>VZTA01015459.1:11499-149577 GCA_013398855.1 Mohoua ochrocephala | reverse complement strand
TTTTTTGTAATATAAGAGTTTGTATTGGTTCTAGCAAACCCAAACGTTGTGACTTCTGGACACAGAAGCGTTTGACAGTGATGGCCTTATGCGTGGGAACGCTTTGAGCCTCAGTGGTGCCCATATGTCCGTAAAGTGAGATTACCCTTTCCATTACCCCTTCCCCTGCCAGCCCTCCCCTGGCTGTGCCGTCGTTCCTGTGTCAGTGCTGTGCCACTGCACTCCGTCAGTGCTTCACGAGCAGTCACGCTGCTCACATCCTTTTGCCTGGGCATTATTCTTTACGTTTTGCCTATGACAAAAAAAGGATTTGTTTGCTGATTTGGTGACACTTGGGTTTTCTGATGCAGATCTTTTTAGGGTGAGTCAGGGGCATTTGTTAATGTGTGTCCAGGGAATCAACAGGCTCCTGGAGAGGGTAAGATGGCACAGTGCATACAGAATAGGTGCAGCTGTAAAATCCAGGTGTTTGCCTGCTGTCTCAGCTATTCCTGCCATGGTGCCCAGCCTGGTGGAGCTGTTGAACTTTGGGATTCAGAGAGGACAAATCTGACCTGTATTTATAATCTGGCACTTGCTTGGGAAACCTTTCTTCCGGTTCTCATGCTTCTGCAAGCTCACTAGTGTAAGTGTTGCTTCAGGAAATAATCCAATTAAATATTGTCCATTTGGCTGGTCTAGGGAATGTATTCCAAATGATTCACTTGGCCCACAGTTCATTTGGAATAGAGGTGCTTATTTCAGGCGCACAGAGGCTGTGCCAGGTAGGATGTAAATGCTGAGGCCAAGCAAAGAGCAGAATGTTTCAGCCATGCAGCCAATGCCATTAACGAACAGAGAGAACTGCACCAGGCTTCATTTTTTTGTAATTTTTAAATTTTTATGTTAAACTTGGCATCATATGTAAGAGGAGTTCCGTGGCTAATTTATCTCTAAGAGGAAATACCTCCTGGTCACAGAGCACTACATGTGCAGGAAGAGCTTGCTTGGCAGGGTGGGTGATGATGTTGGGCAGCAGGAAGACCTGGAGCTCTCAGGGATATTGCAGGACACTGCATCCTCTGGCTGAGGGGAGTGAAGGGGCAGTCTTGAGTCTCTTGCACAGCAAGCATTATTCAAGGGTGCTGTGATACAGGTATATGCATGTTTGTCTACACGTGTGTATAGATTAAAAAATACCTTTTTCAGTGTTCACTTCAGTCCAGTTCCTGTTCCTAAATAATAAACTTAAACATGGGAAGTGTGTTGAAAGGTTTTCTTTCTTTAGCAAAAAAAGAAGATGCTTTTAGCAACAGTGACAGAAAGAAAATAGGAAAAAGCGACTCGGAATGTCCCAGATACTTACTTGAAGGGTTGTTTTTGCTTCAGAATAGATACTTGTACAGACAAGCTGTCAATTTGTAGCTTTTCATTTTATTTGGATAAATACTTGCAAGCTATATGCAAACCTGCAGCTGACTGCTATAATACAAAGAGTTTGCAGAAAGTGCATTATAAACTGACTGGACTGCAGATTTAAAAATCTGGATAGTGATTTTTAGGTACTGAGGTTGAATTTGGGAACGGATAGATGTGTGAAATCGTGTACCTTTCACAGTTTGTTGCTGTAGTTTTGAGGTAAGGAGATGCTCGTGTTGCAGTTGGGCGGTTGCAAAGGGAGTGTATTGCCTGAAGAGATGCTGTTTTAACTTAAATGAAATTAAGGAATTATTAGGATAAGGTTTTTCACCCACAGGATGGTTGGGCACTGGAACAGGCTGCCCAGGGAAGTGGTCACTGCACCAGCCTGACAAAGTTCAAGAGGTATTTGGACAATGCTCTCTGGCACATGGTGTGACTCTTGGGGAGAGTGCCATGCAGGGCCAGGAGTTGGACTTCAGTGATCCTTGTGGGTCCCTTCTGTCACCTGGAATAAAACACAAAACTTTTCCAAACAGTGTTAAAAAGATAATATAAAAGCAAATATTTAATTGAAAGCCTTCAAGGTGCACAGCATGGCGATATGCACACATGATACAGCGGTTCTACAATTTTTATAAGGTTAGTTGATTAGTATACCTATCAAATATTGTCCAATAGAAGAGCAGTTGGGTTAGGTAATTTCTCCTCTGGGTTCAGCCCCATTGGAGTCCCCCTCCTGATCTTCTAACTCTACATTTTATTATCTCTATGATACATGGTGCAAAATAAAGTGTCCTTACTAAACTAGCAGGCAAGACTAAACATAATTTCAAGAATGCATCAATAAGAGTTTGTTATCTGTGAGAAAGAGAGCTGGAAAAGTACTAGAAGTTATAACTATGTATTAAGAGTCTACAAACCTACAAATACATGAAGAATACATAAAACCCAAAGATCTTTAGGCATCACTTCCAACTCAGGGGTTTCTGTGATTCTTTGAAATCTTTTTACTGTTGTAGGTCTGCATTGTGGAACTTCTCTATCTCCTAGCATTAATAATTTTGTTTGATCAGTGGTAGAACCTTTCTATCTCTCTTCCACAAATGCAGAACGTAAGTGCCATCTGCATCTACCCTGCACAAGTGTGTTTACCCTGCCCTGTGGGACAGGGCCAGGCTTGGTAGGAACTTCAGGAGTAAAACTGTTCATTCCATAAACATTTTCAGTTGTTGTTGATTATTCCTTTGAGGTTTGCTTCCAGTATTTGGGGCTTATTTTGTGAGCCTGAGACACCTCTCCTATTGCCTGCAATCCTTTGATATCGAGTGCTGTTGGCCAGTGAAGTGTTACAGTATGCTAGCTAGGGTCGTTTTGGTGAAATTCTGTAGTGATAATTCAGTCTTGAAACAAAGGTGCAGAAATCAAGGAGGGTAATAGTGATGTGTTTTCATTGTGTTCTGCGCTGCAGGGTCTATTTGGTGTTCCAGAACTGAGCTGTCCAGAAGGATTTCAAGAAGCACAGAACAAAGCATTGCAAGAATCGGAACAGCTCGTCCAGAAAGCATGTTCAACACCACCTGGGCCAGAGACTGTAATGATCTTTGATCAGCTTTCAGATAGCTTGTGCAGAGTAGCAGACTTGGTACGTTACTTTTTTTTTTTATTTTTACATAATTTATTTTAAACTGACTGAGCTTACGCCATGTTGTTCCATTTTATGATTTTCTGCACTGCAGTAAATAGCAGATCAGCTCTGCTATTTAAAAATGAAGTTTTGTGTTAAGTCAGAAAATTAAATTGATTGAAAGTGAATTACAAAGGCTTTTACCAAATGATAGGTAAGTACAAATCGTGAAATCGTGTCAAACTGTCCAGTTATTTGTAAGACAGACGGAAGAATGGTATAAAAGCCACAACAAAAAAACCAACAGTGGAATCATACTCGTGTTTCTGCTGTAATATTAATACATAAGCTCTCCAGCGTCATTTATATTGTGGAAAAGAGGGTTTTGATTTCAGAGTTAAAGTTGGAGTGGCGATGCACGTGTTTTAAGTTATGATTGTTTATAGGTGAAGGTCCATAAAGAACTTTCAGATTAAAAGCAGCAGATGAAAGTCAACAGTATCACTTTTTTATTAACACAAGAAAAAGGCAGCTGTTTCCTAGATTGTAGTTTTTGTGGTCCACAGATTTAGAGTACTTGGTCTGATATTCTGTATCACAAAATGTTAAGTTAATAGAGCATTTCATATTGCTCTCTGGAAACTGTTTGCCCAAAGTCTATCTTCTATCAAAGCATCATTTTTTGGTTGAAGGAAGCAGAACCAACCTTCATACTGAAATCAGTTCTTATTAAATAGGTCACTGAGTTTTTTGACTTGGGTTTTCACATTTGAATGTCTCTGTGTGTTTTCAATTTTCCAGTCTTGTCTTAAATCTAGAATACGAAACATCTTTTGTGCCAAGCACTTTTTCTTTCTGAAAGTACTTACAAGCTCTGTCAAGTCACTAGTTCTTATGTTTTGTGTAGACTATACCTAATTCTGCTTAATCAATCAATACCTAAGTAAAACACTCATGTCAGAATTCAATGGCCATAGTTTTGTATCAGTTTGCTGAGTTAAAATTACCTCCTTTGTACTATATTCTGGTTTTTTATATTCAAAGATGCACAGCTTGCAGAACTATCTGGAAGTAATTTGGTGATCGTTATCTGTTGTTAGGAATTTTGATATCTGTCATTCAGCACCTTTTCTGTCAGTATTATACAGGATTTTAAAAAGGAATTCTAAGAAGTAAAAATCTCAAGTGTGTAACATTTCTAAGGCTGCCTTTTCAATCAAACTGCAATCATATTTTATACTGTCAGCTTATTGCATGTACTTTCTGTAAAATCATGCTGAATGTTTTCAATGTATTCCTGGACTTTAATATATTCCTGATCTTTTAAGTCTTTATTATTTCAATGCCAGAACTTCCCTGAATTCATGTCTGCAGTCATGGAAGCCCCTAGCTTCCCAGCCCCCTTTTAGCATCCTTCTGGCCTTATGAACCCCCTGAAGTATTTGGAGAATTACAAAAAATCAGTATTTCTTCCTCTTAGGAAAGATGCACATTTGGTGGTGTGCTTTCTTCTTAACTAGAAATTTTAGTGTTAAAAATCTTTTTTAGTAACATTTAAATACGTTGGAGTAGCTCTATGTTGTAATGACTCCAAGATACACACTATACTTAAAATGTTTTAAGAAGTGTATGAATTAATCATATTTATTGGAAAGTCACAGGCAGTGTGTGGTTTAATAAATGTCAGCAAAGTTTTCCCATCAGCTTTAGGTTTTAGACAAAAAAAGGAGAAATTCTACAAAATGATTGCATAGAACTGTAGAAATAAATATTAATATAAATGGGACTGTTTGAGTGCAATTTGTTTATAAGCCGGGATTTTAAAAAAATTTTTCTTTTTGCCTCACTCTTTTCTTCTTCTGCTGTGTCAGGCTGACTTTGTAAAAGTTGCCCACCCTGACTTTGCATTCAGAGAGGCTGCTGAAGAAGCTTGCAGGAACATCGGTACCGTGGTAGAGAAGTATGTTTTCTTCTTTTTTTTTTTACTAACAAAAATTATGTGCACATGGGAACAAAGTGTCAGTGTTCTGTTACCGATATTTAAGGGTTTAGTTTTGTTACAGTCTTCATGAAAGGTTTCTCTATTTTAGTTTCAATTTATGACTCCATGTCACTGAAGCCCATCAAAGGCTCAAAGCAGCATTTTTCTAGGACTTGTGACAATGCACTAGTGGTTGTAAAGTTTATGTACAGAATGCTTGAAAGTGGATTTCTCAGGATTTGGATTAAGTACGCCATGTATAACAATTTGACTTTAATATCTGAATACCACTTCAGATATAAAATTAGTAGAAAGAAAAAGTATTCACAAATTATCCTGAGAGGCTCGTAAGAGGCTATCGTGTGCATGTGTTTCGTTCCCCATCATATCCCACCTGGGAATGCACGATAACAGGCCAGCAAATCTGATGGACACAGTATTATCTGCGTGGGGACAGTGCTTGGTGTGTGGAAATTTTCTAGGGGTACTAAGCTCTCAGTCTATTCCAGTGGCAGTCAGCAGCACATTTATCTGATGGCAAACTTGAGCGCAGGTTTTCCATTAACGGAGTCCTTTCAAAGTAAGGATTAGAAAACCGTTCTCCCACTTTTATGCTCTCACCATGATTATCTTTGTTCATAAAAAACTGAGCAGTCAGTATTAGACAAAATACCATCCAAAATACCATCCAAAAGTATTTTTCTATCAGATGCACAAGACCTGTTTCCATGCTGGTTTGTCCACACATGCTTTCTATAGAAATTTTCTACTTTTTAAGTACGATTGTGAACCAGAAAGCATTTTGAAAATACAGTCCTTGGCTTTTAATGTTGTTTCGCTAAATACTGCCTTTGAATGAGTAATACCAAGAAACTGAAGTATTAGTCTGTTACTAATGCATGATTCTTTTACTCTGTATCTTTTCAGATTAAATACAGATGTTGAACTGTGTCAGAGTTTGAGACGCCTGCTAGCTGATGAAACTGTAATGAGTTCCTTAGATCCAGAAACCAGGTACTTATTAATGCTTGTAGATCTTTATAGATTATAAATAGAATCTTACAGATTTAGATTCTTAGATAGTATATATTGTTCCTTGTTGTACTTTTATTTTGTGTTTTTTTAAATTAATAAATGCAACTTTTGGAAAACAAACTACATCTCCATTATTAATTTATTAGTCACTACTAAATTACCCACACAGGAGCTAGGAAGTTTGTAGTTGTGTAATCTTGGAGAATGTCTCTGTGACTATAGAGCACAAGATAAATTTATGCTGAATAACTGAGATCTGCAAGAACAGAAAAAATGAAAACTTAAGATTTTCTTCAATAACATTCTTTTGATTAAAATTATATACTCCTCTGTGGTGTACATATCACTGTTTTTAGGAATAAAATTGGGGAACGGACTATATAACTTGATTTCACCTTATAGAAGTTTATTTATATTTTTCTAAGTCAGATTAGCAGTATATTTATTGAAAGCTTACTTTATGATTGCTGTAATAGGTTTTATTAGCGGTTTATGCATTTATAGTTTTGAATTATTTATTCACTGACATGGTTAGACAAGCTTAATGCATAAGCTACTTCCTTCTTCCTTCTTTCCCTATGATCAAGGATGTTATATTTGAAAAGGTATTTTTCTGATGTTAGAATAAATGAAGTGTGAGAGGAAATTAAAATGGTAATTTGCACAAATTGGTTGAACATCTTGATTAAGGTACTGGACTTATTTTGAAGGCTATTTTCAAAGCCTAAGCTAAGGCTAAAGGAACTCAACTAAGATCAAAGGAAAAATTGTTTCTCACCAAGTAAATTGTTAAGGACCTAAAACATAGGAAATCTTTGTCCATAATAAAAACATTCATATAACTGTGGCATTATTCTCTGTGAAAGACATGAAACATAAATAACTACTAAAGGCAAAATCTGTTAAGAAATGATGCTTACTATCAAATGAGGCTATTTTAACAGGGATTTACTGTATTTTTAGGCGAGTGGCAGAACTTTTTATGTTTGATTTTGAGATCAGTGGCATTCATTTGGATGAAGAAAAGGTAATTTCTGGCTACAATATATGAACAGAAATTTGTCTGTCTACCAAAGATCAGATAATGAAACATGTGGGACATGAAATCACGTGATTCTGGGTCAGTTTGTCCTCTGTGGAATTTTGTCGTCTTAGAAGTGATTAATTTTGTCTATTTTAAATCACTTCTAAAGGTAGTTTTTAGATAGTTGGTTGTCTGGTCCTTGTCATTCCTTTCTGTTCTGAGGCATTATAAGCAAGTCCTGGGATCCTATTTTCTTTTGTTTGGTGTCTGCATCAGATATTAAAAATAACTACTCAGCTGTCAGAACAACATATTTACAGAGAGGGAAAAGCAGCACTCCATGCACCTTGATGACAGGTTAATCAAGTAGAATGTTTTAGAAGGGATCAGGTGTGTGTCCAGACACTCCTGTGGTGCTCACATAACCATAAGTTGTAAATCTTATTCAAAATTGAATATCTAGGCATGGTCTGATTACCTGTCTTGGAGCTTTTACATACTTTTGCAGTAGTTAGTGATGGATTTTCCAAAACCAGCAGCTTACAACATGCCTTGTGGTATGGATGCTCTGTCTGTTCATAGTTCATGTCACTGTAGAAAGTTAATTCCTTGTTTATTTGAGTCTTCCCCTCCAAAAAAATCTGTACAAAGGCTCTTCTACCAGGTTTATGCTGTAGAGTTATTCTGAAGATCATGGTTATGATGATGTTTTGTGACCTAGAAAGTGGTTCTAGAATATATTTTTATGATTGCTTTGTCTAAAGAGCAACCCTGAAACTTCAACTCTGGGGTTTGTGTCTGATTTGACTATTGGTTCTATGGTGCTTTATCTCCTTTCAGTTACAATTTCACTTATTTTTGCATGTTTTCCTCTTCCTCCCCTGCCTGTTCCACTTTTCTTCCTTGTTGCTCAGTGTTTCTTTTCATTTTCAATTCTTTTCAATTTTTTTTTCCATGTTTCTTTTCAATTCTCATTTAAGACTTTAGAAATCCTTCCCTGTTGTAAGTTGAAATTTACTTTGGTGACAAAGAATTCCTGCTTTTTAACATAAAACTGAAAGATATATTTTCAAGAGTAAGGGTGGAATGGGAGGACAGAGATCAGGTTTTGTCATTCTTTGGACTTCACAAGTTATGTTGTATCTGTACCCTCAGCCTTTGTTTTTTTGAGCTGTGAACCCACAGACGATAGAGACCATCCTCTACTAATGTGAGCACGTTCACCGAAGCGAATCTTGCACGGTTAAATGCGTGAAATACTGTAATGAAGGTGACAGAACTCTAAATCATAAACTCCTAAGAGAAGGGTTGAAATACCATAAATACTTACAGTCTCCAGGAAACAGTGCAATACAAACAGGCAAAAGAGAACTTTAATTCTATATCTTAGGATATTTCTCTCAAAGATGCTTCTTTTTTTTATTCAGTGTTTTACATAGCAATCATTTACAAGCTAGCAAAGCTTATGTAAATTCTACTTGAACTCCACTGTACATTTTCTTACTGCAGAAACATAGGCATTTTCTTTGAAATTTCAATGCTTTATGAAATTACAGAGCTGTATGAGCATCTGATCTTGTTGACTTCAGCCTTGCATTATGACTTTGTTGATGCTGTAGGTCTAATCTTAAGTGTTGTATTTTCTGCTTCATTTTTGAAAGAGTCCTCTAAGGTTTAAAAACTCTTGAGTTCTGCTTGTACTGTGTCTGAAGATATTATTTTGTGCTTTATTTTTCTTGCAGCGTGAAAAGGCAGTCGACCTCAACGTCAGAATATTGGATTTGTGTAACGAATTCCTGATAGGAACTCACATTCCCAACAAGATTGACAAACATGTTTTGCCAGAGCATATTCGGTATAATTTTACAGCTGAAGGCAATTACTTACAAGTTGCTGGTCTACATGCTGATTGTCCTGATGATCTGGTTTGTATTCCCTGACTTTACTTTGGCATCCTCTATACCAGAAGTGCACGTCAGTTATTTTGCTTGTTAGTGAGGCAAATGCCTGTGGTTTGTGATTATGCTGTTATTTCTAACAAGGAAAAACTTCTGTAGAACGTAGTAATCAGTTGCATACTTGACTGTAGCAGCTATGAAATAATGGCTGTGCAGCAGAACCTGAATGTCTGGAGGAAGAAGAGGAGCAGAATACGGACTCTTGATTTTAGGCAAGCACACTTCAGTTTATTCAGTAAACTGGGAGGTGGGATCCCATGAAATGCAATTCTGAAGGGTAAAGGAGCTTAAGAAAGGAGGTAGTTCTCTAAAGACAGCATCCTCCAAGCATGTGAGTATTAAGATACTCACCGCATCCTGATCCTTAGAAAGCCAAGCAGATGTATCAGGAACCAGGCTTGACAAACAGGGAACTCTTAACAAAGCTTCATCTCCAAAAGACAGCATACATGGAGTGGAAGCAGGTACAAGATCCAGGGGAGGAATGTAGAAATACTGCCTGTATGTGTAGGGATGATGTCAGGAAGATCAAAGCTCAACTGCAGTTGTGGCTTGAAAGGGACATTAAAAGCAACAACAAGAGCAGTTACTGCTGCATTGGTGCTAAAAGCCTGAGCAAGGAAAACACGGACTCAGTGCTGAGTAAGGTGGGTGACTTAGTGGCAGACACAGATAAGGCTGAGATGCTCACCACTTTCTTTTGCCTCAGTGTTCATCAGTGAGTTTAGTCCAAGGTAGGAGATGACAGTCTGGATTGGTGGACAACCAGATAGGTAAAAAAACTGATTTTGTGATCAGAGAGCAGTGGTTGAAATGTGCCCTACAGAAAGAACTGTTGCAGGGGTCTGTCCTGCGTCTCCTGTTTAACACCTTTATCCGTGACATAGAAGAATTGACAGAGGGCTTGCCTACCAGATTTGCAGGTGATAGCAAAGAGGGAGGAACAATCAATACACTTGAAGGTCAAAGCTGACATTCAGAGTGGCCTGAAAGCTGAGGTGATGGTTCAGTGGCAACCTTATGTAATTCAAAAAGGACAAGTGCGAAATCCTACACTTGGAAAGGGAGAATTCCTGGTTGTAGGACAGGCTAGGACTGCGTGGCTGGGTCTGATCTGTGGCAAAGGCCGACAGTGTTGGTGAGCAGCCAGCTGAGCAGGAGCCAGCAGTAACCCTGGCAGCAAAGGGGCCAGCAGCATCTTGGACTGCATGAACAGGGGCAGAGACTGAGGGAAGAGATTATAGCCCCACTCTTTGGGAGTGCCTTAAACAGAGGCCACCAAGATGGGCAGTAACTGGAGAGCTTGCGCTGTGAGGAAGGGCAGAGGGATTTGGGCCTATTCACCCTATAGCAGAGGTGGTTTGGGGGCACCCTGGCAGCACCCTGCCAGTACCTACAAGGATGCAATGGAGAAAATAGAGCCAGGTTCTTCAGAGAGGTGCATGACAGGAGAGCAAGTGTCAAAAGGCTCAAGTTGAGAAATGCCAGTTGGAGAAGGTTTTCCTGCTGATGATACCCAAGCAGTGAAACAGTGAGGTCACGCTGTCTCTCCCATATGTGCAGGGTTTCAGGACCAGACCGGAAAAAACTTTGTGTGACTTGGTCTTAGCTCGTAGCTGTCTCTGCTTTGTGCAGGAGGTTGAGTTAGAGACCTCCTGAGGTCCCATCCAACCTGAATTATTCTGAAAAAAAATCTTACTTTAGTTGTCGTTAATGGTGTTTTTCTAAAAAAGAATTAATTTAGAGTTATAAATTTAAAATTCATTTAGACTCATTGAAATGTGGCAGTGGCTCCCTAGACTTTTAGATACAATTCTAGGATCAGGAGCATATTAAAACACTCCAGAGTTCTTTCTTCACTTATACTATGCAGTTAAATAATCATAGTTAAATAATCATACTTAAGTAATCAAGGAGGCTTTGAAATCTTGTTTGTCACAAAAAAAGAGAAAACTTTATTGTGGTAGAATCCAAGCTGTAATGTTTGATTTCTTTAAGAAATTAAAAATTAATTAAATGATGGCACTGATAGGATGTACATAAATGAATAATGCTCATTTTATGTCATCTCTAAACTCTTGTCCTGAAATAATGCGATCTGCAGAATTGCTACTGAAGCTATGAGTAATATATCAACTAAAGAATGAAGTTGTCTGAGTCAGTGCTTGGGAAAGACTCTTTGGAGATCATGTAATTGAGGTTGGAAAGGATTTTTGGAGCTTGTCAGTTTGAGTCTGATCCTGTTCAGAGCAGGCTCAAGTAATCAGGTTTGTCAGTGACATATCCAGTTGAGTTTTGATCACTTTCCAAGGATGGAGATTCCATTACTTCTCTGGACAGCCTGTTTGACCACCCTCACTACTATTATTTTTCCCTAATATCAAATTGGAATTTTTCATCTTCTAGCTTGTGTCCATTACATCTCCCGCTCTTGCTCTGCACCTCCAAGAAGAGTCTGTCTGTGTGTTCTCTACACCTGACTGCTAACTAAAAGATCTCCCTTGAGCTTTAGGCTGGACAAACACAGCTCTCTCAGCCTCCATTCTGTGTCATGTGCTCCAGCTCACAAACTTGGTGGCTCTGTGCTGGACCCACTCTCCTATGTCAGTGTCTTTATTGTCGAATGGAACCCAAATTTAGACATGGTAGCTCAGGTGTTGTCTGGACGGTACCAAGTAGAGGGAAGCAGTCGCATCTGTGGACCAGATGGCTGTTCATTTTCTAGTAGAGCTCAGTCAGCTGCTGGCCTTTTCTGCAAAAACACACTGCTATGTTCAAGGAAGGGCAATCATCTCTCTTACTTCATTTGCTTTTTTCAAGATGAAAGCCTGGTGGAACAGAACAGGTACAAAATGACTTGTAAATTTTTATATTCGTATTTTTTCTAAACTCAGGACCTGCATTCTTGTTCAATGTATTGTCCAAGAGAGAAGTTTATTTCAGATGAAGGCAAACAAAAGTTGTTGCTGGATTACCTGAGCTTATTCCACATGTGCAAAATAAAATTATTTGCAATTGGTTTGTGAAACATGAAAGCATTTTATCAAATTTTCTAAGTCTTCAGGTAGTTTTTTTTCAGAGTTATGGAAAAAAAACAAACAAATTAAAAATATGAGAAAAGGAGAAAGTTTGTGGGCAGATGGGCAGACTAATAATTTTCTTCTACAAAAGAAATAAGTCTTTTCTCTTCCTCTCTTTTCTCTCCCCTGACCCCATCTCTTTTTCTTGTCAGATCCTTCCATAAGCAAGCTTTACTGATATGCAGAGAACAATTTGGGTTTAGTTTCAGAGGTTTTAATGAGCTAAGACAGCCCACAGAGTGGTCTGAAAAGCACAGATGTTGGCAGAAGGAGGGAGGTGATGAGAGACTGTTAACAGCAGTAGAGAACAGGACTCTTTTTGGCAGTCTTGATCTGTTAGGTTGTCTTATTGCATTCCTCATTCCACTTTTAATGGGTAAGAGATCTGTAATTGTCAGGCAGTTACAATTACTATTGTTAAAAGGCTTTAGGCCTTTTCCCAACAATATCAGTGAAATACGGCTGTTGTGCCAGATCTTCAGTTGCATCACTTGTTTCTGTTAAAAATTGCACTGTAGTAATGTGACTTTTTTTTCCCCCCCTTGTATTAGGTGCGAGAAGCTGCTTACAAGATTTTTCTTCACTCAAACGCTCAGCAGTTGGCTCGGTTGGAGGAATTGCTGGCGAGCCGAAACAGCCTGGCACAGCTGGTTGGCTACGACACCTTTGCCCACAGGGCTCTTCAGGGAACAATGGCCAAAAATCCAGGTATAAGGCATGTATGGAAGGACATGTTAAGAAATCAAATGTGTAACACATGAGGTCAAAGGTTGTTAGTTTCTTTAGTTAGGTTTACACATACTTCTTCCAGTGAAGTATTTTATTGCAGTTACATTTTGCTGTATGCCATACTTATGCTCTCTGTAAGTAATAGTACTCACTGAGGAGGATCTGGTGTTCTGGTTCAGAATTGATGCTCACTCCTTAGATTTTGAAGGTGTCATTATCTCAGCACATAATAAAGTAAATGATTTTGTGAATTCTCTTGAAATAATCTTAATGGAGTAGTTTGTTAAAGAATCTAAGGGAATTTTTTTGTTTGGAATATTCTCATGTAAACTTAAGATAGTTTAGGGAAAAATAATTTTCATATTTTTTCCTTCCTTCTAGAAACAGTAAGACAATTTCTGGAGAAGCTTTCTGAGCAGTTGTCTAAAAGGTATGTCTTTTTCACTAACCTATTTTTTTAACTATACTCTTTATTTCAAGAATAGAGGGACTTGTGCACTAATAAGCTAGTCAGTACATATGCTCTGATGAAGCAAAACCCAAGACTTTCCCAGAATTTTGAGAGAGGGCTATTTGCTTAGAATAAATCCTGTGTCTGTGATCAGAGAACACCCAGGACCGAATGCAAGAAATGCAGTTAACATAATGGAAGAAGACCAAGTTGAAGGTAGAATAGGTAGAAGAACACCTCTCCTGGTCTTCTTGCAATATGCACAACTCCAGATATTTTGCATCCATAAACAAATTTCCCTGTTTGTCCCTCTTGCCAACCTGAGCTCCACACAGCACAAAACAATTTCATCACTAGATATAAATGGGGTGTATTGTAAGAATGAAAATGCTTTGGAGGTGTACAACCACAGTAAGAGGGACTGAATTTGAAAGTACCTGAATGGCAGAAGCAGAGTGGAAAAGTTTTTCTATTGTGCTATGTGGGCCTGCCACTTTATATAGAAATTTTATATTTATAGTACTATAAATCTCTGATGATGGACATTTTCTTAGGATGGAGTATTACCATGTACTGTATTACATTGCTCAAAAATCTTTCATTAACGTTTTCATCATAAAAATATTTTTCAGAACTCAAAAAGACTTTCAAATGATGACAAAGATGAAAATGAAGCTCAACCCCCACAATTCAGTAAGTTACGTTTCCATATGTGATTGTCTGTTTTGTTTCTTCTAAAAAATATAGTATAAGGTAATCATGTTCTACAATTACCTCTAATTTAGTGTACAAGATGTAGTAGAATTAGAAACATTCTCTCTTCTGGCTTTTCATGCTTTCTGCTACTTAGCTGCTGTATTAAAACCAAATACTGAGTATGAGAGAGCTGTTGGTTTATACAAAGTGATGCTGAGATGGCCAAAACATAAAGCGGTAAGGGGAGTATTGCTTTGCTTTGAATTAATTGGCTCATTTGAAGAATAAAGGCTGTACTTTAGGTTAGATTCAAGTCCACTTTGTATACTACATTGTATGTATCTTAATGCTGTACGTATCCAGGTTTACCTTTTTATTTGAATTGAGTGTATTTCTTGAAATCTGGTATGAAGTCCTGTTATGTAGTTGAATAAGAAGACCAATATTCGAGAAATATCAAAAAAAAGTTTTCAGTTTATGATATATGGTGCTGGTTTTGGTGATGGTTTGAACCCTGACTGTTTCCCATTATGTTTTAAAAATCTGTGACTTGCTGAAACTGCAGAAATACTCAAAGGAAACAAAACTTTTACTTTGGGTTCACTTGTTGTCCATTATTGTAATTATAAGCTGGAATTCTCTTTCAGATGCTGATGCCTTGGGATCACCCCTACTACAGTGGAGTCCTTCGTGCTGAGAGGTAAGCTCCTTATGTTCCTGATTGTAATGTAAATGAGTGTCCTTGCAATAAGGAAAAGAAAGTCCTCAATATAAACAGGATTTCTTTCTTTGAAGATGTACCTCAATATGAAAAAATAAGTATTATCTGGTGGGAGAGTTGCTTGTAACATTTTTTAGTTACTGCTGGAATGCCCGTAGAAGTTTTTGGTTCCTCTGTTGTTTTGCAGGCAAGTATTGGCCCTCTTCGAAGATAAAAGAGGATGAAGCAGTTTCAGAACAGATAGAAAATCCTTATTCTTGTTTTGCTTTTAGTTCTTAGCTGAGCTGTAATACTGTTGAAAAATAAATTTTGAACACCAAATACAATCCAGCTTCTCTTCGTATTTTAACTTCATTGTGCTTCTTACTGAACGTGCAACTTCGTCCTCTTCTGCAGGCTTGAAATAGCAACTTCTTCAGTAAATCTTTACTGTTTGTGGATAGAATTCGTTCTTATCTCACTTGCAAAGACTGGAAAATAAATCCCTCTACACAGACTTAAATAGTGCACAAGACCTTTGCACATAATGAGATGTCAGCTCTGAAAGATGTAAGCCCTGCATGTTGCCTTTCTTAGATCAGCAGCAGTGACCTTTTAGGTTTCTGTTGGAAAAGATAATTGAAAGTTGTGCTGCTCTCACAAAGGGGTTTAGAAAAAAATCTTCCTTCACTGCGGATTTGCAGTTTTTTGGTTTTTAAACAAACATAGACTGGATGTATCTGATTAAAATAGTAGTTTACTCTGGATCAGAAAACTGTAGTAGTATAGACATGGCATGGAAGGATTGCCAGCAGCTGGCCTGTTTGCAGAATTGGTGTGTGCCATAAGGGTTAGAGCATTAGGTGTAGAAGGCACTGTGTTTGTTATTTCTCCTGGAGGAGTGTCTTCAACACCTGATTGTCCTTCTTAGTTTTACTGGTCTTACTGTCCTTCTTAGATCTCCTCAGGAAGCTAACCATCTCATAATTGACTTGCTGATGATCACAAGTAGATTATTCTTCTCTTTTTGGCATTAGAAAGAAAAATATTTCCTTTCCTTGGGGGCTTTGTAAGAGACCCAATTAAGTTACTTTAAGAATTGCATGGTGGCTTTGTGAAGGGAGAGCTGCAGGTAAAACAGACCCAGACATTGGCAGTGTATCTTTGCTATTTTTTTGTATTCAGGCACCAAGTCTGGGAGTTGGATCAGTGTGAAGAGTCTCCTGAATCTGTGTAGGGCCTCCCTGATTACAATGCAGGATTGGGGCCCAATGTTTTTCTCCCTCCAGCTTGGGCAGGAGTATTTGTTGCTGGCAGGTATACAAGCATCTACAAGACAGGGGAGAAAAAACAGTTCTCTTTTCCATTGTGTGCAGAGCTGCTATGCTTTAAACAAGAGTGTAGATCTTTCATGGTCCTGTTTTCTGGATAGTTGTCTGCCTTTGGAAAAAGTTTTTGATCTAGCTGACTGAAAAAGGCTTTGCATTCATTCTGCCCGTATTGTGGGTGTTTAACAGGGTACTGGATACCGGGTAATCAGCTCTGAAAAGTAAAACTCACTTCTCCACGGCGTAGTGTCAAGGACTGTGCTTTATGACTGAAACTAGGCAGGAGTCAGAGTATTCCTACAGAGGATGGGAATATACCTTGTCATGTCTGTGCCCTAAATGCCTTGTTACCCAAATGGGAATCTCCTGTCCTTTGTGTTGTATTTGCACTTACCTCTGTTTGACTGCATCCCTTCTTGAATGCCCTGTGGATGATATGGTATGTTCAGTTCAGCACTTCTGTAACTGGAAGATAAGAACTGTATCTGTCACACAGAGCTTCATACTGGCTGGATTTTGACTTTTGGCTATTTGTTGTTACTCTCTTCCTAACAGAGCCAATTATCTGGTATTAAATTATGTATCTAAGGAAAAGTGATGTTGTTTTCCTTTTTTGTTTGGTTGGCTTTTTCCCATGGGAAAATGATTTAATGCTTTTAAAAAAAAATTTGTATCGTATTTCTTTTTTTTATTTATAAGCTCAATAAATAATTTATTTTTTACTTCTATTACATTTTGCATTTTTTCATCGTGGAATGACAAAATATGTTTTCAAACAAGATGTGCTTAACTGTCATGCATTTCTCCCATTCTTTGTTTAGTCTGGGGTTTTTTTTGGTCTTCAAGGATTCCTCTCTTTTGGAAGAAATTTACTTTTAGCTTAGGTCTTTAACAGAAATACCATGGTCGTATTTGTAATAGTGCTGTGCCCAGAGCATGGCTTATGTATTTGTCATGTTTTGGGACTCAGCAGTAGCTTGTGTGGTGGATTTTTATATTAGGAATTTCTCTTCTGCTTAGTAAAACCTTTTTGTTGAAAGGGAAGCAAATGTATGCTTTTAGGTATTCCTTTTGGACTACTGTTGTCACTGTGGCTCCAGCTGAAGTACAGACCCATAGCTTCCTAGGTATTGTCAGGTACATAAGATGCAGATTATCTTTACCAACCCAGGTGTAAAGAAAGAGACTACAGGGATTTAGTTCTTGATTAAGTAACTCAGCAATTTCTGGTATGTCACATGTGCAGCACTACGGGTGCAAGAAATATTAGCTGGGACAGTGTCTATGTCTACTGGAAAATGTTTACTGTTTCTTAGTTTGGCCTATACAACCATTCCTCTTTAGTCCTCCAGATTTTGACCAGCTACAAGTCAAATGACACTGAAACTGATGACATATTTTTAGCGTGTCTCTATTTGTAGCATGTTGTATATTTTAAATGTATTTATATATTTTATCTTGTAAATATACATTTAGTCTTTACTGTAACAGGATTAAGGGAACAAATCCTTCATTAGATTTCTAATAACGCCTTTTAAGAGGTAGATATTTACTTGTGAAGGGTGCAGGATGTCCACATGCGTTTGGACTGTAGAGTTTTGATGCCATTTGCTGTCGCATCGGGTTGGTTTCATTGTCACTGCTTCCACAGATGTTACTGACCATTGCTGCTGTTCTGTCGCTTGAACAGCAGGAGACGCTCCAGACTCAAGCCACAGAGTTGAGGTTGTTCTGTCTAAACCCGGCCGCAACAATTTTGTTTCTGTCAGCTTTCACCAAGTCTTTTCCCTGGAAACTTGATCCTACTTCAAAAGTGTAAGCCTCCCATTGATGGGAACAGGCTATTTTACTTTTTTTTTTTTTTTTAATTGCCCAGACTGTGTTAAGTAGCCTCTCTGGCTTTAAACCTAGGCTTGAGACAGTGTGATGTTTTTGTAGCTATAGTTTAAGAGGCAGAGAAAATACATGTCAGTATAAATGTACTTTTAAGAGAAACAGGAGACAAAAGTCTGAGATTCATGGTAGTAGTATCTTGAAAGGAGATAGAGTAATTAGGAGAACCTCAAGAATTTTGGCAGGCTAGGGGTAATAAACCAGTGAATGCTAGAACATGCTTCAGCGTCTAACAAGTAAGAAGATGTCTAATATGTATATTATAAAAATAATAATGTTGAGTTTTAGTGCAGACAAGTACCCAAGTATTAATTAAATCACATTATTTCTCAGTAAGTGCAGCTGTAATTCTCAAGGCCCTGATCTTGCAAAGATGTGGTAGTCCTGCTGACTTCTTCCGGGTCAGAAAAAACCACAACAGAAAATCAGCCCCAAAAGGCTGTGAGAGGCTTTTTGAGGTCAGCCATTTGCCTTGAAGGTAGGATTGGCTGTGCTTAGTCACTTCTGACAGAGGTACAGAACTGTTCTTGGGAACCGTCAGCGGTGAGCTTTGTGTATTTGGTATTGACTCCTGTTTCCTTAACCTGTGGTTCTTGCCAGGCTGGCTTGACTTCACTGGCTGTAATTCACTGTTAGGATTTTTGCCAAAACGTCCCAGATTTCATTCAACGTGAAGCTGAGATGTACTTGCAGAGTACTGACTCTGCTAGTCCCTTTCTTTGGGACTGCAGAAGGAAATAAGACCATGAGGGTGACAGATCAATGCAAAAATAAGTTCATTTCTTGATGTGTAGGAAAGAGAAGCCACCATGACAGCTGCAGGCATTTTGGATCTTGGGGTGCCGGCTTAGCAGAAATTAGGAATAAATCACCTCCATTCTTGCTGGGACTGTACATAGGTTTCTGGCTTCAGGGGAGGGTAGGCATCACTTCTGGATTTTTTTTTGAGGGGTAGGGTCAATATCAAGGTATGAAAACGTGACTGGATGTTTCTCAAGTTCCTAAAAGCTGCAACTAATATTGAGGTTTGCAAGTTACTGGTAAAGAAACTTGTTCATGGCTGCTTTTTGTTAAATTATTTTTAGTTTTATGAAAGACTGTTCTCTCTTGGGAACGCGATGTAGAAGAATAGCCCAGACCCTTTGTGGAACATGTGAGAAAACTGTCTCTCTGTTCAATTTGAAAGCTGAAGTGGAAAATTAATGCAAAATATAACTAGGAAATCTTTCAACCAAAGTGCTCAGAGAGAAGGAGAACTTTCTGTAACAAACTCTTCATAAGAAAGGAAAGGCATGCCTCCTGTTAAATCAACTAATGCAGGTATAGAAAGTCCACTTTAACTCACCAGTCACTAAAGCTGGTGGATTAAGCTTTTTGGAGGGAAACCTGAAAGTTATTGAAAAGGATTGCTGTGAAGCAGAATTCAACTTTCAAGAATTATTTCTTTATTCAAAACGTTGTGGAAGAACAAAGAAACTGTTGATTTGAAAACTATGTCAAATCTAAAAGTTGTGTGCAGTGTTGATACTAATATTTCGAATTACCCCTTGACCTCCTCCAACATATTCTAGGAAGTACAATTAACAGAAAAAAGGAATGTGAAATACAGGTGCTACTTTATGGTTGATGAGAGTACAAAGGCTTTCTATTACTATTATTATTATTGTTATTGTTATTATTTTTAAGAAATCCAGAGTCTTCTATAAATCATGGTTAAGAGCCTCCCTTTAGGTAAAGAATTAAGTTTCATAGTCTGGCATGTAATGAAAATTGGAAGGGGTTTTCCTTGTCTTGATCTCTTCAAGTTAACCTGAGGGGTTCATCTCACTTTTATCTTCACTAACAAGATCTTTTCAAGTTTCTTTGAAAGTTTTGACAGGATCTGTTTTATTAGAGATAGTTAACTTCATCTTCTATATTTTTGTGGATGTCAACAGGATAATAATTTTTCTCACAAAAACCCCCAAAGAAGTCAGGATATGTCAGGGACTACATTTAATAGCCACCAATAAGAATTTTTGCCTGGCAGCTAATTTGCAATTGTTAAGAGTCTGAATGCCTGTGTTCTGAAGAACAGTGATCCTGATTCAAATATCCCTAATGTTCAATTTTATAAAAAGCATTCTTAATAGAATAGATGAAAGTCATGTTGCACAAAACAGTCTTAGCTTCCTTCCAAAGATGCAGCTTAAATGAAAGTGATTTTAGAAGTCTGCATTTTATTTAGACTCAGTGAAGTCATACAAGCTTAGAAATAATTATTTATAATCACATACTACATCTTTGTTCCTCACAGGGGCACAGCCTTTTTGTTTGAAGCCTGCTGTTCTTGAGGAATAACCAAACCTCATTGTGTCAGTTAACTTCTTTTTATAATCGTTTTTTTAATTGGTTTGGCTACTTTGCTTCTCTTAAAAATACGGCTGGGCTGCAAACTGTGAAAGTAAGGTGTCTGGATTTCTTAAATGTAGTTTATCCTTTAATAAAAAGCAGGAATTTACATTAAAGAAACTACAGTTTTCTTTGATATTTCTACTTTTGTTAGGAGGGTACTGAGATTTCTCTCTGTAAAGTTTCTGAGCTGACATTCTGACATAGAGTATTTGAGAAAATTTTCATTCTTTCCTGGGCTTTGTTATAAATACAAATGCTTTGGTATTTGAAATCAGATATTTAGAGTGAATTAAGTTACTGGAAAATGCAAAATGAATACAGAGCAAACCTATTGTGTTCAAGTTTATGTGTCTCAGTCTTTCACAGTTTTCGACATGTAAGCATGAGAGTTATGCAATTCTACAGGAGAAACAAATAATTTAAGGTTCTTTATTACAATGAAAGGGACCTCTTTGAGTCTTGATTTTTATCTTTCTTGAGTCAAAGCAGCTTAACTGAAAGTTTGGCACAGAGGAAAGTATTCTTTTCCACTGTAGAGGAGTTCATGTATGTATTTGTTGATGCTATTTCTGATTTGTGCAGGGTGAGTGTGTATTGGTGTCCACTTTTTTTTTTTACATAAATGTTGTATTTCCTACATCAAAACTAAAAGCAACCTTTTAAAAAAAAATTATTAATATCTAGGCATGTACAAAATCCATGATTTCAGGAAGTCTTCTTTTAGATTAATCATTGTGTTTTCGGGTGGGTGTGTGTATGTCTGTAACGGATAGAAGTTTTGATATTTCCTTTTCCTGTTCTTCCAGAATTACATTCAGGGCCTTTAAGTTTCATGTAATGGCTTAAGAAAATTTATGTGCTCAAGTTCAAGGGTAGTTGGGAAAATCTTTTTGTAGCGCTGCAAATATCAAAAATCAATCCATACCTGTTTTTTTATACCTGAGACACACTAGAAGAAATGTTACATGATAAGAAGTCTTTTTGACTGGAATATATAGTTCTCTGCAAAGTTCTGTTGGGATTCATCAGAACACCACCTGAGATCCATCTCTTTCACCTGCATTTTCATAGGCATGTTCCCATAGAAAGTGCTGTGCTCTTCATCCTTTTTTGGGATTCAACTATACGACGTGCAGTCCAGTCAGGGAAGCCTAAGTTCCAGAAAGAAGCAAGAGCTCGTAGCTGAGCTCTGTACTTCTGCTAGTTACCTCTAATTGGTACCTTATTAAGCATGAAAGTGTTAAAATATTTGTGTCTGCCCTTCTCTGGTGACATAGGCATCCTAAGGCCCAGAAATCACATTTTAAGCAAAAGGGTATCCAGACAGGGTGTTTGATTCTTGCCCTGGCTTGCTTAGCTGCCCTGAATCCTTTTTCTTAGGAAGTGCTGTAACCACGTTTCCATGTGTTTGCCAGCTTTGGAGACAGCAGTACAATGTTTTGCTGGTGATGTTACTGTGCCATGTGCATCATCATCCCTGCTGAATTCTGTCTGTCTGCTCTTCCGGGACTGCAAATTACAGCATACAAGAAAACCTGTCTTCCAGCTCTTCTTTGCAGTAGTTATTGTCACTAAATGCTGTCTGTCTCCAGAACATTAACCTTTCTTCCTAGTAGCCGTAACCCTTAGCAGAAATTTTACTGGTAGCAGAGTGCCTGTTACTGTAGTTCAGTATGGGTCATGATAATTTCCTTTCTGATTTCTTTTCCCAAAAATACTTGAGTGCACTTCCTGTTGGAGATAAAATCGTAACTTGTCTGAATAAATGTGGAGGCAGCTTGCCAAAGAGTGTGCTCATCATAAAGCAGCTGCTTCTTGCAGTTTTATTTCAATTTTTTATTATTTGTTTTAAATAGAAGGCAAAAAGCTGTACAACTATTCAAGCTCACAATTGATAACAGCTTGAAAATTGTGCATAAAGTGATTCTTAGAATGATTGCTGCTTTAACATGTAATATAATAAAAATTATTATATGCACAATAGGGTCATCAACATTTATTAACATATTGATTATGAAGATTGCTTTGCTCTGACTAGTGAGCATTCCAGGGGCAGGCTAAGATGTATCACTTTGGAAATTCTGCATTCTGCTCCTTTTTATGTAGAGTCAGTCAGTATCAGTTAATTCATTAACTGAAGTTGTTGTCCTTTCACTCTGTTGATTGAGCAGTAATGTGCAGTGGAATCCCAGGATCACAAGGTTGTTAGGGTTGTAAGAGACCTCTGGAGATCATCTAGTCCCACCCCCTGCCAGGGCAAGAATGCCTTGGTTTTGGTAGGGTCTTGTTGGGAGGCTTTAGTCTGCATTTACAAATACACTTGGTTTCATGTTTGAAAAAAAGGGATCAAAGAAGCACCATACACCTGGGATAGAAGATGGGGAACTTTGAGTTTTCCCTTTAGCTTCAGGAGAAATTAATTTTACAGTCTTGGATCAGCCCTCAAAAAGGCTCTGCATCCTACACAGACAAGTTCTGTCTTTGTTACTGGGCAATTTAAAATGCTAAAGGAATGTATTGGGAGAAGTCTTCATCTTAAAGTTTTATGTGGTCTTTTAGAAAATCTGGCCCAGGTCAGAGCGTGTTTTGAGGATACAACCTGAGACCCTTTAATGGCATGAGAATTTTCATTCAAAGGACTGAGGGAAGAGAAGTTTGGATTGCTGTCACATAGTCCCCATTGCTGCCAAGAAGTTGAGCTACCATGTTTTTAGATTGGTATGAATTTGAATGCCAAAGCGCTGTGCCTGGGAAATGTGTTCTTGCAGTCCCACTAACATGATGAAGCTGTCAGTAACTGAGATTGGGTAATCATTTGCTAGCTAACAGATGCTTTTTTTCCTGTCATCTGGAAACAATGAAGTTGCTAATGACTGCTACCATTTGAGCGCCTGAAATCAACCAAGAATCTTCAACAAGGGAACATCTACTTTGTAAACTCTTCCCAATACTTTTCTACCCACACCCATATGCCAGATTTAAGTTTTAGTGATCTAGTAGAGATTGCAGCATTTCCTGTTCTGTTCGTTGAGTATTTTTATTTTTGGGAAAGGTTCAAATCTTTAAATTTCTTCCCTTTTCCCCATTGTCCTCTAATCTTACCCAGTGTTACACCTTTTATTTTTCAGTGAGTAGCATTAAATCTTGAAGGTGGGGACTCAGAAAAGAGTCAGTCATATGCTTACTCTTCCCACTGAAAGGCAAGATCATCTATCAATAATAATTCCAGGAACTGAGGTTTTGGTTATAGGACATCAGTTTCAGATAGCTGAGGTTTTGGCCAATTGCTGTTCCTAAGTAAGCCCAAAGAGAGAGTTTTCCTGGAATCAGTGCAACTTTGGGGTTGGGCTTTCTTCAGCTATAGTTGGTTGTACTTAATTGGTGAAAATAGAGTTCATGTATGAGGTAGGACCAAATTCAAAACTTGGGAACTGAATCTGTGTTTTGGTGTCTGGCAGGATTAGTGGGTATAGACTGCTATTTAGACAAAGGTTTCTGAAGATGTATTACACACTTCTTGGAGGAGTAGCTTTTTTTTTTCAGTACCCAGTACTCATTTTGAAGTATTATTGGTTATTATCATCTGATTATAATAATTGCACTATATTATGGGTTTTAACCCCTTTCTCCATACCTCCTAGGACATTGCACTGGCTAGCAAACAAACAATGGATGCCAGATAACTCAAGGTACAATAATCTCCGCTGACTGCTGCTAGGTGTGTCCAAAAGTAATTTAAGTATGGGGTCTGTGGCATAAGACACTAGTGGTATTTGAGGATTTTTCAGTATCTTCAGCTTTGATCTTCTTTTGCACGCTGATGCAATAGGCAAGGCAGAAATGGACAACTGAGATCAGAACTAGAAACATTTTTGTTTTGGTATTCTGTATAAAAAAAAAAGTTGTTTTTCAAAACTTTTTTCAATTTTCCATTGGCAGGAAGAACATTAACACACATCTTTCATTAAATGTGGGAGAGGTTTGATCCTGAAAATGTTCTACCAGAAGGGACTGACATTACTTTGTGTAGTTTCTATTAAAGTGGTTGTTTAGTCAGGACCGCATTGTACTCAAAATGTCAAGATTGTGACATCTTCAAACGTTAGCCAGAGTAGGGGGCTAGTTCCTCTGGGGAGTCTGCCTTAAGGCATTATAGTCTGTTACTGCTATTTCTCTGGAGGGGTGGATAAGTGTTATGCTTTTTTCAAAGGACAAAACTATTACAGACTGATTTCCTGCCTCCACCCCACCCCCTCCCCCCACTTTGGATAGTGACAGTATATGACACAGTATTTATCAGAAAGCCTTCTTCCCATCCTTTTCATCCTGGGGTGGGCTCATGGTCATGGAGACATTGGGCATGTTTGAGGAGTGTTGAGAATGAGGAAGAAGTAGGCATTGATCTGCTCCCTGTAATTTATTAGTGTCAGCTGTTCTATCCATGAAGAAATATCATTGCATTCTCCCGCTAGTATGTATCTGTATTTTTGACAGAAATGAAATAAAACTTCGTTTCAGAGGTTGTTTTTTTCCACCCCTCCAGCAAACACATTAATCCAGTATTTCAACTGAATGTGGTAATCCTTTGCAGCTAGTATGAAATGTTGTCTTCCTCTGATAAAGCTGGAATCTCTCTCATACTGCAGCTGTGTGTTCTTAGTCCTAGGCTCCGTATGACATCTTCACAAAATACTTGAGGTTGAAAATTTGCTCTGGAGGTCATCTGGTCCAGCCCCCTGCTAAAGAAGGGTCCCCTAGAGCTGGGTGTCTGGGATCATGCCCAGGCAGCTTTTCAATATCTCCAAGTTGCAAGACTCCGTAGGCTCTAGGGGTAACCTGTGCCACTGCTTGCTAATCCTCACTGGGAAGAAAATGTTTCCTGATGTTAAGATGCAACATCTTGTGTTCCATTCTGTGCCCATTGCCTCTGGTCCTGTCACTGGGCAGCACTGAGAAGAGCTTGGCTCTGTCTTCCTTGCACCCTCCCTTCAGGAATTCATACTCCTTATTAAGATCCCTTTGAGGCTTCTCCTTTCCAGGCTGAACAGTATGGCTGTCTCTCTTATCCCGAGGAATTGAGCACTGGATGCAGCACTTCAACACTGGACACAGTGCTGAGTAGAGCAGCAGGGTCACCTCCCTCAGCCTGCTGGCCATGCTGGTCCTAATGCACCCAGGATACTGTTCACCTACTTTGTGGCAAGGGTCCCTCTCTGGCTTGTGTTTGACTTGGTGTCCACCAGGACCCCCAGGTCCTTGTCTGCAAAACTCCTTTCTTGCTGGGTGTCCCCCAGCATGTACTGGTGCCTGGGATTGTTCCCCCCAGGTGCAGGGGAGAACTTTTTGAACTTCTTGAGGTTCCTGTCAGCCCATTTATCCAGCCTGTAAAGGTCCCGGTGGATGGGAAGCAAGACCCTCTGACATATCAGCCACTCCTCCTAGTTTGGATGACACTCAGTTTGGTGTTGTCTGCCAATGACTGGACAGAACCGGACCCAGTATTGACCTCTGGAGCCCACTGCTGGTCCCTGACCTCCAACCAGTCATTGTGGCACTGATCACCTCCCTCTGGGCCCTGCCATTCAGCCAGTTTTCTGTCTGCTCATCCATACATTGACAGCTTCTCTGTGAGGATCTTACAGAAGGCAGTGTCAAAAGGCTCACTGAAGTCCAAGGAGGTGACGTGTACTGCTCTCCACTTTTCTGCCAGGCCAGTTATTTCATCATAAAAGGTTATCAAGTTATTTAAACATGTCTTGCCTTTGGTGAATCTATGCTGACTGCTCCTGGTGACTTTCTTGTGTTTCATGTACTTGGAAATGGTTTCCAGGGTTAGCTGGTCCATCAAAAAAAAATTCTGCTCTTTAGAAAATTCTGAGGAGTCTCTAAACATCTTTTGATTTTTCTTGTTTCTTGTGTAAAAGTGATTTAATTTCATGAAGTGGTTTCAAGGGTGCTATTCCTTAATTTCTTATGATTTTCATGTTCTCTTATCCTGCAGCTGAACTCACTGTTGGGAGTTAGATGTTTTAATTTCCTGCAGCTGTGAAAATCTGATGTTTTATTATGAATGTGAGCTGTTGGTAGTGTTAAATTTTGATTTACTGAAGTGTATGTTTATAGTATTGTATCATATGGGTTCTTTCTTGAAATACCTCGTACACTTGTCTCTCTTCACCCAGTGGGCAGGGAGGAAATGGCACGGGAACCCTGGGTGATACTGGATGTCTGGGGGGAGGAGGGTGTGCAGTCTTTGCACATAAGCACAGCTTTGGCAGGACTGATTGAAATGCACTCAGCAAAAAAGCCCTGCAAAGAGCCCTTGTGCAATGAAACCACTTGAGCTTATCTGTAGTGTGTATTGAGACAGTACTTTTATAGCCAGATATAAGTTAAAGAAGCAATTCTTTGAATTACAAATGGAAAAACTCAGCTTAGTAGTCATAGTGGCACGTAGGATGGTAGTGTAAGATTTTTAAAGTGATATGACAAAAACCAGTTCTGAACTGTTATGGAGGTTGTTATGATTTGCTGCCAAAAGAAGGGTCACTCTAACAGATCTTGTCATCTGTATGCAGGGAGAGCTTCAGAACAGAATCAGGGGATCTGAAGCACTTACTGGTGTGTTTCAGTTTTCATGGCAACAATCTGGGCAGAAGGCAATCACTGGGCAATTCTATAGAAGTGTAGAGACATGTGAGATTTACCTCCTAAAGCTTTCCGAGAAGCGCCATGTTGAAGGCATTGCAATTCTTAGGAATTACTGACTTAGAAATTCTTAGGATATTCAACACATACCCTGTAATTCTGTACTTTGAGGTGGAGGGGGGAGCTCTGTGTGTCAATCAGTGTCCTTTGTACTCCAAATTTCTGTGGCTTATATGAAAATTAACTTGTCTCTTCTGCTTTCTTTTAGAGACTTGTTTTCAGTCTTTTTGTCTAACTTGATCTACAGTGATTTATATCATGCTTATTTCCTTGGGTGTAATGAGTTTTTGAGTAAGAAGGAAAATGTGCGTGTGGAAGCATGCAGTGTGTGAATTTAAGTGCAAAGATCTTTGATATGACTGTCAGTATGGTAGGGGCAAAATCTGCTTTATTTTCTATGTTCTCCTGTAGTTAAGAATAGAATGGAATACACTGGCTTTAGCTTCTTGCATATGTGGTGTGAAAATAAGCAAAATCTTGTACCTTACCATATTGTGGCTTAGAGGAGTAGCCCCGCCCTGCTGCGCCTCACAGCTCAGTGATGCCCGTCAGTGAATCGGAGCTGCAGTCGTAAGCAGCACTTTGGCAAACGAAGTATCCCCAGTGGGCTTTTTTCAGGTCTTCTCTGTGTGGGAGTGGGAAGGAAGGAAGGGTAGGTGTTTGGGTAGGGACTATGTGGCTCTTTCACAGCTGGTCTGTAACTAAGCCCTTTGATCACAGGCCTTAAAATAGCTTGCTTCTCATCTTTGGTGTCCAGCTATTGTTGTCTAGTTGATGCATGTGTAAATTTCAGGGACTCTGATTCTCTAGAGTTAAACAGTGTTTACTCTGAGGCTCCAGAAAATGGTATAAATAACACTTGGGCTTTGTATGTGAAATGAGGGAAGAGCATTTTTTACCATTTGGGGTGTACACACAACTACAAGCCGATTCCAGTTCTGATTTTGCTGTTGTCTCAAAGAACATGTTGTGCTGACCAGCTTGTGAAAGGTGTAAGTTTGTAAGGCATTTATTTGCTTGATACACTTGCAGTGTGGTTCCTTTTTTAGGGTCAGAGTCTCAGGGAGTTTTGAGCCCTTTTACAGGCTGCATGCATCTCTGAACTACTTTCTGAATTTTTTGTTCGTTCTCAGTTTATACGCATGCGTGCAGATGTATGATGTCTTCCTCCCTGTGAGTGTCTTCTGTGCTACAGCATCTTGAACATAGGTGATTGAAGTTAGGCTCAGGAAGCTTGGCCATGTTTGAAATCTGTGTCACATACTAAAATTTTCAGGTCACTCACAGCTGTAAGATGTTTTCTGCATGGTTCAAGAGAGTCCCCAGAGCTTGAGGTGTGATTTTTGTGTGGGAGGTGATTGTGTCTACTTGCTGTTTCTGTTGCTGCAGTGAAAAGCAAGACTGCAGAGTCAGCAGTGCTTACCAGTTGGTTTCCTGCCCTAGCTGAGGATTTGGCTTACACCACAGCCAAAGCCAGCTTGTTTTTCTGATCAGTCACACGGTGCAGCCTTGGCATGGGAAAGTCACTTGAGTGCCAGTGGCCTCTTGTGGATCAAAAGCCACTGCTTGGCCACCCATCATGTTGCCATGGTCTGTTTGGGCTACATGTTCACCACGTTTCTGAAAATCATAGTCAACATCTGTTGAATTTGGTATCCGGACTTGAATATGAGAAAAATTGAGATACTGCAAAGCACTGTGACTGTGACTTGGTTTCACTATTTGAAAAATAAAGCCAGACATGCTCACTAAGGGCCTTTGGGCTGAACTAGTGTGTTTTGTGACATCCTGTGGCTTGAAGGTAAGTACTGTAGTTTATGTAGCTCTACTGACTGGCTGGTTTGGGATTCTTGTATTCCCTTAGGTACAACATCGATCCTGGCTTGTACTGTCCATTTTTCTCTCTTGGAGCATGCATGGAAGGTTTGAACTCTTTGTTCAGTCAGCTCCTCGGAATCTCGCTCTATGCTGAACAGACAAAGAGAGGAGAGATTTGGTCTGAAGATGTTCGAAAGTTGGTAAGTGTTCTTGTTTCCAGCATCTGAAACCAAAGGGAAGATAAACAAGGTAGTGTGTTCCTGTGAGCTATGAATCAAACCTTTCTTTAAAATTACTTGGATACCTATCAGAGTGCTAACTAGTTGTCTAATTTTAGTTGAAGTTAGACCTCAAGAGCTTTATCATCTCTTTAAGTGCCTTTTGGATGTTTGGTACTTTATGGCCTTAATACTATCTCTGTGTCAAGGATGCCTGAATCAGAAACAGTTTCTCTGTTTGGAATTACTGTTGCACCTTTGTGAATGAGCCCTGTTAGTTTATTTAGTTTCAATTTGTAGATGACTAGAATGCTGTAGGTGTGTGTCCTAGCACTCACGTGTCTTTGCCTCATTTTTTTTACTCTGTATGTCATCTTTACTTAGAGATAGATTTTTACATCTTGTATTTTTCTGCCCTCTTTGTGGGGGAGGGTGGAAATAAAATCTTGGGCAGTAACTTAGTCATCAGGTTCCCAAGTTCCTCTGTTGTTTTCCCTACATTTATTCACTGCCAGATCTCTGCTCTTCTATCTCCAGCCTCCAGCAAGAGATGCTGTTCTTTATATACTGTGGGTCAATTTATAATTACTCCTTACTTTTTCTATTTTTATTTCCATGATAAATGAGCTTCTGTTTGTCATTTGGGGGCTACAGACTGTTTTTTTTAACACAGACGGTACTTTTAATACTAATCTGTGACTAGTTAGTTTTGAGTGAAACACAGAAATGTCTGTAGTTTGAGAGACAAGTTGTGAATTTTGTACATATATTTTTTTTGAATTAAAATTATGAACAGATTATACATTAGTTATTCCCAGTTCATTTGTCATTTATTCATTATAGATCTTGGGATTTGAATATTATGTCTTCAATTTACACATTATCAGTGCTTTCACTGTGGAAATGATACTCCTTTTTTGTTCAGGCTGTTGTTCATGAAACTGAAGGTTTGCTAGGATACATCTATTGTGACTTCTTCCAGCGACCTGATAAACCACATCAGGTAACATTTATGATCTGACTTCAGCTTGGGTTTTATATAAGTAATGACTGTGGCATTACAGTCTGTGCCATTTGCGTTCAGTGTAAGTTTAGTAAAACTTGCCTCGTTTTAAAATAAATTTAAACAGGCAAAGTGTAACTTGATATGTGGGTTTAGGTAAAATATTTTTTTGAGCAACCTTTCATTTAAAAAAAACATCAGCCGGTAGGCCAAACTCAGAGTCTTTGTGGTACAGAATAACAGGCACTTTGAAATGTCATAGAACTCTGTTTAGAGAAATGGTAGATATTTAAACACTTATTTTCTGGCCTACTGTTTACAAGTAGAAGCTATCCAATATTCACACTCTCTAAAGGTGAAAGCTCATAATGACAACTAATTTTTATTCTAAATTCTGTTTAAAGCTGTTGATGGTTCTAACTGTTGTGGCTCACTCACTACCTAGTGCCAGTATATTTACTGTAGGATGCAGTACAGCAGACACTTCGCTCAGTAGAAGCATCTGCGAATTACCACCTTTAGTGAGGTGATGAGTGGACAAACTTTAAATCTACATTAGTTTAATATGTAACTCTGTTTTGCTAGTATTTCACAATACACTAGGAGTGCTGTGTGGTATATTTTATAAAGAAGTTACTGCTGAAGGCTGAGGAGAGAACTTAATCTGTCTGTTATGGATTTCTCACATCAGTAAATTTCTTGACACTAGTGATACCTGTGAGAAAATTTGAGCAGTTTTGATAATTCTAAAGCATAAAGAAATAATTCTATTTTCTAAGAGCAACACAGTCTTTGCTTTGTGAAATAAAGTAATTTCCTTATGATTTTGAAGCATATAATAAGGATGGAGAAACAGTGCTGCTATTGAACAACACTGTTAACGATCATTGAATTCTACTTGTGTAGCTGAGTATATGTTCAGATTTGATTTAACAGTTTCATTTAATTTAATCATTGTTTTAATATCATTGATATCATGACATTGGCTGTCCATGTCTGCTTTTACCTTGAAAAGGATTGTCACTTTACAGTTCGAGGAGGCAGGCTAAAGGAAAATGGAGAGTACCAGCTACCTGTAGTTGTTCTTATGCTGAGCCTTCCCAATTCAGCAAGGGGTGCACCAACGCTACTAAGTCCTGGCATGATGGAGAATCTCTTCCATGAAATGGGACATGCTATGCATTCTATGCTGGGAAGAACTCGGTACCAACATGTCACTGGTAAGAAAGTTATAATAGTGGTGGTATCCACTCTAGCAAGTTTGTCTTATGTGGAGTTTATAATCATTGGAATAGTTGGAGGTTGGGAAATAGGTTGTACCTAGTGTAAAAGCACATTGAATCCTGGGTTGGAAATGACTTAGGAAAAGGAATGAAGGAAAATCAATTAATTAGATCTTGAAAAGAGTAGTGAGTGTATTGGCTGGCAGATCTCTGGTTTCTATAACCTTCTGCACTTGTGGCAAACAGGTCAAAGACCTGCGCTGGCTAAGGCTGCTTGGCATGCTACTTTTTTTACCTGTGGACAGCTTGGTATATTCTTTTCTGCAATAGTGTGCTGGAAATCTCAAGTGCACATTTAAATGTCTCAAGTAGACATTTACATATTTAAAAAACCCCCAGCCAAGCAGATGAGATTGTAACTCCCTTGTCTGAAGAATTATTTTTTTAAATATGTTTTACAATTTTAACATTATGCTAGTGATACAAAGGGGTGTCTATGGTACAGTTAATATTTTATCAATAGATACCTTTTCACCCGGTGGCAAAATATTCTTTTTTTAAGTCTTCCATTTAAAATTAAAATTGACTGAGCTGTTTATAAGTATGTCACTACTGGACATTGTTAAGACAGATGAACACTGCACAACTCCTTCAGTATAAGCTCTGTATAATCCTTGGGACAGCTCAGGGCTCTCCCCCACTCCTTCCACTCATATACCCTTGCTCATCTTGAGCTACAGGAATACTTATATGCCCAAAATAGCTGCTTTGGTGGGAGTTCTCCTCTTGTTCTGAATCATGTGTGTCTGCATGTCAAACTCTTGGAGGGGCAGGAAATGGCTAATTTTGAGGCTCAGACTTTCCGAGAGTCCCTGTGTATGGTTTCTGTGTTGCCTTAGCTCCAGGCAGTCCTGCATCCCAGAGGATTTCACTCCAGATCTAGCATTGCAAAAGCAGCACTGGAGGTTGGAGGTCAGTGGTATTGTTTCTGCAGAGAATCCTTTTTTTCTGGATTTGAATGTGTAACAATCAAAGGGCTCATCCCAGGGATGTCTGTTAGGGGCTGTCTGTTCTCATGGAACACTAGGGTGGTAAAGTATGGGAAACAAGATGAGTACAGGCTGTCATGAGAACAAAAAATTTGACATTCTAGTTGAGGTGAGCTGAGAATTTGTCGTCTTTCCTGCTCTCTCTCACCTCACTTTTCTGTAATTCAGAGCTACACAGTGCAGATCTTGTATTTTCAGAATACAAGGAGAATTTTTGCTATCAAATGGATTTTTCAGCAGTAGTGGAGAAACAGAATCAGTTTTATGTGTCAATGCAGAACTGCATATAGCTAATGTGTCTGTGAAAGGGTCGAATGTGATTTGAGATTACATCAGAGCTGTATCTAACAGCAGTAAGTATTAGAATGGTAAAGGTGCTGAAAGGTGAAACTTCATGCAATGTTTGGGCATAGTTTTCTGTGTCTGGTCTGAAGGTGAATTCAGACTTCAGCAGGTACAGAGAAGAACTAGAATGGATATTTTCTTAGACTTTATCTTGCCTTTGGATAATGATGGCTCAGAGAGAATATAGTTTCTCTCAATTAAGTAGGTAAAAACCTGTGTGATAAATGCTATTTATACTAAAGAGCAGTATCACTCTGAATCATTGAATATAAACAGGTTATAAATTAAGATTAAAAATTAGAGGAAGGTTCGTAGAAGTCAAAGGAGTGATTTTAAAAACTAGTCTTCAAAAAATAGTAAAAGCATGCTGGGATTTAAGACTAATTCTGAATGTTGACATTGTCCCTGGCAGACAGGAATAGAGGTGATGACCCAGTGGGTCCACTATGAAAGCAACAACTTTGACATTGCTAACTTTAATATAGAAATTAGAAACTCAGTTTTGATTTGGTGATGTGTTACACTTTTTAATAACTTCCATTGGGTAAGATGCTGATAAAGATTAGAGTAAATAAGGTTTTTGGGAAAGTGCTTTTTGAAAATACTAACAGCTAAGATATTACCTCATTGCACTTACATAGAACATGTCTTCAATCTGCAAGAGTGTTCCTTGAATGAATGACTTGGTATTATAAAGCGAGGTTAATATAAAGCATAAGTAAGCTCAGCAAACAGATGGAAGCTAAAAATTGTAACTGTGAATGGGATTAAGGCAGAGTTTTATTTACATTGTAGTTTAATTTGGGTTTAGGGCACTTAAAAGATTTGGTGTTTCATGTAGGGCCAGTTTGGCTACAGTCTGGTTTAGTTTAAAAAGGGTGTGATCCAAAGCTTTATAAGGTGCCTCACCCAGCTGTTCAAATATTTTGTTTTACTTTGTGATTTATAGTAAAATGTGTAGGATCATAATGAAGCTTTTCTGGCAGTATGTACAATAATGGAAATAAAATATTGACTTAATAAATGAAAGAACATTAAAGTTCACCAAAAGTCCAAACTGAAAGTTGCAAAACCTTTTGGGAAGAGTTAACTGTTTGTGTTAATGGAAATAGCAAATGCTAATGTGTACAATTATTCTACCTCTAGGAACCAGATGTCCTACTGATTTTGCTGAAGTTCCCTCAATCCTGATGGAGTACTTTGCAAATGATTATCGAGTGGTTAACCAGTTTGCAAGGCATTATAAAACAGGACAGGTAGGGGAAAATAATGTGAAAAATATTGAAAATAGGAATAAATGTATTTAGGAAAAGAACCGTATTTACATGTGTCATGTATTAATAATGTTTAAAGTAGAAGTAAACAATGGATAAAACTAGTTATAATTTCAATTATTCAGAAAAAATGTTAATACTGTCATTGCAAAAAAGATAAATGTAATCCGTGTAAGAATACTAGATTCTTATATCCAAGGTTCCAATTACATATTTAAAACTTCCAGCCTTTTTTTCCTACGAAGTGTAGTAGGTGAACAACTTCTGTGTGAATCAAGTTATTTGGAATGCTCTAATATAATTACAGGTAAGTTATGACAAAAACAGGATGAACTCTCTGAAGTCTGTCTTAAAATAAAGCTTAGGTAGCAAATCATGGATGTAAATGGAAATGGTCTGCAGTGTTTCAAAATTTCCGTTTTCAGCACAGTGTAGGGCAGTGATTGAAATATTTTGTGATGAAAAATGTACTGCTCTATTTAGGATTATATTAGGATTAGTTAGATATTGTCAGTCATGAATTTCTGCATTAAAACTCTGGTGCCATTCTTGCATGAAGTTATTCTTTATCAGTCTATTGCAAGGATGTGCTTTCTGTAGGGTATTTGGAAGACAGTGCTTTTGGAACAAGGTGACTTTTAGTGGTCGCTTTAAGACGTGGCAATGGAAAATGATTTATATTTATACAGACGTTTCAAAAATTCCTCCTCAGTTGTGTAGTGTTACACTTCATTGGAGCTTTTTATCCGATACTGAGCATTCGGTGTATTTCAGTATTATGGAAGTAGAATTATGTTTGCCTCCATTGAGCAGTTAGGAAAATACATTGCTGAAGTTCTATTTTAATAGATACTGTCTGAGAAATTTTCTCTGTAAATTTAATTTTTTTTTTTTTTTTGCAACAGAGCAATCGTTTCTGCAGAATTGATTGTACTAAGAAGGGTCTCTTTGAAACCTGGGAGTTAAACAAACTCAGTTCAGGAGTGTTGATCATTTATCTATTTGAGTCCACATACAGAAATACGGCTTTCTAATGTTCTCTATAAAGTTCATGTAGTGTTTAAACAGCACGGAGTTAATCTGATTGCATATGAGTTCAGAGAATGAGCTTCACTGAAACATCTGAAAAAGATTTGTGGAACATTATTTATGGCTTTGTATTTTCAAAATGACTTAACAAATCTAAACCACGTTTAGTTTCAGTGCAAAAGCTAAGAACCAGACTCTGTGTCCCATTTGGCATTTCCATAAACTTCTTATGTTTATTGGTGGTGAAATCTTCCCCTTTCAGAGATCAATTGAAAGAGGTTTGATGTAGAAATCCAGTCTTGAAGGGGGCAAGAATGGATCATGCTGGAAGAGGAGAAGAAGAGCCTGAAACTGCTCTGTGGCTCTTGAGAGCTTTAGATGGCTTCCTTTTAATTGCTTTTTAAAAATTTTAGAATGGATTTTTAAGCCAATCCAACATATATAAATCTGCTTTTGCTTATGTTGGTTCCTCTCAGCTGATTTTAAGAATCTGATATCGGATTTCTGCGTCTGTCGTTTAAATACAAAGAGATTGAATTAATCTCTTCTGTTGTGTATATGTTATGAAGTACTTTGAGTTGAAAATCCCATCTCACATTTTCAACTTCACAAAGACCTTTTTGGGGCTTATTTTCTCTGCTTGTTCCCTGATTAATTTTTTTTTTATTGTTGTGCAAATAGGAAATTCAATCTTTTTTTTTGTTTCTCCAGTTTTTTATTTATTTGAAAGAAAAATTAGTCCGATTTATCCCCTTTTCAAGGGGAAATAAGGAAGGTGGATGAAGAAGTTAAAATGTGAAAATTGTGAAACCATTTAATCCAAATGTTATTCCATAGAAGAACTTCCATTAAGTTTCTTCTTGTTAATTAAGAGAGTGAGCTTTTCTGTGTTAGAAGGATCTTTTCTGCAACCAACATAGCTCTGCTGAATGTTGTCAGAAGGAGGACTTTCTCCTGACCTGATTTGTGTCGGAGGCAATGCAGATAATTTGACAAAGCATCCTTCTTTTGGCATTGCTGCATTTACACTCTAGTTTTTGCATGTAGACTTTGGGTGGTGTGATTTTTAATATTCCTGCTGAACGTAATTGCATCAGAAAAACTTATCAGCATAGTGTCAGCTTGTGTTTGCCATTGCTATAAAAGTCAGTTGGTAGAAGGACTCGTCCTTGAGGATCTGCACTTAGGATCAGTGCTTATGCTTGTGGGAACAGGAGGAGAAAGAGGTGTTTTGATTATTAAAACGTGAACCGTTGAAAACTGTATTTCAGTAGCATTGCAGAAAAATAAATCGATGGGCAGACCTTCAAAGATGAGAATGCGTTTAGATGTAGATCATGAGGATCTGGTCCAAAATATCTTGAAGTCTATAGAAAGCTTGTCTCTGCCTTCTGTCTGTTTTGAAAGGTTGTGCTGTTGAATACTGAGGAGTGACAAAGCTTGCAAGCTCTTCTGTCAAAAGGAGCAAGTCTTTTGAACTTAGTTGAAAAAGCTGGCCAGTACAAATCTATTCGTTTCAAGAAAATAGCAAGCCTAGTTTTCCTTTCACCTGAAAGGTGACTCAAACCAAAAAATCCTTGAGATAAAATAAATGAATAGAGAGGACTGTGATAATTAGTTACTAAAGCTGAATTAGTCAGGTAAGCTCATGAAGTCAAGCCATGCCAAAATGAGGGCATTACAGTGCTTAAGCAGACAATCTGGTGCATGGGTGCCATTCTGTATCACTGTGATTGTTTGTTTAATTTCATTTGTGAAGTGCACAGATATGCGGTAGGTCTGAGCTAAATCATTTTAAGCTTGTGTGTCTTTGGAGGCTCTCTTGAGCAAAGGCCAGTGTTTGAGCTGTTCAAATTTGAACCGAGTTCATTTTTCACAGAGATGGAATTACAAAGACAGTATTGTATTAGCATGATTACAAGAATAAGCCCACAGATAGTAAACAGTTGTAATGTGTTGCAGTTACTACACAACAGTAAGGAGTTAAGCATGCTTTGGGACACAGGGAATTCTGTTCTTTTAGCCACCATAAAAAACATGCTGAAAAATTCATTCCAAGATCTTAAAGTTGCTTAATGGAGAAGGATGGAAAAGTGGACCTCAAAGTAAAGCATGTAGTGTTTAACTTTAAATAATTGAATGATTATTCAATTGACATAGTTTTAGCCAAAGCTCTGTGAAGTCTTTCTTTTATAAGGAAGATGACGGTTTCATTCTGGTTTTATTGGTGAGCTCATCTTTCAGGAGAAGTAAAGTAAGAATGCCAGTGCCTTTTTTTAAATTCACTCAGCTGCTTATGAAGGGGCTGTGTGAGATTGTAATGGAGCAAGGAGGAATAGTTTCTATTGCCTGAAACAGTACATGCTCCAGTTCAAGACCTCAGCGTATCTGTGTGCATGACATTCATAGAAACTTACCTTGTAGTGGTGTCATGATCTTTGAAAAACCCTCTGGAGTCAAATTTTGGTTCCCTGGAATCTTAAGATCCTAAAAGTGTTTTGGGAAAAATAAGTGATTTCTTTATAAATTTAAATTCTTTCAATTTAATCTAATTTTGGCAGTGTTTTTCTGGTGCCAAATTCTGCTTGGCTTGTGAATTATGATCACAACACGATCTTTGAGCCAGTAGTTACATTGATAGATTTAAAGAAAGACATAAATGTTTTTTTTCTCCTTTGCCTTTTTGTCAACAGGTGTAGCCATAACAATGACTTGTACTTTCTTGTTGATTTTAATCTGCTCAAACAGTAGAGCTTGCTCTTCAATGCACAGTCGATTGACATTGTTTGTTTGACATTCATATGGCTACGAAAAACGTTAACAGAATTTTCTTGGAGTCTCTTGGTAAAATTACCTATATTTTACTTGGTCTCTAGAACTTCCTCTTGCCATCATTTAATATAGATGAAATATAAAATTGAAATACCATTATGTTGAAAGAGTTGGTTTGACCTTACTGGTAGGAGGGCTCTTGACTTTAAATGATAACTTTGTAAAACATACATATTTGCTGTTGCTAAGCTTTTGGTTGTTGAGGTTTTTTAACACTGACAAATTACAGTTTAAGAATTCCCATCCAGTTTTCCCACACTTTGCTGTATCCAACATACAGATGCCCCTAGAAGAAATCAGTTTTGTTTAATTTCATGTACTACTTCGTTAGGAAAAGAAAGCCTCCAAAAAGCTGCCAAAACTTACTGATAGGTTTTGTGCTTAACAAAATCTGTTCAGAATTCTATAGGTTTCCTTGTTGAAACCATGTTATTGCAAACCCAGACGTACTTTAGCTCCAAGATGAAAGGGCACTGAAGGGTGTGCCTTACTTGTGTGAGAGGATGAGACAGAGACATTCATAGAACAAGGAGAATCATTGTCCAACCAAAATGCTTTAACCAATTGTAACTTTTTTTCTGCTTTACTTTCTGCTTTATTAAATGCTATGGTTCTAGACCATGCTTGACCTAGCTAAATGTTGACTTGGAGATGAGGTTGCAAGCCTTAGCAAGTACTGCATAAACCAGCTGTGCAACTGGCAAATTTTTCTTACCTGCTTCAACTTTGAGATTCTAGAGTTAATTGATAACATTTTCTTCACTTAGGTGTAACTTCTCTACACCTAGGTTTTTATTCTGTGAACATTGTTTGTCTTGAAGTCATATCATTTGCAGAGAATCCAAACGTATGGCTCTGCCATATCTGTAAACTTTCTTGGATTGTTTCTTGAATCCTTCAACACACTATAAAAGCATAGGTATGATTTTAGAGTCAAGTTTAATACCTACCATCTCTATTACGTTGTACAACTTGTAGTACCTCTCTTAATATTTTAGTAAGAATGCAGTTATTTCAACCATATTTAATTTGTTTGGTTAAGGAAGTNGAGGGGTAAAAAAAAAAAAAAAAAAAAAAGAAAATGTTTGTTAGGAAAGACATCTATTGCAAAGCTTCACAAAGTGGTGGAAGAAGTGTGAGGTCAAGCATTCATAGACAGATGTTCTTAAAAATCTGGCATTAAGAAGTCTTTGGTTGTACTTGCAGACATCTGGATGGAAAGTGAAAAAGTTTGCTTAATGACTTGAAAAGTGTTTCTGACTTTGAGTATGTGGTGGCATGGATAATTTTATTGCCATAGATGTGGAATAAATTCAATTTTGTTACAAGTTTCAAAGGGTAGATATTTACTGTTCAGTACAACTAAATATTTTTATGTGGGTTAGGGTAGAAGGTCTGATGCTGTCTCAGTTGAAGTTATGAAAACCCAGTATTACTAAGCTCAGTATTATGAGTTATGTGATGTGGGAGGGTTTTAACTCCCCCAATCTGTTTTTTATGTCTAAAAATAGTAATAACATTTTTAACAGGCTTGTAAAGGAGTATGGAATCAGTTTATAGAAAAACAAACAGATTACACACGGTGATTTCTCTATTGCTATGTTGATTAGTGCTGATATCTTAATTGGCCATTTAATGCTTAGCTCAGCAAATATTTCCTTCCTCAATGCAAAGCACTTCAAATGTGTTTTGTTACCACCAGGGTTTTTTTTGTATCTTCAGCCTCTTCTAGTAATTAGCTATTTAAATACTATTTACAAATATACAATAAGTCTAAATGTGATCTGTTGTTTTTTTTTTTTTTTAATTCAAGCCACTACCAAAAAACATGGTGTCAAGACTATGTGAGTCCAAAAAGGTGTGTGCTGCGGCTGATATGCAACTCCAGGTATGTTCTTTGCATTCTAGTTTCTACTCTCTATTCAGAATTTAAAGAACATATTTTAGTTCTTATAATTTTACCAATTTTTTTATTTCAGTGTAGGTGTGTTATCTGAGTGTATGCAAATTAATTAAAATTAATTAATTTTTATATTAATTGTTATGTTTGTTTTCCTGAGCATACTCTGTGCTGTCTGCTTAAACCTAAATGCCTAAATTTGTGGGAAAATACAATGAAAAGCACAGCTTTTGAAAATGGTTGGATTATCAGAATTCCCAAATGTGATTTAAGATTGAATTCTTGAATTAATGGAATCATTTAAGAAGAATTTGCAGTAGAGGAAGTATTGTGTACCCTGGATCATTAAAATGTCATTGGACTGAGAGATACAAGCTACCATAATAAAATCAAACCGGCACATCTGTTTACTAGAATGTGATTTGAGTTCCTTGTCTTCTGCAGCTCCAGATGAAAGTGGCCACTTGTCACACCAAAATTGCTGGCTGAGCTGTAAGGATGTAAGACTTCTCTCTCACAGTGTTAGGAGAAGTAACTAAATTCATAAACCTTTATTTTCTGTGGGTAGATGTGATTGATCAGTCATTTCCATAAACAATCAGTGATGCTCTTCTTCAAAGAAGGTAAAGGAAATTAGTCTTCTCTCTAAAATGGTATTTGGTCTTTTTCAGTCCTGCAGCAGCAGTTCTCAGATGTGTACAGTAGCATTAGCATCCAGCCAAGTTTTTTTACAGTGAGCATTTGGCTGCATTTAGTGTGTGACAAGTTTCTCCTGTGTGATTTTTGTGATTTTGTTTTCTTCTTTTTTTTGCCTTAAGCCTGAAGCATATAGTTTTTCCTTTTACAATTAACCTGGTGTTTAGGTGAGATAACTCTGCTAGTACCTTAGTAAAGGTTAGTTACTGAGATGGGGAAAGAAACAAATTTATTCCAGATCTTTGGAATTTTTCCCTTTGAGAAGTGGCCAAATGATCACAACCCTGTCTACAAACATGAGTTGAGCTCATTAACTGAAGTTGATCTAAAAGAGGAACTTAAATATTTGCAGTTTTCTCTGTGCAGTTACATACAGTGGTTTAAAACTAATCAGAAGTCTGGAGTGTGGACCTGTAAGTTGTATACATGTCATTTACACTAGTCAGAGCCAGACTGAACACTGTTTTCAGTGTATACATGTATTTTTCATTGGTTAAGCTTAATGGACTTTTGAATTGTGCTTTCAATGCAGTGCTGGCTGTCAGCAGCCAGTGGTGGCGGGGCAGGTGCTACCTGTGGCTATACCTCCGTGACATGAAAATATAGCTGCACCCTCTCTGCAGGTCTGATTTTGAAATGCACACTGCTGGCTTTGAAAGATTCTCGTAGAGATGTCTGATAATCCAGAAAGAATGTGGGCAAGAATATAAATAATTCATACAGGAGGTTTTTATTGGAACAAAAACCAATTCTGGATTAAAATAAAATTTATACTGTGAATGCTTAATCGTGGACCTTTATTCATGAGGGCACAACACATGTACAGATTAGTAACCACCAAAGTGTTGATCAAGTCCTTTCACATGCACCCATTCTTTTCTGGTGTCTCTGTCCACAACAGCTGTGTATAGATCTGACAGATTTCCTTTCAACTTTTAATATGTATTTGCTATAATCTTGTCAAGGCTTGAGACCAGATTGGCATTGTGGAGGCTAAATGGGCTTGGATATTGAGCAATATAAGTTACAGATATATTCACAAGGCCTCCCTGTTCTGTGGTGCAGGAGAGAGTATTCCAAAAGGAGAAGTCATTGCATCAGTTACTTGTGCTGTGCAATGCCCCTGCTGCTGTTGGCCATCAGCTGCTCCTGGGGCCTCTGTAGAGTCTGTCTTGGAGTGACTCCACACCCATGGCTCAAGAACTGGGGAGAGAACACCCACTCCTGGTAGGCTCAAGTTCCTGTGGGTGCCTAATGATTGACTGGTGCTGGCAGTGATGCAGTGATGAAGCAGGGTGCTTGCCCTCAAATTACTCTTCTGTAACTAAAGTTCAACCAGTTTCAACCATGCCAAATGACCACAATGCCACACTGAATAATATTATTAATTTCCTACTTTCAGCACTATGTTTTTGGAGATGCCAGGTGTAAAACATGCAGAAGTATGCACTCATTTCAAAGAGACAGGTTGGCAGAGCTGTTCTGTTGAATAATACAGAAAAAAATGCCCAAGAGAAGTTGACTACATGGCAAATACAAAGCTAATACATTCCTTTGTAGAAGTGCATATTGTTACTCATGCAGATTAAAAAGGATTATAATTCATTGAAGTGAAATATATTTTAATCTGCAGATGCCAAAGTATATATGTGCTGCTAGCTATATGCCTGAAAAAACTGTGAATGGTGATTCTAAAACTGTTCCTTCAGACTTTGCAAAGACTACATTCTATATTGATGGCTAGATGCTATGTTAGCTATATTTGACCTTTAAAAGAAGAAAAAATGCTGACAAATATTCCAGCAGTGCAGAAAACACCTGGAGGTTCCTCTGTGGTCTGTTCAGAAAATGTGTCTATTGGCATGTGAAAGTAAGAAGTACTGCTGCTTTTTCATAACTATAATACCTCTGAATTTTCTTTTAGGTCGTGTAATCAGTTACTCAGAAGGAAAGATAGGAGAGTCCATACATCTTCTCCTAAGGCTTTTGCCAGGCAGATTGAATCTCAGAGTCTTTCAATCAGTAGTAACTTCACTGGAAAATGCCTAAGTGTTTGCATATTAATGCTGTTAAGCAGAGAAGGAGCTAGAAAGAGCTGGAATCAAGTGAAACTAATAAATACCAATGTAAGTGCAAAGTAGGGAGACAGTATGAAGATAAATAACTATTTGATGGCATTTTTATATTTGTAGGTCTTTTAAGAAATATGTTTTACTGAAATTAGAAATCATCTTCTATCTACTGCTTGATATTAAGTATTAGCTTGCTCCTCAGCAGTATCACCTAAAATCCTGTGGTCCTGTGATGTGTTTCCCTTTCCCATTTCAAAGGCCTGTGTAAACACACAGAACTGTGGTTTGTAGATGGAAATGCATAGGGGTATAAAGTTCATCCAAGTTTATTTTCAGGGACAGGGTTTTTTTTTTTCAGCCGTGCTGTCCAGGTGGCCTGGCTCATAGCTTTCTTCCCACACTTTCCAAGTGCCAGGATCAAGGGAGAGCTTATAGCTGACTTCAGTGACTCATTTCCCTATCACCACATTGTTCTTTAGGCAGAACATTTCACTGGCCTTCAGCTGACATTTCCCCAGTTCCTAGCTGTGAGTTGAGCTTTTGCTCTGCCTCCTTGACCACAAACTACTTGCCTCCAAACTTCACTTTAGAGAAGGTTGACTGCAGTGCAGATGCAGTTCCCCCATCTCGTGAGGAACACTGAAGAGCAGCTGCAGACTGGTCCTAACAAAGATGGGAGATAGAAAAAAGAGCATCAAGGCTGTGCTGAAGCTGGACTCTAAAGTCTATTGTCAAATGCTGAAGTTACTCGTTTGATTTGGGTTTTTTAGAGAGGGGAAGTTGGTGTGAAATGACTCCTGCAGAGTTACAAAGGTCTAGGGTGACAGGAGAAAGTGAGCTTTCTAGGACTGTTACATCAGGTAATTTTCAGGTCTATTCATGGTACTTACTGTGGGTCATACTCTGTCATCCTTGCTACCATAAATGCTGTAGCTTTTGTTAAACTGTGTAAAAAAAATGATTGGGATTCTAGTGACTAGGAATGCAAAGCTGTCGTAAAGCCTTTTTCTCTTCTTAGATAAGTAAGAGTAAGAAAGTATTGTAGTCTTGCAGTGTAGTGTAGGTTTCTCTTTATATTTTTAGTCTGAACAGATGCTTGCTGCCTGTTCTGGGTTTGTAGATGATCAATGTTGAGTGCTTACATGTCTTGTTCACTGTTGCTGTCTGGGACACAAAACTTGCAATGTCATTAATGGGTGATTGTGCAAGTCGAGTCTTACTGAACTCTCTTCTCCTCATTAGCCATGTAGGGAGCAAACAGGAAATCTTGCAGGAGTAGCTTCTGCAAGTCATGGGTTATTCACCTCCCTACTTATAACCCTCAGTTTTTCTTGGAAAAAAATCAATGTGCACATTTGTTATTTGTCAAGAGACACTGTCAAAGGGTTCATCAGAATTCTGTATGTTAGAAGACAGCTTATTCAAACAGAAGGAATATGCTCCTTTAGAAACAGTCACAATTTTGGTGAAAATAAGTGTTGTACCCAGAACAAATAAAAAGATGCTGAATTCCGATAAATTATTAAAGAGTTCAGAATGATTTATACTAAAATTTTGTAATAAAAACTCTTTTCAGAGGTTCAGGGGGTTGTGTTATTTAGATGACATATAACATCCAAACAACTTTTTCTCCATAAAATTTTGTGGTTATACTTCTTGGACCAGTGTGTTTATGCCATTGGGGATGGTATTGCACCCTGGGAGTGTGACTGGGCCTGAATCTCTAGCCAAATTATTTACTTCATTGCTTGCTCAAAAGCTTTTTGAGGCTCCTTATTGTCAATTTTCCCATGAAGTGCGCCTACCACAGGATGACCTGACCTGAACTCTTCCCTTAAACATCTGGATCCATCAAACTTCTCAAAAATATTTTATGTTGCACAGCAGTGGGTGTCCTCTTTTTCTGCCTTTCCTGCACTTCCACAGATTAGGAAATTTAAAAAAAAAAAAGAAGCTGCCATCCTTTTCAGTGATGGCACACACAGAGCCTTGGCAATGTCTTCCATCCATGCCTGTTTCATGTTTGCTGTGCCAGATAACTCTGCTTTGCTGTCTTTGCTTGGAAAGTCTTTTTAATGGTTCTGTTCTCCTACTCGCTGAACACCTCAGTAATCTGGTCATGCACCTGCCTTCTGCTGTAGTTCACCTGTATAAAAATTGTGTATGGAGCAGCTCTTACTTCTGGAGTGCCCTCCTGGTGCAGTGTGCTTTGAACTAAGTTTACACTTTAGCAATTTATTGCTCTGATGGTGAGAACTAAAATAAAGGACAAATCTGCATTAGTACTACACTGTTGCAGGGCTGTAGCAGCAACTCAGTGGCATCAGCAGCTCTGTGTAGTGGGCATGGTGCTTTTAGGTCACAGGTTGGACTCGATAATCTTGGAGGTCTTTTCCAACCTCAATGATTCTGGAATTCTTATGTTCACTGCCTAAGCCATAACTTGTCCCTGCAGGGGTGAGGTGTTCTCCTGGCTGCATGTATACATCTTGAAATAGCTTATTTTGCAGTGTCCACTTAAATAACTTTAAAATAAATAACTTAAAAATAGGTGGTTTTTATTAAATCTGGTGAAAAATACTTGTCTTGAAAAGGGGAATTGCTGGAGGGCCCTAGGGATAGATCTTAATTTATTTTAAAAATGAAGACAATTTAGTGCTCCCAGTGTGCTCAGTGACCTAAACATGGATTTATGATAGGTCATGATGGTGGTGGTTGTTGTACTCCAGAAACCTGTTCCTCTCTTTATATGTTATACTAATGAGAGAAGATTTCCAAACCATATATATTTAAACTATTCTCTGTCCCTAGTCCATCTCTCATGTTCTTTTCTTTGTGTCTTTTTTGGTTTTCATATGCTGAGAACATGTGCCAAAGACAAATGTATTTTCTTTCTTCAGGTATTTTATGCTGTCTTGGACCAAATCTACCATGGTAAACACCCTCTAAAAAAGTCAACCACAGAAATTTTGAAGGAAACGCAGGAGAAAGTTTATGGATTGCCATATGTACCCAACACAGTGAGTAGCAACAGAATAACTGTGTAAACCACCTTATCTTGGATAGTGTGCCCTGCACACTCAAATGCTTATTGCTGTATTGTTATATTGAAAGAGTTTTCTTTTTTTCACTCACTTTATTCAGAGAGTAGGGTGTTGGAAATTTTCAGCCAAAAATCAAAGTTTAATTAATGTACTTGTTTTTTATAGGTATAGTCTTGTAATAATGAACTTCATTACTTTGCCTTTATTTTCTTATTATAGAAGGCACTGGAAACAATATATTGGAAAGAGGGTTTATTCAAGCTTTTCAAAGGCTGCTTATAAAAGGCAGCAAAACACTGAGCTGCACATTGGTGTTTGTATACTTGTCAGCATGAGAGAAGAAAGTGTGAAGCAGGAATTGGAAGTGTGTTTTTCTCACTGTATTCCTGTGACCTTTGTCATGTCATTTATCCTTTCACATGTTATCTGAGAGTGTAAAAGCCTTGAGTTCTACTGAGCTATGTAATTTTGATCTTCATCACAACATGCATTTGTTCTGTCCTTCATGTGACAGCCAAAGGTGCAGTTTGCTTAGACAACAGTCACGGGATTCCCTGGTCTGTGTGAAGCTGAATTCCCATGTGGAGCCTGGCCCCTCAGCCACTGTTTGACACTGTAGTCAGAATACCCAAATCCTTTTTTCTTCTTCTTGGAAAATGTACTTTTCTCCTTAGCAAAATGTGTCTTTCCTTCTCTGAGAAGGGTGTTGGGAGATCCATTTCCTCATCAAAACCGTACTGCCACTGCTCACACCTCCCAAAGAGTGTAACATCTTGTAGTGAGGCTATGATCATTATGAAGTGAGACAGCAAGTTTTGGCCTGGAACTTTATTCCAGCAAAATGTGCTGTGAACTTCTGAATTGTCAGAAAGTCTATGCTCACATTTACTGAATGTAGAATTGGTGTCAAGAACTGTAAGACAGTTTAAATTTCAGTACAACATAGTAAAAAATTGCATTAGAATAGCATTAGTACTCTGTAGGGGAATTAATGTCTGTAATTTATCTTGCTGTCGTTTGCTGTTCTTTCTTCCAAACTTAAGATATGTTTGCTGTTTGATTTGTAGTCCAGATATAAAAATAAAAGCCTTGAAAGTAAAGGTTGGGGATTTTAAGTGAAGAGAATCTATTTCTTCCTTTCATTTGATTTCACAGCTAGACATTGAAATACAGTAGTAGGGACCAGTTTTTATTTTCATCTGTCATTTGGCTAGGTGCATATAGAGCTGGCAGAGAAAACAGAGTGTTTTGATTATTTGAATTTTATCTGTTCTCTATACATTTAGATTCAGCTATGTATGTCAGTCAGGCTTCTGTATCTTAAGTTAGTGATGTTGGATAAGAGTAATTCTTCCATAGTGAAGATCTTCACTGCATTAATGTGATTTTTCTGTAGCAGCATTGTCTGTCAGGGCTGCAAACATCCATTGTTATCTCTTCCCGATGAACCCTAGTTCCCTTTTACTGCTCTTGACAGGCAAGTAAACTTTAGTAAATATCCTCTGAATGTACTTGTTTGGACTTCAGTCTTATTGTGCATACTTATTTTCTGAAGTAGAGTCACAGCATATGTCTTCAGCAGATGAATTTCTGTCATTCTCAGACACAGCTCAGATAATAGGACAATTTGCATGTGTCTTTTTGTTACAGTGCTTTCAAAATGAGGCGTATCAAATACACCTAGTAAGTAAATGCTGCTGCACCTATGGGGTAAGCTAAACGTAAGCATCACGTGTTACGTGCCAACAGTAGGAGGGATAGTGCAAAAAAAGTTCTGTTGAGGGATAGTGCAAAGTAAGTCCTGTTGAGGTCTATATTTGCCATTCAAACAGGTTTTGCAGGCGCTGGGGCAGCAGGCAGTGCACACAGTAGTGTTTGCGTTGGCTGTGTTGTTGCGGATGGGCGCGGGAACTGGTGCCACGTGCAAGGCGGAAAGGAAGTCAGATGGAAGCACAGAGAAACAGCACCCCACTAGACTTTGTTTGTCTGACTCATGCAAATCTCAATTTCTGGCTGGCCGTTGCTTATCTGTTCAAAAGTATACAGAGTTTACTGCTGGCTCCTGGAGGATGAAATTCCACTGGGATTTCATTGCTCTGTTACTGAATCCAGAAGCCGATGACTGCCACGCAGGGGGCAAGGAAATGTATCTGCCTGTTTTTGTAGTGTCTGGCGGTTTTGTTACCAGAGATTAGTGTAACTGAGTTTTGAAAATGAATAGCAATTTTGCACAGGCTGAATTCTTGAGTCCTTGTGATACCTTTAAAAAGGAATCCGTCTTCCTTTTGATTCTTCTAAGAAAGCAAGATAAACAAAATAGTAATGACCATAGTTTTTCCAGCCATTTCTTCCTGAATGTTTGTGGTGTCAAAATCTGTGGTCTGTGGGGAATTCAGTACTCTGCTTTTTGCTCCAAACTTTTCTTCAAATCATAGCTTATTTCTTACCTCTTGTGCAGTTTCCATTTATTATGGCCTGCCTTGCAGTTGATGATACTGTCTGCTTTTAGAGTGTCTCCCCTGGTCTCCCTTACCTTTGTCCCCAGGATGCCCAGAGAGGCTTTGAACATGTATCGGGTGACCCTTTGATCAATCTGAGACACGATCAAAGTTGCTCCCATAATCTGTTGCTTAGTCCCCTCATGTCCCCCAAGTTCAGACTTGGTAACTCCTTTCCTTTGAGAAAGTCATCAAAGCTTAATGATATGCCATTGCTAGTCCTTGGCCAAGCATAATAATTCCTATCTCCTGCTGGGGGTTTGGTTCAATATTGTAACAAAAAATGACACACAGGATAAACAGACTCTGCAATGATAGTGGAGTTTGCAGCCTCCTGCCGTTACAGGAAAGAGCTCTCAATAATGAAGTGGTTGTACAATAAACACCAGCTGCCCACATCATCATACCTGTACTTTCTTTGTGAAGTAGTTTGAGTTATTGATTCTTATTTTCAGAAAATTATTATGGACTTACCTATTAGTTGTCTGTCCATTGTAGTAACCTTTTCTAATCTGGAATTTTGGTGGGAGATGCTGGTTTGACTTGTGACTGTGAGGAAAAATGGTTTTGAAGAGTGAGGCATAGTGAATCTGGGCTCTTTTTTACATCATTGCCAAATAGTCTCTTTTGCATTTTTTAAAATTACATGGCTTCCGGTTGGCTTTTCTTCCAGAAACAGCTGAATTTCTTGTGTGGTACTTGAATACAAAGTGGCGATGATGGAATTAACCCACACACATCATTATAATTACGTTTGATAGGAGGCAACATGTTGGTATGTAGGGTGTCTTTGATATTTTTTGGAACACTGAATAATTTGCTATATGCCTTTTTGTTTTAGCATATTAAAAATACATATTACTTCAGAAGGACCACCTTTACTGGTGCCATAAAATGTGCATCAGGTTACAAGTTTAATTATGATTATATAGTTTTGTCCAGAGTGCAAGTTTCTTTGGCAGCATGGCCTATGGCTGCTGGTGTTTGGAGAGACCAAAACACCTGTGAGACCAAAAATGTTAGCCAGCCGAGCTTGCCAGCAGAAGACAAGGCAGGTATTGTGAGAGATACCCTAGAGCAAAGCCGTGTATGAAAATGGTGTATCACCAATGTGGTTGTTAGTCTGTCTTCTTCCTGCAGCTGGGGGGACTCTGCCCAGACAGAGATCCTGACCTTGGAAGGCTCCACCTAGGTCCTTGTCTTAACTTGCTGTGGTTGTGTCTGTCATGTTCCTGACAAAGGAAATCAATGGATGAGATGCAACCTAACATTTGGAGTGCTTGCTCAGGGAGGGTGTCAGGCACTACGGGAAGATGTGGCTTGCCAAGGGTGCTGAAAACACAAGTTTTCATTAGCAGAGAACATGCAGAGACATCTGGGTGTTTGGTCAGCTGAAGAGGAGTTGGTGTCAGTAGACAGAACTGGCTTCTCTACAGAGAGAAAATAGTTTTTGCATCGCACATGGCCGCCATGAGCCAAAGCCTCCTTTTTTGTTGTTGTTGAAGAAAACCTGTGTGCAAGAGAGTATAGTTTTAACAGGCTTGTTCCTCAGCCCACTGAGGGCTGGCTGGCGGTTTGGGTGAAGTATCTTGTTATAGAATTTGCCATCTGTGTCCTTGTGGCATCTGTTGTCTTAGGATTTTTTGTTAGGTTTTTGGAGTGAGTACTAATGTGCAGTTGTATATAATTCTGTTTCTGTATAAAATTTCGTGTCAATATCAGTAATGCATGTAAAAAGAATAAATAGTCAGACCGAGCAAGCAATGAGGCAGCTGTCTTAAAGTAAGTAAGTGATAACCCTTAACCTCTGATGGTAAAAGTGGTTTTGAATTCTGAAAACTTTACTCAAGTGGTGAGCATAAATCTTAAAATTATTGGTAAGGAAGGCTCAGTAGTGGCTGCCTATTAAATTTTAAACTGTAATTTCACTTCATATTTATTTTATCTAAAACCTTCCAAAATTTATTTTAGATTTATTAAGCTAAACGATGATGTAATGTTAGAACCTAAGCAAACCTGAAAGCTAGATTGAAGGAAATGTAAAAAAATCAGCTAAAAGGTAGAATGGGTGCTATTGGCAAAGAGCTTTTAAAAAACCAATTCTGGGTGGCAGATGAGGGAATAAAATTTATGGTGCTAATCAACAAGATTCTGAAAAGAACTCAGTGGGAAAAAAAGCCTGTACATCTGAATATCTGAGAAAGGGAGGTTATTAGAAAAGGAAAAGCCATATAAAAGTGTGTAAAACAGAGTACAGGGGAAGTTCTAATGAGCCAGAAGTAAAACTGTGGAAGTTTCAAGCAGCTTAGAAACCAAACCCAGCAATAACGATTAAAAACAATGCAACAGAAAGAGGAAAGCTGCCAGATATTTGCTGGAACATAGCTAAGTATGATGATTCAAAAGACATTGTGTAGTTATCCAAGAGACTGAACCAAGGATACAAACCATCCTGATGCAAAAAAGATTTGGCAGTAAAGGACCAAGCCCTTTAAAACTTTATTAAGATAATAAAAAAATAGAAATCATTATATGGCTAGAGATAATTACTAAAAGAATGCAAGAATTCAGAACAAAAAGGCTAGAAATGCTGAGTTGCAAAGTAGGCTGCAAAGCAAAGAGAAGGTAATAAAATTCCATATTTACTGAAGAAGCAAGAGGAGAGTGGGAGAAAGAACAACAATAAATGTCAAAGAAAGCAGTGATATTCTATTCTGCCTCAGCATTTTTTGAAAAGTGAATTTTGATTAGGTAAGTAATACATGTAATTTTTGAGATGGATTGAAACAGTTCTGAGATTAGGGAATAAAAGAGAATAGCTAAATTAGATTTAGTCAGATTGTCAGAATATTTAAGCTTGTCAGAATAGTCAGCAATTTGGAGGAATTATCACTCACAAACTCTTGAAAAAGTGGTAGTGTTATCATGATAACTGCTCTTAGGAAGGGAGAAGAACTTGGGAACTGTAGACTAATTCTTCAGTATTTGTCACTCAAGGAGGAGTAGAAGCAATTATTAAGCAGCTCATAGGTACCTTGAGAACAATCAAGCGAGCTAAATAACCCCAGTTTTATTAAGAACCGCCTAAGACGAAAAAAATCCACTTTTTTCTTAAGGCATCTATTGGTCTTTGAAACAGGAAGTAAGTAACTGATAGCATAACTCTGTGCTTAGCAAGCTTTCTGACACTTGCAAATCGTAATTGTACAACCAAACTGTGGATTTGTGGCTGAGTCAACACACAGAAAACATGCTGACAAAGGAGGTGAAAGCTTAGTTTCAGACAGGGACATTTTAAGTGGACATCACCAGGAATCTGTCCAGAAATTACTGCATTCTGTGTTTTTGTTAATGATTTAGGTGATGAATTGTTTATAATATTTGTAGAAGCTCCTTCAGTCGACAAATGTTGCAGAAATTTTGAAAAGACAGAATTTAAATGATCCAAAGAATTTGGATCACTGTGGTGTAAGTCAAGCAAACAGTGCAGAAGGCCAGCTTGGCTGAACAGGAAAGTCCTGGTTGAGCTCAGAGGAAAAAGAAACAGTATGATCTCCTGAAGCAAGGTCCAGCTTTGCAGGAAGAGTACAGAGCTATGATTTGCTTATCACAGAATAACAGAATGGTTTAGGTTGGAAGAGACCTTAAAGATCATCCAGTTCCAACCCTCCCCTGCTGTGGACAGGGACAGCTTTCACTAGACCAAGTTGCTCAAAGCCCCTACCCAACCTGGCCTCAAACGCTTCCAGGGATTGGGCACCCACAACTTCTCTGGGCAGCCTGTTCCAGTGCCTCAGCATCTTTCAGAGTAAAATATTTTGTCCTAATATCTGATCTAAGCCTGCCCTCTTTCAATTTAAAGGCATTCTCACTTGCCCTATCACTGCAGGCCCTTGATAAAAGTCCCTCTCCAGCTCTCTTGCAGGCCATTCTAGGTACTCTAAGGTCTCCCTGGACCCTTCTCTTCTCCAGGCTGAACAACCCCATTTCTCTCAGCCTTTATGTCTTCACACAAATTGCCAAAGCTCAATTAGAGTTGAAACTGGCCAGTGTTGTTTCAGATAACAAAAGGGGCTTTTTAAAGAATATTAGTAGAAAGAGGAGGTTTAAAGAAAACGTTTGACTGATACTTGTTGAAGATGGTCATCTGACTAATAGGATGAAGAAAAAGCAGAGTGATTCAATGCATTGTTTTCCCTCAGTCTTTAATGCTAATAACAGACCTTAGAACTGGGTGTCCCAGTTCCCATGAGTGCAGGAACAGTGATTTCCTATTGGTGTACACTAGGTGTTTGCAGGTCTCAGGGCCTGATGGGATTCATCGCAGAGTTCTGAAGGAGCCAGTGGATGTTATGGCAGGATCCCTCTCAATCATTTACCAAAGGATAGTTTTCACTGGGAAAGCAATTTAAGTAATAAGGATTTAAAGAACAATAAATGCCCAAAGAGTATGCTTTTATACACGGGATGCTGAAAAGGAAATTATCTGTGATTTTTTAATATATTTTAGTATTTGGTCTTGGGGAGTTAGCAGTGGTAGTGTTGTGTCCTCTACCTCTTAAGAAATGTAACAAAAAAGGAAGAATTACAGAGAAGCAGTTTTGGAAAGATACTAGGTTTGGAAACATGAACTATGAGGAAAGTTAAGGAAATTGAATATTTGGCTAGCAAAGAGAAAATTATATGAGCACACATGAGTGGTATTGAAAACCTTTATGAAAAAAATTATTTGGAGTTGAGGCTGTGATTATTTGTTTCTTATTAATGAGCAAATAGTAGGAGGGGGGAAAGATATAATTTATAGCAAATGTGATTATGGTTAGTATAATCTAATCTTTTAAAGTATTGTTAGCTTTTTCCCTCATTTGTTAAAGAGGGAAGCAGACACCCAGTATGTCTTGCATCTCTCTTGTAGGCAGTTTTAAAGAAACCAGAGACATAAGCTTCATAGTAAAGCCAGAGAACCTTCATAGAGGATGGCTTTTCCACTTTTTCTCCCTCTTCAGTTACTTGAGAGGTACTGACATTGCTCATATTCCACTTTTTTGAGTGTTTTGAAGAGGGATGAAGTCATATGTTATTACTCAACCTCTTGAAGTTTGTGTAACCCCTTCAAGGTAATTTTTTACCTTGCCATGTTGGAAACTAAAGTTGTTTATACACGGTGCAAGTCCCTGGATTAGTTTTCATATGAGCCTTCTTAAAAGTGTATTATAAATTCAAGTTGAAGAGTCTGGGTCTGAGGAAAAGATTAATAAAGGAGTGCACAGTGAACTTCAGGGAAGTGATAGTTCTATAAATAATTAATAGCTAAAAGCCATTTCAAAAAGATTGGTGCCCTGCTGAGGTCAGTATTAAAGTAGATGCTGGGACTTTCAAAAGCTCTTAAAGTCACCTTTCAAGGTTTGTTTAGGTTTCTGTCTTTGTGGAGTTGAGTTCATTTTATGATAAAGAAAATGCTGATAGCAAATACTGTGAAGATTTGTTTTCCAGTGGTAACATGACACTATTCACTGGGCAACTATCTACAGCAGTAGAGTGTTTACAGATATCCTAAGATATGAAGCACTTTTAAGGAAATTCTTTTTCCAAGTGTTAGCCCCATGAAACTCAAACATACTTTAGTGATAGTATTTACCATATTTACCATGTGGTAGAGCATTTTAAGGAACAGTGCAGGAAGTAGTTGCATACATCTCGTGGTAACATTTTGAATATATTTAGATATATCTTACATATATGTGAAAACACAGATAGCTTCATCTAGTTTGATATAGTTCTGTTTTTCCTGGCTCACATGTCCTTCCTCCCCCCCCCCCCGGGATTGCAGTACTGGAGCTATATTTGACATGTGATAGATACAACTGAATACATCATTGCCATAAACGCAGCCTAGAGAGTCTGAAATAAAAATTCTCTTCAAATGCAGTGGGAGACTGTCCTTTCTATGAAAAGCCACAACAGAAAAGAACAAGACAGAGGAACAATTAGCACCCTTGCTTCACAGAAGGTGGCTGAGGGGGGGTGAATGTAGTTTCTTTAAGTTCACAATGCACTTGTGCCAGATTAAGGATTAGAATCATGATCCCACAAATCCATCCCTTAATCTAGAATGGCTCTAGCAAAAGATAGTAAATAAACAGTACTGTAAAAAGGTAGTGATTTCATCTTGTGGTGTTGGTTCAGATAATTTGGTTGGTTAAATTGTACTGGCAAATATATTTTGCAGTTGCCACGCTGCTGAAGATATTTTTCAGTTTTTGTAAAGGCTTATCTTAAGCAGCATTCATGATGTTTATTTTAAAATAATAGGTCAATACTTAAAATCAGGTTTAATTGGAAAAGTAATATAAAAAATTTGAGCTTCTGTGCAATCTGTACCCAAAGGAAACAGTGGTGATCTGATTCTACTTATTTCAGGCTTATGAATTTAAAGTTTAGGCAATAAGAGAAATTATTAATTGTAATTGAAGAGGGGGTATTGCATGTGTATGTGTATCTGTGTGGAATTACATGGTATGACATGAAGGATTTGTTTAAAAATTGCATGTTTGCAAATTTCTTGTATTTTACTTTAAAGACTAGTTATAATGTTTACAGGTAACACTGTCTCTTAACTTGTCCAAATAAGGTCAGTTAAAGGACACAATAAAGAATCCATTTTCATATCTCCGTGTCTTTTAAAGATTGTGAAGCAATAGAAATAAAGGATTTTTGATGTCAGTATTCTTTATTATCACCCACATCCCCATTCCCTCAGTCCCTTTCTAAGGAGGAGAGAAGAGGGTATAGAGTAAATAGTTCTAAATGATTTTGCTATAAGCAGCTCAAATTCATGAATAGTTTATAAATAAAAATGAAATATTTTTCTTTAAGCAATGCAAAGACCATATGGTACATATCTGGAATCACCTAAGTGGTTAATTGCATGTTAAATTCCTTTCCTCTTCCTTAGTGTAAACAACTGCAAAAATATTTACATTCTCTGCTTTGCTAGATTTATTTATCATTTTATAATAAAAACACGGAAGTGTTATAAATTGAAATCTTAATCTCTTGCTTGACTCGCTTTCTGAAATGTCATCAGTGTCTCTGGTTTGGTTTACTTTGTGTTCTCTCCATTCCTGACACAGAAATGCACAGCACTGGAAAACTGGAGAGTATTGATACTAAGTGAGTTAGAGGCACAGCACAAGATGAGGTTTTTTTGAAATTAGTTTTCTGTTATTCTAAGCAAGATTAGAAACTGCAGGAAAGAAAGTGGTTCTTTATTGCATTTTATTATTTTTGTGAAACTCCAGAAGGATGATGATGTAATTCTATAAAACTTAAAGGGGTTCAGGTCAAAAATACAGAATGTGAGTTGACCAAGCAAGCCGCTGCATACCTATGGAGAGAGTTGTTTCTACTGTCGAGGGGGCTCCAGCTTTTCCCCAGAGGTAGCTACTGGCACAAACAGTCTGCAAACTCTGCACTCCCATACTCATGAAACCATTTCTTCAAGGGAGAATGAGTCGAGGACAGCTTCAAAGCACTGGCTAGCGTGTGCTTGTCTGCATGGCAGAGCAGTGTTGTCCTGATTTCCACTGGCACTGATAAACCTTGGCCTCAGCAGAGGGAAATAGCCTTTGCTGATTCCCTGCTAATCACTGTTCTCTCCTGCCTCCAAGTAACCAGAGCCTGCAGCTTCCCGTCGGCTCTCAGGAGTTTTCCACCCGTGCTGATAGCTAAATTCAAGGGCATTAGGAGCAGTAGTATCAAGTTAGTGCCAGACACGAGGGATTCTCCACCCCGTAGCCTCTGAAGCAGATAAGTTGGCTGCTCCTCTGTTGGGTTTCCTGCCAGAATAAGATTTTAATTAAGAAGGGGGAGGGCACCAGATATCATCTCCATCAAATATTGTTCTTCATGGAAACAATTCAACAACTTGCTCATTGATGTAATTACTGTAGCACACATTTTGTAATTAGAAGTCTTAAATGACAAAAATACTGTCCTTAATTCAGTATTGGGTCTTTTTAGGTTCTCACTGGTGTTTGTGTTTAAGATGCAAAGCAAAATGGACATAAATATACTTTGCAGTACCTAAACTCACAGCAGAAACTGTTGGAAGAACATTTTGAAAAGTCCAAGCAATAGTCGAGAATTTCTGTAGGATTTCTTTTCAAAAGGTGTAGTAGGATTTTGTAGCACTGATTCCTGATGTAATTAGTGGAGCTCCCCAGAATGTTTACCCACACTCAAGCAACAGCTAGCTTAGTATATATTAAGCTACCTATGGATTTTCTTTCAATTTTGTCTTTTTACCATCACATCTAAATTTTTATAGCAGATTATTTTTGTGACAATATTAACAGTTCTAAATTTAAAATTCAAATAATTGAATCCTAAACTAATGTAGCCTTCAGAAGAGTTCCGTTTAACTGATCCTACCATCTTGTTAAAATGAATGAAGGGACTTAACTTTTGAATAGAAGATAGAAGGTGTAGTAAATTATTCCGATTTCTCCTAAAGCAGTAATCCTATCCTCTCAAAAGATAACAGGATAAATATTTCTGTCCTCTACTATAAAGGAGGCCTATGTGACTAGTTTGGGCAAGACACATAGTTTAAAGTAGCTAAAGTAAAATGAACTGAATCTTACCCTAAGAATGTATTCTACAAGGACTTTTAAAAAAGTCCTGATAAGGTGTAAGAATACAAAAGTATCAGTAAGGTATTTTGTTTTTACACGATGGGGTGGAAAGCCATTGCACATGGAATTTTGGAAGTGCTTCAGACATGGTTATAAGAAAAGATTGATAATGTTGGTGGAAAAAAAGCCTGTTTAATAACAGCAGCGGATCAGTCACACACCTTTATTGCAGTCTGTTGTGCTGAATAAAAAGCAGGCACGAACATGACCTGTGGATGGCATATTATCATAACCCATGGGCTATGCTGTAAAATGCACCGTTTTATAAACTCCTGGAATGGGTTCATGGAACTTTTTGAAGTAAGCAATTACTCAGAGTCTTCATTAACTTTCTAGCTGCTTACAAAAAATATAACATTTAATAAGGAGACTGCCCTAGTTCTACATGTCTAGCCTTTACCCTGTCCAAAAGGGAATTTGATATGGCTTTTTTTTTTTCTCTAATGGAGAAATGACTCCTTATTGGAAATAACACAAGAAATCAAGTCATCTTGCATCTATACCTGAATTTATTAAAATGGAGAAATGGAGTTTTATGCTAGAAGGTCAGTCATTTAGTTTTAAATACATTTACAGTGATAGAGGTGTCTTTTTATTCATCATAGAACTTTTTAATGGAGCAGTAGCCATTCTTGGGTTTTTTGAACATTTTATTGCCTAGGTTGTAATCTCCTCTGTATGAAATAGGAGGAGAGGAAGAAGGTTTTGGTTTTTTTTTTTTTTTGTTTGTTTTTTTATGTGGGCAGGTAGCTCCGTGTGAATTAGGGCAGAGGATGAGTGTTTTAATGTTTAAATATATTTTTATAGGTAGCTAAGTCCAGTCTTGAAAAGTTAGTTGTTAGGACAGCATAGAATCAGAAAATGTACTTGAGTAATGTAATAGGTTTTGGGTAATATTGAAGAATTGGGAGTTCCTGATCAGGAACTTTGTATGAGGACTGGGACAAAAGTAGTGACAGGAACTGATGACATGCTAGAGTTATTCATGTTCTAGAGTGGGGAAAAGATGTACTGGTTAAAGAAAATAAAATTAAATTGAATATAGGCTTCAAAGTTTAGTAGAGAATAGCACTGTTTGTTACTGCTTTTCCTTTACTGCTGTTTGCAATGGGAAAACAATCTTAATTTCATTTTGACTCATCCTCCATTTCTGTTTCTTGTTTTGGGTACTGTCCTGTTCTGAATGAATTTTTGAAATTTCGACTTCATCATATTCGCAAGCCTCCCCAGATGCAGGGAGAGAGATGAGTAGTGGCATTCCCTGGTCTTTGTATATCCTTTCCTTTTCTCTTTTGAAAAGAAACAATGTGAAGTTCATTAGTAAAGCAACGATGAGGTCAAACAAAATCGAGCAGAGGGTACTGAGGCCTGTTTTAGGTGCAGACTTTGAAATCAAGCTTTTGGTCTTGGACAGATTGCTGAGAAGTTGTTCTTTTCTCCTTGCTTAATTGTGATACAGAGTTTCAACAAACCAAATGAATGGAATAGTTGATCAATCTGGAAGTGCAGATGAGCTGTTTGAGGTGCAGACCATTAAATGCCAAAAGCATTTGAGTGAACAATGTAATCTAATGTTTCAAGGAAGACATACTGTCTTAGTTACAGCTTACATGATTATCAAAGTAATTCCTTTCTGATGGGAGAGGTAGAAATATCCTTCACGATGCCAAACTCCTGGAAATTATTTTTGTTTGTAGCCTAAAAACTATTCTTGAGTATGTGAAACCAATTCATCAGTAAAGTTTTCCACATTCCAGCGAGAGAGAGTTGAAACTTCTAATCATAACTTTAAAAACTTACTATAAAATAAACTGACATGTTTTCCTGCTCAGTCTTCTAAAAACGTAGTCTCTTCGCTCTGTTTCAAAATGTGCTTTTAGTTTAACGATTATGGTTATAATTAAGAGACGAGTTAGAAAAGCTATAGCTATAGAGCATAAACATGGCAACCAAAATACCTTTGAAAGCAAACCGGAGACTCTGTCCAAGCCGAATGTTTTAACACGCTTGCATTACAATGAGATACAGTACAGGGCTTTACCGTAACAAAAAAGAAAAAAAGTTAATCATTTTTAAGAATTTGCACCCATGCATCAATACCGATAGGAAAATTGAAGACTGGAGACCTTTTTTCATCTCATTTAACCCCACTACTCCTATTTTTAGCTAGTAGTGTAGGCCACCAGTACAGGATCAACTGGTCACCCATGGCAAAGTCCATTTGTTTTGGACACCTGTCTTAGTTCCTCTTCAAAACTCTGTTTTTTGTAGTACCTGCAAAAACCATGGCAACAGTCATATCACAGGAATGTTAGGAGCTTTGACTTTGGGTAGGAGGACATATAAGGTAGGGCACTTGTTGTCTCTTTGGTTTCCTCAGAGCCAACAGGGCAAAGGAAGTTTCATACTCCTTCCTTTATACAGTCATCCATTCTCATTTCAAAAAATATGTCCGAATCTGTTGGGAAACAACGTTGCTTCAGTTTGGACCTGCTTGCCTTTACACATCACACTGGAGAGGTGATGAAATCTTCATCCCTGGAGACTTTAGACAGAGCCCTGAGAAATCTCTCCAAAGTTGGCTTTGCTTTGAGCAAGGGTTGGACCAGATGACCTTTGGAGGTCTGTCACAATTTAAATTATTCTGTTGCAGTCAGGGAAATAAAAAGAAAAAAGTATTTTGATTTCTGTGAAGAAAAGGCTGATAAGTTCTTATAAGTTCTGATTTTCTTTGCTAAGAAACATAAGGAAACAATCAACACTAAACAGCATTAAAAAATAAGTCTTTCATCACTTGAATGAGTCATAAAGTGAAGTAACAATACATAAATGAATAGCAATATAATTGTGGACTATAATCTGCTAAATATATATGCATTTTAAAAAGTGCAGACAAATCTGTGAATTATGGCATTGCATGTGGATGGAATTTGTGTACCTCAAGGTTTTTGGCACACGGAAGACTGTATTTTTTATAGTATTAAACGTAAGTCCCAATAACCATTTTGTTGGTGACAAAAGTTTATAAATTGAACTTTTGTGAGTGGGACACTGTACTTGCCCACATGGAAAATGATAAAATACTGTGTTACTTGTTACAAGGTAATTGTGGGTTTTGTTCAAGACCAGTAGAACTACACAGCTATTATCAAATATGAATAATTTATTTTACTGCTTGATTTGCTTCCCTTCTGACCCTGTTTGTATATAATTTCAATCCTGATGATCAGTGTATTGCATACACAGCATTTAGATTGAGAAATGCTTCTTCTGATAAAGGGTTGTTCATTCTGGGATTTATTTCTGGTGGCTTTTTGGTTTACTTTTTTTCTTTTTTGTTTATCATTAATAGTATCAGATTTCTTCCATCATACATAAGAAAACGTTGAACAGCTTAAAGAGATTAAAAGATAACATGGGTTTGGGGTTTTTTTTTCTTCTTACAGGCCTGGCAGCTGCGATTCAGTCACCTTGTGGGCTACGGTGCCAAATATTACTCCTACCTCATGTCCAGGGCTGTTGCCTCTATGGTGTGGAAACAGTGTTTTGCTCAGAACCCGTTTGATAGGTAAAAACAGGGAAATGTTAAATAGAATGAAATCCTAGTTGCATGAGACAAATGGGCTTGGTGGGCTTTTTTGATCCAAATTAATTTTTAGCATTTTTCTTGATTTTAAGAGGATTACAAAGCAGAGAATAACCACAGAGATATATATATAAAAATATATAAATATATATATATATATATATGTACTTTGGGACATGTTCATTGGTGCAAAAAAATTGTGTCAATGTTTTAAAATACAGGTGTGTCGGTTGGGAGGCACTGAAATCCCTATTTAGATGTAATTAGAGAGCTTGAAATTCATAGATGCCTAATTGCTTGTAATTTTCTATTGGAATCAAAGCAACTGTGGGTATTAAACAAGCTTCATGTCACCAACTTCAAAGCTAAGTATAGCTATCCTACTCATTTTGCTTTGTGAAATTAAAAAGTAAATTGTGAGGTCACAAACTGCAAGCGTTCCTATACCTTTGCTGAATGTTCAGGGCATTGTAACAGAGCAACTTTTCCCTTTGGCACAATGAAGGCTGAAATGTTCTTCGCAAATTAACTTCTGTAAGCACCAACACACACTCATATGTATAAAATTTGTCTGGTTCAGTTACTCATAGTGTGATTTTAAATGTAATTTGAATTTGAGGAGTCAACATGGCATCAGTCCTTGTTTTGGGGTGGAAAATTTAATTTGGTCTCTGTCTGTGAGTTCTGTAGAGCTCCTAGAAGCAAACCTGAGTGAAGGCTGGACAGGTTGTGTTTGCAGATGGCTCTAACACCTGTGTTTCTCCAGGGCAATGGGGGAGCGCTATCGTAGAGAGATGCTGGCACACGGCGGTGGAAAGGAGCCCATGCTGATGGTTCAAGGTAGGAAATAAACTGTAACTGTTTTATTCCCTTGCAAAGGGAAGAAACTTTAACTTAGCTGCATTTCCCAACTTGGTCTTTTTAATTTAATTGTGATTTTCACTGGATTTATGGAAGAAAAGTTTGTTAAATGGACTGTTCACCACCTTTGTGTCATGGTCAGTGGAACTCCTTGTGGTACATGGAGTACACATGGATAGTTGGGCTGAAATGTTGGAAAGGTTTGTATTGCAAGGCTGTCTAGAGAATTCAGAATAAACTTGAAAGAAGATAGATTACATCATTTTTGGATACAGTAAAGTAGTAACTTTTCCATACATGGAATTCATATCTCTGGTTATTTTGTATAGGAGAAATTGAACTTGTTTTGGCCACATCATTGCAGTGTCATCAAAATATCTTTGGCTGTATCAGTACTTTGAGTGTACACTTTCATGAAATGCAGCTTTGGCAACTGTAGTAAAGAAACATGGTTCATTTTTCATCTCACTACCATATTTGCCTTCTGAATCTGTAAAAATAACTTTTAAAAATCATTCATACTCAGCAAAAATACCGTGTGTGTTCATACATTAAAGGAAAATGAAACAAGTTTGAGAAACTGCTGACTTGATCTCAAATCTATCAATGAGATCAGGATAAAGACTTTCCTGTGTAATGTTACAGAATTCAAAGCAAACATTTTTGCATTACTTTTGCTGTTCCTAAGATGAGCACTTGCTAAGTCCTTCATCCTTTCAATTTTCTCTGAAATTCTTAATAGTAAGGATGAGTATGAATTCACTGGCCTCTGTCCATTTTAGCTGACTGGAACTTGTGGGACTTTTTTCTACTGATAAGGAGCTCAGTGGTAATGTGTCTGCATTTCATCATGAGATTGGCAGAGTTTCATGACTGGAACATTTCAGTTCTTTGACCCATCTGTTTATATTTGAGGCAATGACCTCTGCTCTCCTTAGACTCATCATATATTAGGCGACTATATATTCTTTAGGTTGTCTATTTACATTTCTGATCTAGAGGGTTACTTTTCATTCAATATGACTTGCCAAACCTATTTCTCTTTACTGTTCTTGAAGAGTTTGTGTTCATAACCTTGAAAACTGTGGCCCAGAACTGTGGATTAAAAAGTTGAAAGACAGGGATGTGTGTCTTTACAAGCATATCCAATTTTTACATCATAAGTCATGTGGTGGAGAAAGGAAAAAATAGTTTTAAGCATCAGATTTGTTTATGATCTCTTTCTGGGATATATTCTTAATTTTACTGAGCACTGAAGTTTGGAGAAGCTATGCTGAAGTTGCTGGCAGTGTGCTTCCTTGAATTAAGTACTGTTTGAATGAAGTTTCAAAATTCATCTGTGGATGGTCTTACAGAAAATATACGGAAGTGAAACTGGCTTTCCCCCTTGCATGTGGTAGGATCTTACGGGAGACAGTGTCAAAGGCTCACTGAAATCCAAGGAGGTGACCTGCACTTCTCCCCTTTTCTGCCAGGCCAGTTATTTCATCATAGAAGGTTATCAAGTTATTTAAGCATGACTTGCCTTTGGTGAATCCATGGTGACTATTCCTGATTTTTTTGCTGTTCATGAGTCTGGAAATGGTTTCCAGGATTAACTGGTCCACCACCTTCCTAGGGACTGAGGTGAGACTGACCAGCCTCCGTTCCCTGGGTTCTCCTGCTTGCTCTTCCTGAAGATAGATGTGACTTTTTTTTTTTTTTCCAGTCTTTCGGTACCTCTCCTATTTTAATAGGTTACTGAGCATTGCCTTGCAATGCCCTCTGCCAGCTCTCTTAGCACTCAGGGGCACATCCCGCCAGGGCCTGGGGGCTTCTTTATGCCCAGTTTTCTCAAATGTTCCATAATCTGATCCTCTTCCATTAAGGATACATCTTTCTTGCTTCAGATTATCTCCCTGGCCAGTTTTGTATTCTGAATTTCACTTCTACACTCTTCATACAGAAATCTTAAAAGATATTCAAGATCATTAAAGTAACCAGTGTTCATCAGCAGAATCTTTGTCTGTGCATATCAAGATGTTCATTTGTACACAGTAAAAACTTTAACAAACATGCTTGAACGACTCCCTGAAGAATGAAATCAGGGTGACTCAGGTGTTTTGACAAGACAGTAACTTGATTGCTGATTTGGGATTATTGGAAGCTAAATCATAGAACACACCTGATGGAAAAAGTTATATTTGTATTTGCTTGGTCTGTATTTATTACAACAAATGAGAATTTATGGAGAAAAGTAAGAACAATTTAATTTGTTTAGGTTCAGTCAGCTTCTGATTCCTCTTGCTGCTTTTTTTTCATTGTAGATATTCAAGAATACTGGATTTCCGTCTCCTGTTGGTTTCCATGTCCCATAGCAAATAACAAAACATATCTGATTAAAGACAGATCCCACTAAACTTTAAAGCTTGTTGATTTTACTCTTCTTCAGAGAAACAGTCCAGATTCTGTGCTCACTAGTGCTCTATTTCAAAAAGTTCTTTAGGTTGTTATTTCAGGTGGTTTTTTATGTGGGCTCGCACATGTCTGGCTTTCGGATGCACATCTGCAGCCTCACCCTTGAAGTGCTTCCATACCTCATTGTGAAGTTAGCCATGTTCATTGACTGTTTGATAACAGGTTACTTCACGAGCACATTTCATTTATGCAGTTCCTTTGTTTTGATTTTCTTCTCAAAAGCAATCTATTGTCTTTCTTTTGTGTTTGGATATGACCCTAGCTTTTCATCTTTCTCCAACATGATTCCATAGATGTACTGATTAGGAAAGATAAAGGATCTGACCTGTAAAGTTACTGACAAGGTTCCTGTTTGAACTAGTCTTTAATTAGGAAACACAATATACTTTTGTTGTTGTTGTTGTTTGCATTTGATTCTCTTGGCATTTGTTTCCTTTAAAAAAACCAAAATCGTGAAGGTTTTTTGAAAACTTTTAAAACATTTTCTGAAGTGACTTTTTGTCTTACCCCCTTGATAGTCAATGAAATACAGAAATAGTCACAAATATGGATAACAGGAGCAATTGAAAATGGGTGAACAATGCTTTATCCAAGAGGCTTATTTTCTTTTCATTTTTCCTTAGAGGAAAAATACATTTTGAGGAGAACTTGATTCATCTGTCATTTTCTGTTGACCACATGGCTCTTGCAGATTTTCTCCTTCCTAGGACTGCATGGTATTAGAGACTCCAAATTCCTTTGAGGTTATATAACCCAGGTGTCCCTTCCAGGTCCAGTTGTGTGCTGGTTGCAGGTCTGAACAAGATTCAGGTGTGCACCATTCCTCCCTCTCTCCCTTGGCACTCCCTGGCTGCAAAGAAACCCAGGTGCTTAGGCAGAAAGTGAATTGCAGTGTGAAAACTACTGGGTTGGATGTTTTGGGAACTGAAAGCATGGAACATATCCCGGAGTGCACTTCTGCAGCCTTGGTGCAGTCACATTGCCCTTGGGGCTTCTGAAGAAGTCCTCGTGCGAAATGCACGTGTGGTTCTGTTCCTGCTTTGTTGATGCTGTATTACGTTGCAGTCAGTCATTCTCAGCTCTCTGCCTGCATGGTAACCAAACCAACTGGCTGTGTAAATAAACACCCATTTTCTCCAATGCTGTTTGAAAATTTGCTTTTCCATGCCTCAGATTGTACTTCATGGAGTAATTATAATTTGAAGAGGCTGCAAAAATCTTCAGATCGTGATTGTACGTCTCTTTGAAAGTGCAAGAAATATGCATAAATCCTAAAAGGTGATGTGAACAGCAACATATGTTAGCTCAAACTACATGGACCCAAAATAATTAGTGTTCCAGGGGGGCAGAGGCCAAATTTTGCCACAGGCTTTATTCTTCTCTCAATTTTCAGTGATTGTAGGTTATAGCTAACCATCTCTCAAAAGGGTGTGGTTAACCACAGTGCTGTAATGTGAAAGAAACTTCAAAGCAGCGAAGATAAGCTATGCAGTTGCCTTAGGCTTGGGAGAGACTGAGTTGAAAGAGGAGTTGGGCTGAACGTATTAAAATACACTCCTAAATTTGAAAACTGCAACCATCAGACCTTGTGGACATCTTACTAAATCATTTAGACTGAATTGCTGAGTACTTACAATATATCAAAGCTGATCTTGCTTTGATATATTTTAATGGGGTTTAAAGAGAGACATGACCACTCTTTAGCACATCAGTGTAGAGTAAGAGGTTAAAACACAGATATGCCATCATTGCCTGTTTCTTTTGGAGCTGTCTACTCTAAAATCTGTAGTTATTTATTTAATAAGGGCATCATCATTTCACTACAGTAGGAGTTTTTCAGCAATGACCTCAGTTACTCTTCATCCTTTCTTTGCAAAAGTGAAGTCTGTTAGTGTCTGCTTTTGATGTCAGTGTTGGGAAAGTAGCAATGCAACAGACCACTAATGGAAGAAATCTGAAATCTGTTTTTGTTATCAAAAGCTGGAACTACTGGGTAGGAGGTCATTTGACATCATTATTGCCAGAATAATTTTGGAATCTCCTACATATTTAAAGCAAACCTGGTTTTAATAAATAAATACAATTTATAACAAGTTTTGAGTGATATTTGGTAAGACTATATTCAGCTGCACTAAAATTACATCCAAGTGTACTGTAGTTAATTATATTTCTCTTATCCATTTTGTAATATCCAGGGTTGGCATGTTTTTGTTATGATTTGCCATTTTTATGTAAGAGGGGAAATTAAATCTCCTTGAAGATAATCCCAGCTTCAGCTTCTTCTCTTCTGCCTAATCATTATGCTATTGGCTCTTCTTTCGCAATGTATTGATAATTGGCAGAATAATTGTTAGCGTGTCAAAGAATTGGCTAAACATCGTCCAGACTGGCTGTTTTCTATAAAGTCAGTATTGGAAGGGGGTTTTTTGTATAATGGGGCTCAGGGAGTGGTGGTTATGTCTATTATGGCTGTCTTTATGTACCATCTGTGCAGCATTTTAGCCATCTCTCCATACTGATATCTGGTGAAAAAAGGAATGACTGTACTTGTTCCAGTGGGCTGCCATCCCTGTCACCTTCTTAAGGCACTCTCTCCTCTTCTGTGAAAACTGCAGGAAAATATGAGTTTAACTGGAATTTTTCCAAGGCTGTTAGGGAGCAAATATGCGTGTTCCCCAGCCAGGAACCCGAGAGAGGGAGTCTGCAAGAGGCCATGGCTCTCTGGGGAGCTCAGATTAGTAGCTGGGTATCTGTACACATCTGTTTCTCAGCCCAGCACATAGCAAGCCATTTTTCATTGTGAACTACAAGTAATTCCACTGTGATTTTTCTAACATTGGAGTAGATGACAAGTTTACCAAGTACTTGGAAATATTAATTCTGTTGTCGTTCATTTTGAAGATAGCTTGATGCAAACTTTATTTAACAGCATTTCAGTCAACCTATATATAGTGTGAGATTTGTTTTCCCTTTAGTGCTTGCTATTAATCTACTGGGCCATGGCAGTTTGTGTTGACACTTGTAACGTGTGTTTAAATCAGATTGAAATGGAATTCTGTAAGGTCTTAGTAAGAGAATTCTTTCTGGTTGCTCACACCAATTTACTTTGAGCTGGTCTGTTTCCTGATGGGTTTTGAATCATTGTGTTATAATAAAAGATTATAGTCTTTTAGCAGCATGCAATTATAATTTCCACCAAAAGCAAATATTGTTGAGGATGTGAAAGAATATGAATTTATGTTCAGTAGGTACACCGATCAGAAAGGGTAGAACAAGGTTATATTTACGTTGGCAGTTGTCAGAAAGAAGAGATCACTTCAAAGAAATACAAAGATTAAATTTTACATTATTTGGCATTTGTACTGTTGGTTTTTCGTTGGTTTTTTTTTTCTGGTACAAGTTATGCAGTAAATTTCCATATATAATCTTGAAAATGTTAATAACAGTGAAAAGACCAACTTTATGTAATGTTAAGTACAAAGAAACATCTGAAAATAATTTAAAGGATATGTTCTCATGCAGTCTAAAAATTGGGATTCCGGAGAGGAAGGGGTGAAATTTTTAGCTTCTCTGTTTATGGAATTTACCTGACAGAGTACTTGAGCATGATTCTTCATTATGCTAATTTTCCTGTCTGTTGTCCTGTAGCCAAGTGCTACAGCTAGCATATCCTTAATTTAAATTCTTAAGAAAAGGTAAATCCTGGTACTGTAAAAAAAGCAAAACTAAAACTGCAGAATATTGAAAATGCTTTTGTTTATGTTTTGTGCCTTGTCAAAAATTTCAGTTATAGCTGTACTTTAAATACTAAATTAAATGGTTGTAAGGCGTGTAATGCTTTGCGAAAATATATTTTTTTTCTGGCTTGGTCAGAGCTGAGACTTAGCAGATAAGGATTTATATACCTGCTCAATCACTAATTTATTTCAGTCATTTGGAAATGACTAAGTCTGTGGTTACATTGCTTTAAAACAGATATAATTCCCTGCTTAAACAAGGTTGTAATGATAAAAATCAGTTAACAGTCTTGAAACCTGTCAGTTCTGTAAAAATGTGTAACAGGTATCTCGAAGAAATTAAATAATCCCTCTACACTATAATTGCACTTTTTTCTTGACAAAGAAACCTGAAAGCTGTTTCTGTTGTACAGTGACATTAAAACTTAGTTAGCAGTAAGTGTTATTACTGACAAAGCTGTCAAGGTCACAGTATCCTTATGAAGAGCCTGTCGTCTTGCTTTTTTGTAGGTATGCTTCAGAAATCCCCTTCGGTTGAAGATTTTGTGGATGCCCTTGTTTCGGATTTAGACCATGACTTCGAAACGTTTATCATGGACTCATAACAACAGAACTGAATTCTTTTATGGAAGATTGCATACGTCTTCTTAATTGTGGATAAAACATTGTTGTGACTGGCTTTGCTTTTTGGTGAACACTTTTAAGAGTTTGACTGTTCATGTTGGTGGAACGGTAATAAATACTTTCCTTGGATCACCTGGTTTCATTTTTGAAGATGACTGTTTTCCATTGCATAGGAGCTTAAGCAGGGAATTTGAGAGAACAAATCCTCTAGCAGGTACTGTTAGAAAATTTGATCTTGTTGGAACATCCGAGTAAATGGAAATTGAACTCATCTTCAGGGTGACTGGAGGGGTATGAATGGTCTTTTGGGACACGCATTGATTCACTTTTAGGACTTACCTCTTGATGTTATGGCCCAGAACTGTTCACACAGGTCTTTCTCACGTGCTCATGGATTTTCTTTAGCCTTGTTTAACCATATTTCTTGTAGGAGTCCTGCAGTGGGGAAAAGCAAATTGTGTTTGAAACAAAGGGGAAATTGAAAGAAAGAAAAAGTGAAAAACTAGGAGCTATATTTGAAATAGGGAACAGAAAAATGGGAGAAGTAAATCTGTAGTCCTACGTGTCTGTAATGGAAAATTTTAGGGTGAGGAGGAAAGAGATATGTTGCAACACATGAAAGAGATAAAGGAGTAAAATAGATACCTTACAGATGATCTGGTCCCTGCATGTTTGTTCACATGGAGTTTCCTTTTAATGATGAGTGGACAAGTTTGGGGAACTGTTCAAAGTATAGGAGGGCAGGTTTTGGAGGGGAAACAAAATAATTCAAAACAAATATGTTTTTCCAGGATAGGCTGGAACAGCTTAAGGTTGCACATTATATAGTGGATGCTGAACAAAGGGAATGTTATCAGTGGGTTTTTCTTTTTTCCTCTAAGTAAATTATGAAATGGTATTTGAGGATGTTTTGGGGAAAAAAAAAAAAAGAATAAAACTGGTGATTTTTTCTGTAGGAATGGCCTTGTTGAGAGGTCCTCTGTAGGTTGTTATAAAAGGTATCATAAGTGCTCTGCTCAGCGGAAGTGCAGTGAAAGAGAACCAAAGCTGAGAGATGAGGGCAAATAACTGGGAGAGAAGCAAGAAAAGGTGAAAAAAATCAGCCAGAAAAAGCAGGTGTTTGGAAAGGGATAAGTAAGAGCGAGAGCTGATTGGATGATTTGCCCTCTTTTTAGCAGAATCTGTACAACAGGGTATTGTTTGATATTTTACCCTCTTTTTTTCACTGCCTGTTTTTGCGAGGTGGAAGTTGCCTTGTGTGAGTAGCACTGACATTCTGTTAGAGCTGGGCTTAGACATTTTCACATGCTTTGATTAAATCATAATCAGTTTTCAGACACACACCACAGCCAGGCTTCTGGCTTGCACTGATGACTCCATTGTGTGTCTGCAGTTGGTCCCTAAGAGCAAAGAATGAATGGTTTTGCTTAACAAACTAGGTGGGGATTTTGCTGTAAGTAAAGTCATTAAAAAACCCACAAAAACTAAGTGTCAGTTTAGGTGTGAGTTAAAACACGTTGTGAAGATGGGAAGGCCTGCAAAGTATACAATAGCTGATGAATGTAAATTTAACAACCCATAGTAGGGTATTTAATGGAAGTATATTTCAAAGGGAATTCAAGGGTGTTGCTAAGGGAGCCTTGCATTGTTTGTTGCCTGGGTTTTGTCCTGGAACAAACTAACAATTATGTTTATCTGGAGCTGGCACACGTTGAAAGATTCATTGTGACAAAAAGAACTTAGCAAACGGAAATCCTCGTGCTGACACGGCTCTGGAAGCACTGCGGGAAAGAAAATAAAGCGTCATAATTGGCGGAATAAGCAGAGCATTTGCAATTAAGAGATTGCCCCTACATTTTAATTTGAAAGCAATTCAAGTGGTGTTGGATTTAGTGTACAGATACCTCTTCAAACGATATGCAGTAGTCACATTGTTTTATGCTCATGGCTGCTATTACTTCCTTAATTCACCATCTCATTTGATCCTTCTGCAAACAACAGTCTTGGAGTGGCGTCAAACAATATCTTCCTAATATGAAATCAGATATCAACAAAGAAAGGAAGAAATTCTTGCCTTTTGCCGGAGCATGGTGGATTGCAGCTTATTGCTCAGATTTATAACTCACGGGATGTCTGACAAAGAGAGGAGCTGGTAGAAAAATAAATACATCTCAGAATGAAGGCTTCAGGTTCTTTTATGAAGAAACTCTGTTGACTCCACTGATTTTTTTTTAAATGAAATAACCTTTGAGGATTGAACAGTAGACATGATTCAGCCTCTAGAGAACATATTATACCACCACTACGAGGCTTACTACAGAAAGGGAAATATTATTCTAGTTTTTTTCTCTTTTTTTGATAGCATCTAAAAATGTTTCCAGCTGTTCAAATGTCTGATTTTTTTTCCTTTCTTTTTTTTTTTTTTTTTGCTTTTCAAGAGACTTTTATTTTCCAGCAAATAATGTGTACTCTCAGTAACGTGAGACCTCTCTTGTGACCAGCAGTGTAACTCTTCGTAAATGTAAAAACCACTGTAATCCTTTTCCAGCATTCCATGCTTTCCCACTGGGGCTGCTGAACCAGCTATCCAAAAGTTTGGTTTATAATACTGTAACTCAGCATCATGCTTTTAATCTGAAATTTTACAGTGTTTTGGATTTTAGCTGCTATGGAAAATAAGTAGTGAACATCTTCAGAAGAAATTATACCCTTATGCAATCCTGAAATAATAACACATAATTACAACACATCAGAAAAGCACAGGTGGATTATGTTTGGAAGTCTGAGATGTGAACTTTGCTTCTTTTTTTTATTTTCTTTAAATGTTTGATGTGATTATTTTTCTGATTCACTTAAGATAGACTGAAATATTGTGTAATAATTACTTTCAGGTGACATAAATGCAGCTGGTGCTGCATGGAGTTCTCTAAACACCAAAGAATATAACAGGAGCAAAAGGCAGCAGTTAAGAAGGCAGGGAAGAGAAGGGAAAGCAGGCAAGGAATAATTGAGTATAGATTAGAAACTGGGAATGGTAATGGGTTGATACAGAAGCAAAATAACCTCTGAGTTAAAAGCTTGGGCAGAGTAAAAGAGGGTTTCTTTCCACAGCAGTAAGTCTAAAATGGAAATTACAGCACTGTCAGTAACAGAAAAGGCAGAGGTGTTCAAAAATGTTTCTGCTTTGTCTTCAGTGGAATGCCAGATGGAAGAATTCATATCACATGCTGATAAAAGCTTTTCTACAGATGTCAAATAGCTGCTTGCACAGCGAGTCAGACTTAAATCAGAGTGCAAAAATAAAAAATGAATATATGTCAAAGAGCTTAATCTTATGGATGACACTAAGATGGAAATGAAGAGATGACTGTAACAGCAATATTGATCGCTCAGGAAATATGTATCTTAGTCAATCAGAGCATTGACAATGATGATACAGAAGCACAAATTTGAAAGACTGAATGTTCTGAAAACAGGTGTTTAGCAAGAGCTGGTAGCTGAAATTAGACAAAGTTGCACCTGATTTCTAGTTTATATTTTGACAGCAGGGACAACATATGAGAAGTGGTTCTGGGGTTGACCGATCAGCACCAGAAATGTACATCAGAACTGGACTGTTTTCTGAAAAACATGCCCTAGTTCAGATTAATTCAGAGAAGCCCTGTAGCCTCAGTTGCACCAGGGCAGAGCCATCTTTTCTGGTCCTACAAGCTGTGAGTGAGGAGAGTGTCTCTGGAAGGAGGTTTTTCCACGAGGGTAGCAAGTCTGTGCTTGCTGGATAACTGTCCTGCTGGCGGCTTCCCCTTCTCTTCCACAGAGAGCTGGAAAAGCAGTGTCAGCCAAAGCACCTCCTCTGCTTGCTGTGAAGTGGGAGGCATTGTGTGTCTGCTGTTTCAGATTGCTTCTGGGCTAAGTATTGGAGATTTTGTGTTCCCATTTCCTTTCTTTTTTTTGCATGCTGTTGGGAACAAGTTCAAGTCTGTGCTTTACCCCGGCAGGTTTGCAGTGTACCAAAAGGGGAATATTGCATTAAAATTAGAAAGAATTCAAGAGTTAAAGAACTTGAGAACTGAAGATGCATGGTAGCAGAAAGCAAGCACACGTGTTTCCCTGGGAGAAGGACCGTGGGAGAACAGCTCGTGTGCTCAGGGAGGAGAGGGAAGGAGATAAAAGATAAGGAAGTATAAATCAGCAGCAGTAGGGCTGTCTGTCGGCCCTTCTGATCTTCCCCGGGCTGAGATTTGTTTACTTTCAAGTCCGCTGCGGCTGCTCCTCAACAGCTGGCACACGGAGCCGCACGGGTGTAGGAAATCGGTACAGCTTCTTGTTTGGAGGAAGTATCCAAAAAATCTCTTGGCGACAAACTGCTTAAACCAGAAGCGAAGTGGCGATACAGATCTGACAGGATGGCTGGTTGGTGCTCTGCTGCTGTGTAGATTTTAAAAGCACAGAGGGAAGGGAGGGGGATGCCTCTTGCCAGCAGTTGCCAAAGAGCCTGTAGCTTCTCAGGCAGCTTGTAGGTGGCTAACACTTGCCATTCTGGCTGCCTTCACCCTTGATGAGAAGAAACAGACATCTTCAAAATGCAATATATCCTACCGGTCTAAGAAAGGGGATGAACCAGCTCTTTTATGCGCCTTCTCTTGCTCCAGTAACTAGAGAGAGAGCACAGATGGCTGGAATAGAAGTGTCAGAAATCCTGGTTTCAGTTCAGAACACCTCAAAGCACTAAACCTACTTTTTTTTTTTTTTTATGTTACAATTTTTCAATTGTCAAGTGCCACCATCGTTTACCTTTGCTGCCTGCCACACGTGACTGAGTTCATGCGTCACTGACAGCATCCTGTAGTGCAATATTAAAATAGTCACAGAAGATGCTCTTAATTAATCTTCAGGACATCTTGGGTTTTATGAAGCCTTTTGGCGTTGTCCCTCTGACTCCTTACAGCCCTTTCACTTTGCTCCTTAGACACCTCCAAGTGCCCCCTTCTCCACCTGCTCTTAGAGCTGCACTGGGACATGACCCAGGAGGGTAGGAGGAGGCGAGGGATGCTTTGGGCTGTGACTGATCTGGGGGTTGTGATCATGTCAGAGGAAAAGCAAAGCATGGCAGGTTCTTCCGACCCTGTCCACAGCTGCTACCGCTGGTGCCCATTCAGCCTGGAGTTTGTATCGTGCTCAAACAGCATTTCTCATCCGCCTTCCCTGCGCTGTGGGAAAGCTGGGCCTCGGGGAAATGCCCTGAATGTGATCCACTGAGAAGGTGAAGCGTTGCCAAGTTGGTACACGTCGGGATGGATGAGCCCCTTTAGGTTACAGGCCCCAGGACAGCAGCTGCACCTCGTGAATAACAGTAATTTATCAGGTAGGTGTTGGAAGGTGCTTGTCCCTTGAACACGGTCAGAAGCCTGATGTTGGCATCAGCCCTTAACCTCATCAAGCGCCTCTGGCATGCTCACAGCAGATTAGCAGGGCAGTTGTTAAAAACAGTCTCTTTATTAATGGTGCTCTTCAGAAGTAGCCACAAGGCTCAATCATAGCCTACTTTCAGTATTTAAAATACATATGAAATAAAAAATGTGTGTAAAATCAGAAGGGCTTGCTGGTTTCACTTAGCGCACACTCCTATCGGCCCCACTTTTCTTCCTCACGAGGATGGAATCCAGTTGACTCACCTTGCAGCTCCCTGAACAGAGACAAGTCCTCATCCAGCATAAATTTCTGTAGCCCAAATGAAGTTATTAAAGACCTGTTATTTATACCTGTTGAGTGTTTTCCCCCAAGGTCATTTGACAGCATCCCAGCTCCTGGGTAGCTGAGCTGCAGCATCTGCTGTGGGCAGCCAGGGGCTGTGTGGAGGCGGCTGAGCAGCAGCCTGGGAGCAGAGGGGTGTCTTCAGCTTTGGGCAGCTGGTAGGGCTGGAGCCCACAAGTGACTGCATTTCTTCACACGGATTTTAGAAATGAAAAAGGCATCAAAATTGCTTTGAATGCCTTGGCTTACAATGCTTCTGATGTACAGATTTGCTCAGTTGTCTGCAATTCAGTTCCAAGGAGAATACAGTTGTAACAAAATCATTTTATAAGAGAGCCCCGGGCGAACACAAGTGATAGAGCAGCTTTTATAACATACTAAAACTTCTATAAAACTAATTATATATGTTATCAAAATGATTCATGCTAGCCAGAGTAAATCCTACTCGTTACAAATGAGAGTTGAAGTGACAGTTCACTGTCTCTTAACAGTTGCACAAATAGCCTTTTCTCCCTGTGCTGTCACTGGGAGGTTGAGAAAGGAATTCCCCAAGAACTGGAGGTGCCATTGCAAGAAGGAGGCAGCGCCATCAGGGTCCGTAACCTCAGCTGACGGTGACGAGGTAAGTTCTGACCAGACCCGATTCCTCACCATCATGGCAAATTTTGTTCTTATTTCCTGTAAGTTTGATTTGTTGTCTTGCCCTGAAAGCTGCACAGCAAACGTGTCCCTCGTGCATGGAGGAGTGCCATGTGTCTGTAGGTATTGCTCTTGCCAAAACTATTTAACATTGAAAGTCTTTTGCAAAACAGTGCCGAATTGCTGGTGGTGTTTTCCCTAAGTAGGGATTTAGATAACTTGTTCTACTTGATCAAATTAGCTGTCTTTGATTTAATCTGGTGTTTAAGCCAAATTCCCAAGACAAAGTGGTTTTAATAGTCTGTTCAGTTTGTAATCTGTTTTCCAAGAAAATCAGCTTTTATTTGTTTGGTTTTTTTTGTTTCTGACAGTCTCAAATGTACACGAAAAACTGATGCAGGCTGGCTGAGTACAGGGAAATAGCTAATTTGACATTCAGCTTCTTCCTTTGTGAGCTATCCCATTTTCCATGCCTTTCCCTTGGTCTATCAGATGTGTCTGTCAGCTGGTCTGGCCCCTGTGCCTCGCTGGCTGTAGCCTGTATTTTTTTTCTTCTTCCCTGATTCATGTTTGTTTCTCATCCCGTCTTGCATCTCCATCTTTATCTGCTTTATTTGGGGGAAAAAAAAAAAAAAAAAAAAAGAAGTTTTACAAAGTAAAGTGGGTCAGTAAAAGCTACAAACCCCCCTTTTAATAACTCGTTCTCTGTGTGTGGGGAGCCTTTGTGCCAGCTGAGAGCATTTCACGTCCCGGTCACCACACCCTACGGAAAAGGTCACTTCAGGGTAACCTCTTCAGAAGCGCAGGACTTGCTGAAGCAAACAGGACCCTTGAGCTTTGCTCTTCCATTGTTCACCTGGGGGTTTAGGCTGGAGCAGAGAGGCTGCCCACCTCTTATCAGTGTCAGGACTGGGGAAGGTGATCCTCAGCTCACACTGAGCTCACCCAAAGGCCCCCCTGGTGCTCCAGCTCTAGGTAGAAGATCCATCAGTGCTCTCAGTCAGCTAAAGGACACACGTGTGAATGCTGCGTTAGCTCTGGACCTCTGAAACAGTGCTTAAGGGCCAAAGTCAGCATGGGGCTTCTGTGATTGTTGAGAGGCTTTGTTAAGAGTGAGCTCTTGGATAGTTTATTTATCAAGACCTGGAATAACAGTTGCAGTATGAATGTGGAAATGGGAGAAATAGGAAGCTGGAGCTGGTGGTTTGGCTGACATCCTAGAATTCTATTTTATTTCCCCCTCAAAGTCGGGGAAAATGATGGGGTAGGTGAAAAGTTTTTGTTTTCTGCGTATTGGAGAAAATTCCTTGTTATGCCAAATCATCAAAGCCAGTTTTGGGTCCTTCCATTTGTACTGCTGCTGCTCCTTACCACCCTCCACTGACCTGAAATCAAACCTGAGGAAATCCTCCAGATAAATTTACCCTGTTTATACTGACTTACCCTTATCCCATCTGGACTCGGGGTGTTGCTCTCTAGCCTTGCCATTCTGTTGGCCAAGCTGATGCTGGGAGAGACAAATTCTGTCTCTGCAGACAACTCATTCTCCCACCTTTTATTTGCCTTTTCCCTATGCCTACACCATAAATACTTCAGCCTCCTGGATGCTGCTATTTGTACTAAAATAGTAATGAAGACAGAATACTAATAGAAAGGCAGGCAAGTGTCTGGCAGGGGTGATCTGTGTGTAACTTCTCTCTTTGTTATTACTGCTCTCAGCAATTTAAATGTGCATAAACCAGCTCACAGTGGAAGGAAGCGCTGAATCCAGCATGACCACTGTTTGGAAAAGAGTAGGTGTTAATATGCCCAGAGGTCATCTGGGGCTTGTAACATCTCTTGGCAGGGCCTGTGGCAGTCAAACTGGTATTTTCTTACTCTTCAGGAGCGCTGGGGTGTTTGGCAGCAGCCTCCACATCTCACTCCACTTTCAGGATCATCAGTGGGGCTGCTGAATTGCCATCCCTCCTGCAGGGACTGGAAGATGTCCATAAAAAACTGGGCATTGGTGACACTGAGGGGATGAAGTTGTTGATAATTGGTGGATTTTCTACGAGAGGGCTATACCAGTGGAGAGTGCTCTTGCTGCTCAGCAGCACAGCCCCAGTGTCAACGTCCCGAGAGTGTTTATGCCTTCCATGGCTTTTCCTGTTGGCCTGAGTCTAGCATGCCTCTTCTCTGTCTCCCAGAAAAGGGATGCTGAAGTGACCATAGATTTTGGCTGGCTCAGCTGGAAGTTTACAGTATTTAAATTAGAGTTCCAGGTCTGAGTTCTGCACTCAGATCAGTGAGGTTGGATCAGCCAGCAGAGGAGGAGGTAATTAAAGATCCATCTGCCTTTCTGAACTCGGGGATCGGGAAGTGTGTTCTTACAGCTTGGATTGAACTGAAATGTGTACGGCACAGCTGTGCTCATTCAAAAAGGAATTCAAAAAGCTCTAAAGAGGGGATTAAACCTTGCTGAGGCCCTCCAAGAAAATGTTGAGATCTTTCATTTTGGCTGGAAACACGTGAATCACCTGCGTACCTGACTCAGACTTACTTAAAAACTGCTTTCAGAAGCATTTATAGAGAGAGCCCACTGTCATTGCCTTCGTACAATCCCAGATGGCACGATACAAATTTTACTCTTTTCTAGGATCTGTTTTGTACATCTTGCTTTGCATCTTGTCTTTTCTTCCCCTTTGGCATTGCTGATGAATATGTTTCACTTTCCCATGGCTTCCATTCCTCAGTGCTGCACGGAGTTGGTTGCCAGCTACACCAGCCCTCCGTACTGTTTGGGATCCCCCCTCCAAAGTCCAGGTCAGCCTGAGACTTTGCTTTTGCTTAATTAAAGCATAAAAGGAGCATTGGTGTGACACACTGGAGTCAAGGGACCCACCCCCCTCCCCCGTGCTGCTTTTATGCCTCACTCTGTCCCTTGGGGGGGTCTATCCCAGTATCCAGAGCCCCATCTCCTGCCATAAGCTGCCTCAGGGCGCCTGAAGCTGCTGGACTGAGCCATGATGCATCTCCCAGTGGGAGAATGCAGCCTGTGAGCAAATGCCATAGAGCTGTGTGGGGTGAAAGGGATCAGTTCTGTGACAGTGGAGAGCAGCAGCTTGGCCCTGCCAGGGCCTCCCCAGTCACAAAAGCCAGAAGTGGGCTGTGGCTTGCCCTTGCTCCAGCCCCGGCAGCTCAGGAGCTGCCACCTCCCTGTTCTGTAGCTCTGCTGAAAGCAAACGCACGGCCAATCAGCCTTCCAGGTGTTGCACCAGATTCAGTGGTGAGGCTGGGTTCGTGATTTACACTTCCTTCTGGGCTCCTTGACTTTAAAATCATTCCTGTTACAACAATTTTTACATTCACACTTCCTCTATCTGCGGCTTTGCCCGTCCTTTGCTTATCACCTTTGAATTTGGGCTTTACAAGGCCAATCACAGCTTCGCACATCATCTTCTCCTCTTGAGTCTTTTCCTGGTGCACTCTTTAGCTTTTCCACTGGGCAGTGCACCAGCAGGGACTTCTTTAGGCTGGCTTGAACTGGGGGCTCTGCACAGAGCTGTCTCAGCCAGGAGGAGCAGGTTGGTGCCCACTTTGCGGATGTTAAAAAGCGATGATGGGTCCTCAGCTGGGATTCCCCAGCAAAAAATCCCCATCCAGAACAGCACTGGAAGAGCTTGCACGTGGTAGTGGCAACATTTTCAGGTGGTCCTGGATCTGGGTTTCCATACACCACAAACTGATGGATTAATTGCAGACAGGAGTACATCCTTCAGCTGCTGGAGGTCCATGAGCAGTGCTAAGAAACAGGCTCACTCATCGACGCCAGTTTGCAGCTTCCCACTCCATCTCCTAATAAAGAGCCAGAGCCAAACAGACCAAGTGCAAATGCTGCTTTGAGGCCACGTGTCACAGCATGGCAGGACATTGCAGTGCAGTGCATGTTTCCTGTGTAAAAGCCATTCACCCACTGGGAGACTTTGAGCAAACACCAACAAAACACTTTGCAAAAGCAAAGGGGGGGCAGATGGCACGATAAGACAGATTGCTCCTGCTGTGACAGAGCAGCTGCTGTGAGCCATGGCCATGGCATCGCTTCTACCTTCGCTGGAGGCAGGTGAGGAGCTGCAGAGGGACTGGATCAGCCAGAGCCCAGCCCTGATTAGCAGCTGAAGGGGCTCCTGAAAGCCCCCATTTTAGGGCCCTGTAGTTTTCTTTCCTGTGGAAGTGTAAAGATTGTAACGGCATAATATGAAAATATATAATCCTGTTGTTTACACTGGGTCTGTTCACCAGCAGTAGCTGAGGAGGTTGAAGAGGTGAGGGTCTGGCGTGGGAGTGGGGTGCTGTCAGTGAGCCTGCAGGGAGTGGGTACGTGTTTCCCTGCCCGGGCATCCCCTCCCACTGCCTGTGGGGACTCTTGCCTATTTTGGCCAAAATTAAACTGGATTCTTTTTTCCACTTCTTCCATCTCACTGTTGTTAAGTTTTTGAAGTGTTTTAAAACATTGGTCTTAAAATAATTTCTGTTGAACCGAGTATACTCGGTTTATAAACAAAAAACTTGGATGTGATTTGGGCTGATTTATAATTAGCAGTTCTAAGCAGGAGACTAATTTGACTGTGCCATCCTTTCTGCAGTAACTCCTTTGCTCTTTGGTGCTGTTTTCCACCAGCCTAGGAGCACAGGAGAGAATGCCCTGCTGTGTCTCAACTAACAGGCCAGCCCAACCTGCTTTGACTCACCCATTTAGGAAATGGAGTCGAATACCGGGTGTGCAAAGCAGATCTGATATGAAGGATTTATTTTGCTATAGTGTTTTGTGGTAAGATTATCTCAGGGAAGAGAAAGTGACTGTTCCAGGCCAAAAAAGAGGGCAGCTTTGTGTTTCCAGTCAGTTTAAACCATCACACTTCCCACTGTCCTGTCTGTAATCTTTTCTGTAGATAATTTTTTTGCAGCACCTGAGGGTAAGTCCTGTTACCAGCAATTTTTACAAGCTGTCATGGATAGCTCTGTCTCACTGCTGTGACTCCCTTGTCCCCAGTTTTCATGGAGGGTTCTTGCAGAAAAACCCTGAGCAGGGCATGAGATCAAAAATCCCCATTTTAAGCACTTTACCATTATCTTCCATTTCAGAAGCAGCTGTCCACAGACAGGAATCCAACCAAATAAATCCCTGGGTAGATTGGCTTTGAATGTGAGCTCTCTGCCTTTCCAAAATCAAGCTTTGCCTTGTGCATGTGTTACAATCTTCCAAATTCATGAAATTAAACCCCCAATTCTGTTTTCCAGTGGCCATGGGGGATCAGACCAGGCAGCTGAGGAGAATGGGAAACACAGGCCTGGAGGAAAGCAGGCAAACAAGCACCTGAAAATTGCAGCAGCGATAAATAAGGCAGACAGGTAGGAAAGAGCCATAAAACAGGAGGAGAGGGGATAAGAGAGAGAGATATTCCTTTCCTGAGTGGAAAGAATCTTCAGTGTCAGCGCGAGTGTCGTGTGTCACTGTTTCTGAGACGGGGCAGGAGATGGGGGGGACAAATCCTCCTGTGTCGAGAATAAGGGGTAAATGCAGCATGTCTTCTTCACAAAATGGATTTTTTATGAAGACTAAGAAGATAAAATTCCTGGTATGCTTGAGGGGCAGAGTAATTCTAGAGAATAGAAGAGTTTTCTTTCCTACTTGTTTTCCCATGCAGCCCAGGGTTATTTAGCTAAGCTTTTAATACACAAGTGGGAATTTTGCTGAATGATTCTCCAGTACAAATTTTATGCAGTTTTTTTTCTCCTGTCTCTTTTTTCCCTTTTTTTGTTTTCTTTTGTTTGAACTACCCATAGGCAGTGGTTCAATAGCAGACTTTTAAAGAATGGGTTGCTGGTGTGGGTTGGGGTTGATCTGGTCAAAGATGTGGGTGTTTGTTTGTTTTTTTCTGGCTCGGTTACTGGGCCAGGGGACAGAGCAGCAGTAACAGCATGAAGCAGTAGCTGATTCCAGGGCCATCTTCTGGGTGGCATTAGGATATCTGCCTTTCTTTTCCATGAGAAAATGTAATAGAAGCTTAGCAAAATCTGAATACAGTCTTTTTTTTGTTGTTTTGTCCAAAACCTGGTAATTAGGAAAAGAACACAGATTGTCAGGCATTTAAACCCTCCAGATCTTGCAGCATGGAGTGTGACAAGGCCAAACCGAAAGACAACTTCTGCTCCCTGAGATCAGCTAAGAACTGCAGGAGTATCCTCGGAGGAGCTGCAGCAGCTGAAGACCTTTAACTGGATGAAAAGCAAACATTGGAAAGCAGATCCAAGGAGGCCTTGAGTCCAAAACTTTTAGTCGTTTTTAGTTCACCCCCTCAGCTAACAGATGATAATAATTTATTTTTACTTACCTCTCTCAGCTGCTGCAGTTACAACACTGATACATCTGCAGAAGATGCAATATTGCATCTTTGGGGATTTTTAGGCTTCCAAGCGCTTTTGCAGCCAATCTCAGCCCATCCAGGAGACTTGCAGAGGGAAATCAGCTGCAAGAGGCTGCAGTGTGTGCTGGAACTGCCAGCGTTGCTCCCTGCTCTCCCCTGCCTCCTGCAGCTGTCGCTGCTTCCCCCAGTGCCCAGAGTCCGCTCACTGCAGAAAGGCAATAAAAAGATTTCTTCTCTAGGAAGAGAAAGCGTCTGGGCCATAAATGCAACAAGCCCTCCTCAGTGACACTCTGTGTACCAGGAAACATCATCTGGCACTCAGATATTTTTCAGAAATCCCTGCTACAGCACTTGCCAACACCTTGAGTAAACTCCAACACCATCTATTTGTTGTTGAAAGCCATAGGAAATGTAATTTATGGCACTGTTGAGCTCTTCCCTGCAGATCCCACAGCCTCTCTCACTTAATGAGAGGGCTGAACCCACAGGGCTTGCTTCTTCTAACCCATCAATACAAGAGGCATTTTATCACCTAAAGGATTTAGAGTCTCTTCGGCCCGAGTCCATCTCTTCTGCCAGTTGAAAAACAGTGTACGAAGATAACTTTGAGGTAGTTCTTGCCCATAAAAAATTGATTAGTCCTCCTTGAGTAACCAATAAATCCTCCAAAGTTTAAAGTGTATTTAAAAACACAATTTAAGTCGATGATTTCAATAGATTGAAGGTTTAACATGGAGAGTAGCTGCACAAACCTTCCCAGAGAAAACTTCCTTATGTGAATTTTCACAGCATTTTGTCAAGGCGTATAAATTTTTTCGATCAAGGATTTCTGTCTCAAAATATAAAAAAAGTGCAATGAATTTTGACAAAATGCAAGTGTTATTTGCCGGAATATTATGGGTCTGTTTTGGTATCTCTCTCAGAAAGATATTCTCACTCTTGCACGGGTGAAGTGTGCCCTTAACTTCAATTGTTGGACATCCATAGGGATAAGGCTTAATAAAGCTGAAACTCTGATAAAGGAACACAACCACTGTTGTATCTAACAGCATCAACCAGCACCAGGTTGGTCAAAAATTTTCTTTTTTCTCTTGCAGCAGAGAGACAACAAATGGCCAAACAAGTGGCCAAAGTGATACTTGCTGCTGAAAACTCAGCTACCAGATGTTGCAGAAATCAACATAAATATGCAAGAGAGCACATTTGCAATGCAGGGACAAAACTGGCATGGTAAATGCTGTCACTCTGCTGATTCCAGATCTGCCTCATTTTGCTTTGGGCTGGTGCAGAGCCTGTGTGTGTTCAGGTGAATGTGAAGTTAGAGAAGTAAGGTGGCTGCAGACCAGCGCTTTACTTCAGCTTTTAAAATATATTTTGCAACGCAATGGCCCGTTTTGCTCTTTTTTTTAGTGCACTAAAAGCTGGATATCCTTTTCTCATTCTTATTTTGATAACTAATAACCTCTGCTGCTGCTGTTTCGTTCGACACCGGTCTGTGGAACACCCACTGTGTGGAAGCACAGGCACGTGCAGGCACAGGACATCCCCATCACAAACCTCCTGGAGATCCCCAGCAGCTGAAGAGCGTTCGAGCAGCTGCTGCACTCTCGGCTCCTCCGGCAGGGCCAGGCAGGGCCTCCAGGTGCTACCGACCCGCTGGAGAAACTGCAGCCACTCCATGAATATTCCGGTGTGGTGCTCTGAAAGTCCTGGAAGGGAGCCATAGTGGACTGGATGTAGGTCTTTATAGTAAATTTTTTTCCCCCTAAGGCTCCCATATTGGCCTATTAAATGTCTAGGGCACTTGGATGCCTGGGCTGAAAGGCATTTTAAAAACCTGAAACAGAACCTTTCGTTTTTGGTTGGTTTTTTTTTAATGTTCTCAGTTCATTTTGTAATCTCTGCCACATGCAGAGTAAGTGCTTGGGTGGTGTACAGGTCTCCTCTGAACTGGTCCACAGTCTTCTGTAATTTCCTCGAATTTAAGGATTTAGGAATAAAATTGGTAACTAACCTGGCCAATGCCCTGCCTCAGGTCATGTGCAAGGTGACCAGTTTATTATTTTGTACACATTCTGCATTTATGCATGTTTATCATTATGTTCCAATGAACTGTCTGATACAGATCGGGGCAAATCAAAAGGATCTCTGGAATTCCAATGGTTTAATTTTTTCTAAGCTGTAAATCAGTGCTCTCCCTCAAACTATTGGTTACAATCAGATTTTGGTATATTAGCTGCTATACTTAGGGGAATTTTCGCAGACTAAATAGCATGTGAATTGTCCGTCCGTAAACTGAGACCTGGGCAGAAGAAATGGAAAACTCCTCAAAGACTGAGGCTCAGGGGAAGCACTTCCTAAAAGCTGCCTTCTCTTTTTGTCTGCTTTTCCACCAATGCGTTAGAAAAATGTAATTTATAACCTTTTGAACAAGCCAAATCCCCCTTTGTCAGGTCAACTAAAAAAAAAAAAAAGAGGAAAAAGAAAATAATCCAATGGTGATAAGGATTTAGAAAATCAAATGATGGGAAAACCCCCTCAGTCCTGCTCGGCTGACCCTGCTGTTGAATCTGTGGTGCTGTGTAGAAGCCTCAGTGTGCCCCCAGTCTGCCACCCTCTCTGTCAGTAGGCTATTAGAAAACATTTCCTCTAATCCCATCATTCACTGCTGTTGTGGAAACCAGCAGGCTCCCCAGAAAATCCACCCACTATTATTTTTATCCCGTTGAAAGCGCTACCTTATCAGACATAATCGAAATGGCTCATGTGCTGCTATGTGAAGAGCAAGTGGGTTTTACCATCACTCAGGCCAAAACTAAATATGGATTAAATTGCACCCTGCCAGCACAAAGTGTGCATTGTGTGGCTCTGCTCTGCAGTGCCCAGCCTCAGCTCGCTCCGTGCCTGATAAAACACTGCATTCCCCCTCAATCCCCCTTTCTTAAAAGGGCAAAACAAAGCAGCAGTGTCTGCTCTGGAATGTGCTGCAGGTAGCGATCTAAACCTCCATCGCCAAAGACAGTGAGAGGATTAATTTAATGCATGAAGGTTGTTGCTTGGAGGGACTTCATAGGAATGCAAACCAAAGGCCCTCAAAGAGCCCACAACAAAGGGAAAAGCCATGTGATCTCAAACTCCTGGTAGGATGAGGAACGCTGGATTAAGGGCTTGGTCTACCTTGTAGAAAAGGCAGGAAATACTGTTGTACTGAACAGCAATGCAAGCAGGGAAAAGATTTTGGGGTGGGTGGGGTTTTTTGCAGACCTTTTGGAAATTTTGGCTGGAAAATTGCAGCCTTGTGTTAATGATATTTATATAGTAATTGATATGAGTAAATGTCTATGCAAGTTTTGTGGTCATATACATCACATGTTCTGAGTTGTACTTTGTTTCCAGATAGAATAAATATCTATTTTTCAATTCCTGTTTATTTCTGCTGGTTTTTTTTATGATTTTGGAGGGGCACTCCATTGCAATCCTGGCAGTGTCGAGAGTCATGAAGCTCCCTGTCTTGGCACAAAGGGACCTCCCAGACATGCCCTGTGTTGCTGTGCAGACTTGCACACCTCCGAGTGAACTCCAGGGACACTCAGGTGGGCTGGGCATGGGAACTGCTGCCACTTCTGACAGCCACAGCAGAAAACAAGTGGAAGACTGCTCAGGAGCGCAGCACACGGGCACAGGGGTATAAGGAGTCCTTGCTACTCTGGGCAGGGGATCCCCGGTTAAGCTCTGAGTTAGGTACTTCAAAGCCCATAGAAATAACAGCAATACACTGAGAAGAACCAATGTGAAATTTGCTTGACTAAACCAGTGACAGGGACAGAGCAGCTTTCAAGTTTCCCCCAACCTTTCCCCCCAAAGCCAACAGTGCTCCCACACTCCAGCTCAAGCACCCTGGCTTCATGGTATCTGCCATCACTATCTGCATTCAGTTTCCAGTCACTGCTTATGGCTTTGTCATAAGGACCAATTTTATGCAATTATCAAATTACTCTTTCTTCTCAGTCTTCTACTCTTGTCAGTAGGACCATGCCATTCCTTTCTTAATCATTTAAATTGGGGCCATGACTCCAATCCTGCTTCAAAAATACAGCTCCTCTCATTTACTTATCTGTCTTGTCTGAAACAGCCTGCTTGTGTGGAGCACCAGGTTGTCTTTTCTAAGACATTGTAAAGACAGCAATCTGTGGTGCTTACCAGCTTTTTTTCCCCCTCATTTTTTGAGAAGTAGAATTTTTAAACTTAAATTTTTAAGTTTTGAAGCACTATGATTTTAAGCATTGATGTTAACTTACTGCTTCTTCAGGGTCTTCCTGCTTGAAGAATTATGTTACTGCTGAACAGCAAACATCTCAAGACAAAGATGCACCAAATTCTACCATAACTTTAATACAAGTACACCATTATGGAATTCTAAAAGAATTAGAGGAACTGATCACTAAATTTGTATAGAATGCTATTATTAATTTGAGGTCAACCAACCAAGATTGGTTCATGTAATGTTTTATTCACAAGTAGAAAAAGTATTACAAAACAATTTATACAAGATTTTAATTTACATTTGTTAAAGGAGTATTTAAAACAGCACTGTAAGTCCCTAGACATGACATGTGGGCAGGCTAAATGCAGTGGTAGTGTGTGTTTTCTATTGGCATGTACAACATTGCTTGCCACAGGCAATATACAAAAGACCAATTTGGTTAAATTAAGAAAAAAAGTATATACAAAATATACACATATATTTAAAAAACACTCTCTTAATTTTTTCCTCCCAATTTGCTCTCAAGCTATCTGTCACTCATTTTAAAAAAATGAGTATCTTTCTCTAGGGTTGCTGGACAAAAACAATGATACAAAGTTCAAATTCCAATGGGAAAACATACTTACTGTGGCAGATGCTGGCAAAATTTTTGAACATCGCTTTTTCAAGAACTGTTATTAGTGAAAAGTTAAATCTCTGTATGTTCTAAAAATATTTTGCCATATACTGAAATGCACATTGGATTTTTTTTCTATTTACAAAGTATATACAAAGAAGCACACATCTCTTCATGCACATGTAGTGAAAAATAATGTTTTGTAACTTCTTAAATGTATGAAAGTATACAAAGAAATTATTCAAAACTACTCATATTTATACACATATGTGAAAGTATTTATCTGAGTAATTGTACTGTATAACTGCTTATTATTCTATCAGTGACCAAAAGGTGGTAGCTACTACTTAAAACACCAAACCAAACAACAGCAAAAAAATCACTTGGGTAACTTGTTCACTTTGGCTTGAATTTGGGAACTGTTATTCATGGCTTTTGCACAAATGAATAATCTCACTGGGGAAGAGCTGGAGCATCTCCCTGCCATGGCTGCCCATACTGTTTTTAGTTATTCTTGTGCAGGTCCAACCTTCTTCTGTGTGCTTCAAAGCAAAAGCCTTTTTCCATAATGGATTCTGAATACTGTCTCAACATTCCCATTGCCACACAAACCATGTGTGGAAAGATGAGTACTATTTATTGCAAATTTGCATCTGTTTTGCTGATTGCTTTGCTTTAGTCAAGGCACATTGGGTACTTTAAGGAATAATTGCTAGAGTTCATCACTGACAAGTGTGAGCCTGTTGAGTGTAACGAATCAGGAGAGGTTACTGGGATTATCCAGAGAAGCAAAAACTATTTTAGGGATGAAAATGGCTGAAAAAAATGGTATTAAGGGATGTGATAAAGCAAACCACTTTTTATATTTTGTGTGGAAAATTTGAATTGACACAGTACTACAGTGAGGAGGCCAGAGCGTCTCGAATGGAAGGGACTCCTAAATGAATGAATTAGGTCACCATGAAGCTTGACTCTTAAAAGTAATGCATTAATAAAAAATCTTGGTAACAGTCTCACTGCATAAATACTTTCATGGCGCACCTGCTATAGTCTGACATGTTGATTCGACAGTTGATTACAATTATTTCAACATCCAAAATGATATGCTCTAACAAGAAGTGCTGTATTCCAATACTGAGACTACTGATTAAACACAATGTCCTTATCTATATGTCTGACCTTCATTAAACTAAATCTAATTTAAAGCTAATCTCCTGCTACATTTAACAGAACAATGCCACCTCCCAAAAATGTAATAATTGGATGGAGGGGCCTTCAACCATACATACTGTAACATGCTAATTCTTTAACTCCCCAAACTAGCTTATTGACTATAACGTAACACATAATAAAAGCTTCAGTTTAATAACAGGTGATCCTTGCATAAATAGAAATGGGTTTTTTCACGTCCTTCAATAGTAGGAATATTATTTAAAATTAGAACCAGCAGAAAAAAATCCTAATGCATGCACAAATCTGCAGGCAGAGTAACTGGCACCGTGTTGTCCCACATCTTCTGACACCTGTAGCCATATTTAAGTGACACCCCCTAAACACACTGAGGCATTTGTATTTCTTGCTGTATTTACACATGCTATTGAGCTCACTCCGTAAGACGTTTTGAGACTCTGTAAGGGAACAGAAAAAGAGATGCAAAAGGCCATAAATCCACTTTCAGGGTCCTCATAGGATGCTCCCTGAAGTTTCACTTCACAGCTGCTACAGCTCAGGCACAACTGCTCGGAAGGTGTGAAATGATGCCATTTTGTTCCAGCTGGTTTGGAAACCATGCAACACTGAAGAACAGACTATGTTGGATGAGAATCAGCAGGGGAGTGTAAGGGAAGCATTCAGCTTTGGTGCTGAGAGAAATAGCTTCAGTCCCTAAAAAAAAGTGATAGGAGAGCGATTACATAAATGAATAAGAAACTTGTATGTACTTCTATATTTGGCTAAACACTAAAACTAAAAGAGTAGAGGTATACTTACTGCTTGCTGTAAAAATTCACTTAAACCTGAAGATTAAACCTGTATTAAAACCCACATTAAAAAGCTTATACTTGAGTGTACACATATAAAAATATGCTGTATTCTGATTTTATGGTATTATTTCCTTTGAAATATAATAATAAAACATTGACCTATGCAAGACTGTAATACATCCACAGGCCATACTTCCCTCAAAATATTTAAAAAAGACATGAAAGATGAAAGGCAAATGGGAAAAAATGGCAGACTGTGATGAAATAATTTTCTTGGAGTTGTACAGCTGGCCAGAGTTCATCCTGAAAATACACCTCAGGTAAGCCTAGTCCTGGTCCTGTCCCATGAACACTACTGAAACTTCTCTGCCAAAAATGCACACATAATGATGCACTGTAGAGTCTGAATGTGGAGCAATTGTACAAAATGAATCAGTGAAGTCTATTAAAGGAAAAAAATGAAGAAAAACTTAACCCACCCGAAGAACTTGATTATTCGAAATTATATGCAAATCTCAGTAGTAATAGAAGACAGCAGAAAACTATCAAAGCATACAGGATTTTGAGATGCTAGAAAAGCTGTCTCCATACACATAGGAATCAATAGGAAAATTTACAGTTCATATACCACAACAAGTATAGTGAAATAAAAGCTAATTTTTGTAGCCATATTTTGAAATTCTGTGGTTCTTTTGATCTACGAAAACTCTTATATAATATTAACTGCATGCCTCTGAAGTTGATGCATGGTTTAGTGGGAAAATACCCACAAACTTCTGATTTTTTAAATCTTTTTAATATGGAAATGCATTCCCTTAAAACATCAAGAGAGCTGGGAATCAGCAGCGTTGAGATCTGCAGCTGTGCCCATGTCCCTGTCCCGTCCCACGCACAGCTACAGAATACGACTGTCACTGAACGATACTGGGCACACACAAAAATAAAACTGTGGGAGCTGCCATCTGACACAGGGGCAGGGAGTGCCCAGCACTGGTACAGACAAAACTTTACCCTGTAAACAATGCATTGAGTGAAATATGTGCCACCTGCACGAGGCTGATGTTGTCAGTGACAGTGGCAGATTGTCAGGGTGGCAAGTTCCACTGAAGTCAATGGCAAAACAATTCTTGATTCAACAGTTCCCTTCCCTTTCCTCCTCTCGACAATGCCACCTAAACAATTAAGGCTGGATTTACAAAGAAACTGTTGCACTTACATGTTTTCAGAATACACATGTTTTTTGCTAAATACTAATTACTTTCTACTTCATATTTAGGAATAACACAAAAGTGGCATGCAAACTAAATGGAAGAGGATCAAAGGAATGAAGTTTTATTTCTGCAGATGGCCCAAAATTTTCATAATTACAGATAGCATAATTTTCTTAATTAAGTTTGGTGCATATTAGTGGCAACTTCTTGTGTTCCTGCCTCTGAGTTCATGCACAGGAGACTGTTTCAGCTTTCCAGCCACAGCCTGCATAAGCCTGGAGTAACAACACCACTTGTCATCAGCACACAGGCCATAATTTGGGATCCTTTCACACATTAGTTACTTGAGGCTCCAGGTTACTTCCAAGAGCAGAAAATTCCATTTTAAAAATATGGAGCGCAGCTAATATTCAAAAAGATACAATGATGAAGCAGTATCAGAGTGACTTTTTGTGACTGTTCCACTGTTACATAGCTGAGACAATTGTTTATCACCTCTTTGCATTTTGACCTCAGATCTGCATTTTCTATGAGCTTTTATAGATTAAACCGCATTTTATGGACAAACTTATGTTTTATCTGATGACATGGGAATATAAATGGCATTACAAGGCATTTGAGATACTCTTCTGTTTCTACTCCTACTGCGGTAACTCCCCAGAAAGTGGAGTAAATATTTGTAAATATTTTTAGATGAACACTTGTACGTCTTTTATGCTTTGTTTGCAATAAGCAAAGCCAGTTCCTCAGTTCTCCCTCATAACCAAAGGCTAGCCTCACACAATGGTTCGGTCATGAGGCTATTAAACTGAACTTTCCCCTTGATATTTAATGAAAAAATTCCTTGATAAAAGCTGACTGGTGTACAGACTTACCCCTGTATTCTGGTTAATATTATTTCAACACCACAGTTTTCATAATTACACCTTTCAAATTCAGTTAATGATTTAAAAATGTGAAACTGCCGGATCTCTTGTAGAGGTTTAATTTATTTCAGCAACAGCTAGGTGTAACCTATGGAGAAATATAACCCCATAACTTCTTAGAATTCTATTTTTATCTAGCTCTACATGCCTGGAGCACTCATTCTCACTCCTTTGTAGTTATGTTTTTTACCTCTTTATCAGTCTGTAGAGTCATTTGTTGTTCCATTACACTTTGTCTTTGGCTGGGTTTCAGCAGTCACCGAGTCCTGAAGTGATGAAACTTCTATGCATGTTCTATGTTCGGAGATTTCAAACGACTTTGCAACATTTCCATCCAGAGACTTAGCTGAAAGAAGTACTTCACTTAGTTCCTGGTTATTATCCAATTCAACAGTGGCTGCATTTTCAGTCTCAGGGCTGCAGGATTTTGCAGATCCTCCAGCCAGTTCTGAATATGATTCACACACAGAAATGCTGTCACAACAAGCTGAGTTTTGCATAAGAGGCCAAGCATCTGGAATGTCTCCACAGGTAGAGTGTGAAAGAGAACCAAGGAAAGCAGGAATCATTTCTCCAACAGAATCAGAAGCTCTGCAGAAGGATAAAAGGCACATGGTTTACAAAGCATTCCAGATAATATTATCAGTATTGTAATTACTGTCATTTGTAATTATAGGTATCTCCAGAAGGTTTAACAGGATTATATTAATACTCTAGAGACATTCTGTACAAAAAAATTCTATTGAGAAGGAAAACAGTTTGTTCCTTGTCTGGAAATGACAAAAGCTCTGGTGAGCACTACTTCAGACAGTGAATCCAGGATTCCAGAAAACATGAACTACAGTTGGGGCTGTTTACAGTAAGAAATATGACAAAAAACACTATAGTAGTGTTCAGATACAAACACTGTCACAAAGAAGAAGGAATTTGTTTTTTCTCAGTGCATGGGGAGGGGAGTATTAAGACAAGATATAACAGGCTCAAAGTACAGCAACAAAGATGGTTGGGCAGACTCTGGAATCTTCAACACAAGGGAGGATTTGGTTGTTTTTTGTTTAGTTTTTTTTTTCCCCAAAACCTTAGATAGACAAATATTTAATAGAAGTAAAAGAAGTAAAGTGGCTTCAGACTGGGAGAATGGAACAGGCAACGAGACTGCTTGAAACTTTGTGTTTGCTTTAAACCTGAAAACACATTCACTTTAGATTTTCCGGTTTGTTCTGTCTAGCCCTCAAAATGTGAAAAGTTTTTCTCCTATTCTGTTTCACATGGAAAGGACATAATATTAAAGAAGGCAAGCATTATTTTTATTTTATGGAAAATGGAAGAAAGTTGAAGTGGAAACTCAATATTATCTACCTCAAGTGTCTTTAAAGCGCATGATAATAGTGGCATGTGCCAAACACTGTTAAAAGTCCAGTAGTGTTTTTCACTACATATACACCAAAATAAATATTAACAAAACTTATAACAGTATATTTTATTTCCAAAAACCGTCTACAGATTTATAAAAATGCAAAGGCTATATTAAGTCTGGCATGCAGTGTGACAAAGCTCATCCCACATTAACATGCCTATAACAGATTTTAAGTAGCCTTACTCATTTCCGAAACATGATGCTTTAATAGCTTTGATATACGCACAAAGCATTTTCAGAGATGAGGCCAAAAGTCAGGACATTGCACCACAATTGAAGGAAATACATTATTCTGGCAAAGGAAATTGGCACAAGCTCCATTTCTACTGCAAAGAACCACAGGAGCTTTGATGTCCACATAGCATGGATGTTACAGTTATTTTTAAAGCCTTAACCAGAAGATTCCTCAAAAAGTACACAACTCTCAATTTGTCAGCCTCGGTGGTGTACAAGGATGACTCAAGCTTGTTGGCATTAAACAAGCTGTTATAGAAAACTTAGATATTTGTACTTGGGTCGCTAAGTCACCTTGCACAAACAATACTTATGAAGAAGCTGCCTGTACATTTTTAGTTACGTGTGGCCATAAGAACAAAACAGCTGAAGACCGATTTAAACCTTATATGGAAAATTATTCTAGCTAAAAGAAATAAATACATCCTGTGTTAAAATCTGTAACCAGGAAACTCCGAAGGACACCATAAATTTTATATATTTAGCTCATGGCCCTGCTGTAAAAATAACTGCCCTACTACTGCACTTATACTCAGCTGATCAGGAGAAAATCAAGGTTAAAATCTGCTAGAAATTCAGAAATAATAGATATTTCAAATCTTGCAGTCCTAAAGAGTTCCAAAAAAAAAAAAAAAAAATCTTCATGCCACTTGTGAACTGTACCTCAGTCCCCCTGGATTCACAGGTTTCTGCAGCAACTTGCTAACCATTAGCAGAAGAGGGGGTGGCCAAAGCCTCTAAGGTGCCACAGAGTAAAAGGAAGATTATCTGCTTGTCAGAGGAGCCACTTCTTCAGAGAAACCCATGTAACAAGTCAGCATTTACTAAATAATACTTAATTTTTTCAACATAAACCTGTTCTTGCACAACATGGGATGTTATGGCTACAGTTCATCAAAATCCCTTATTCCACTTCAAGCAGCTGTTGTCTCTGTATAAATATCAACTTGACTGCATAAAAAAATACTTCATGTTTCATACACATTTGTAAAACTAAGTTACCTTTCATTAAGCGTGGTCTGTGAGTGGAAAGCACAGCTGTGACTGCTGTGCTCCATGCTACAGGTTTCATCACAGCACAGCGAGGGAATCAAGTGAACTGGTCCTAAGGAATGAAAATTAATTTAATAGTGTTAAAACTGTCAAAGCTCTGTATGAACTTAGTCTCTGTTCTTTTTCAAACTTGAGTATTAGTTTGCCAGTTACGTTATAATACATGGACCGAGGAAAGAGATTTCTTGCTGTAAAAACAGGTTCTTTATTTCTTTAAAATTGAATTATTTATAAAAGCCAAGTCCTTCCTCCAGGAGTAATATAGAAGCCAGTCATGAGTATCTATTTTTTAGATTAATTTTCTTCTCAGTTGAATACATGTAAGTGGAAGCATTCTGAGCTAAGCTATCAGGATGATATTTAAGCCTGTGCTTTTGTGTTAAATCATGTATTTCTTAATGTCATAACTGCATCTGGTCTGATATGACTTCACAAAATGGCAGATATTTGAATTGTCCAGGTCGTTAATGTCCTTCAGCATTAAAATCATGTTCTTAGATACTCTCTGGTGAAGCCTTCACAGTAATTTAAGTCTCAAAGCCAGATGCAGTGCTATTTTTAACAGAAAGAAATGAGATAGACATTTTAATTTTTTTTTTCAGTTGAAGTCAATGAAATGAATACAGGAAAAAACAACCCCCCTGCCAAAGAGCTACTTGAAAATCCTTTCTGCTTGTTGAGAAATTAGCCAGGACAAGGGGTTGTTTGACAGTGTTAGCTCTGCAGTTAAATTTAATTGTCACAACTCAAGTGTTGGATAAAATAAAGTCACCTTTCGGTAGACCTAACATACCACATGTCTGTGAGGTACTTCTTTGGCACTGGCAACACGTTCTGTGGTCATATTCATTTAGCCGTGGTCTATCAAAACACGATAATTCAGAGCCATTGTAGTGAACGTCTTGGGACCTCAGAGACCCTTTGAACAAAGTGAATAAAAATCCGTGTTAGTAACTGTTACCCTTTTTCCTGCCCAGAGCCCTCTATCTTCACAGAATGTGTAATTGTCATGCTACAAAGTCCATACATTTTCCAACTGAAAGATCCACAGTGACCATGTGGCTTCCTATAACGTTACCCACAGATTTTGCAACAAACCCTAAAACAGCTGGTTCAACTACAGCCTCTGCTAGGAGGACATCTGCTCTCATTTTGATGATTTGAGAGCAAAACTTATTCACTGTTACATTTTTGCAGTGCTTAACGATTCTCAGTGATTCCCATCTGAAATTTTCCAGAGTCAGCTTTCAGCCACTGGGATTTTGTTTATATTATCTTGAAGAGCTTTATATTAACAGCAGACTTCCTTTAATCTCTGTAATTGTAGGCCAAGGCAAATGAGTTACTACACTTCACTAAATGAAATTTGAATTCACCGTGTCAGAATTTCTCAAAACTCACGCTGTAAAGCAAATTCTACGTTAGGAACAATTCTTACAATGCCTCTCTAAACCTTTTTATTTCTGCTTGTGCTGAAAGCAGCAATAACATCAGTTCATCCTAGATATTTTTCTTGTTTGGCATCTAAGGTTCATTACATGTTATAAACATATTTTAATAAAAGTTTTATAAAACAATAAATGGGAACTAGAGTGCTTTTCACTTTTTTCTTTCTTAATTTAAATTAAGAGGCAGAAAAAAGTTTATTATAAACAAATTACATTGATGAGCTGTTACGGATTTAAAAGAAATTTACAAATCTGTCTTAGGCATTTAATTCATCTTGAATATGGTTTTAAACCAAAACTGTTAAGGACAAATCTCTCATCTACACTGGCCACATTCATTATCTTGATGACCTAATCTGTGTTTCACGATAGCATTTGATGCAGAGATCTTTCAAACTGGTATTTCCACATCGACATTGCAACTCTGTAATGTCCCATCTTGGATCATGAATGATCCAAATGTACCTGTGCAGCATCTGGCAGAGTATGGCATGCAATTGATGCAATTGGAGTATTTCTGGGCATTTACACAGCATTTTCTCAGCAGCAGCTGGAACTTCCACACCGGGCTGGCAAGCTTGGATAGAGTCCTGGGCTCTGCTACATTGACCATCTCAATGCTCAACTTGCTTGAATAATGTAGGCATTTCATTTATTTACCTACAGAGAGGTCTGCCAAACTAATACCACTCTACAAATATTACAAAGAAACAGCAGCAGGTGGAAACTCACAGCTTGGTTTCTTCTCCATGAACTGCCTCTTGCAATAGATCACGCAAAGGATGAGAAGAGCCAAGAGCACTGTTGCGAGTGCACTGCAGATGACAGCTGCCAGAGCAGTGTCCCGAGGACTGGAAGCAGTTGAAGGGATCTTCACAAGATTTACCTTGGTGGTACCTGAAATATATTTAAATAATAATTAAGGCAAACTGCAGACATTTCCAGAATATAGTCATGTAAATGAAAATCTGGGAAACAGAAGAGGTTTTTGGTACAGAAAAAAAGAGAATGTTCCATCTGCTAATGGATTAACATTAATTGCACATATAAATAGATATGATTATCAGCAACCTCAGCATGAAACAAAATCTTAGAAAAGATACGTTGCAAAATGTGTGATAACGAGATGCACACAGACACATTCAGACTGTCCATGAGAATGGAATCAGATCCTCACCATGAAAACAAAGACATCTGAATGTTTAATGTCACATGAATTTAATATGGAGAACATTTCCTAGTGTAGAGTTGAGAGAGTGATCCACTAGAGGGAGTCACAAATACATGAACTTCCCTTAAGGAAACTTTCTGGGCACTGAGACACCCCCAGAAGTTCAAATGCTGTCAAAAATTATGATCCTGCTTTGTTGCATATGTCATGACACCAAGGTCATTTCCAAGATCAAACCTAGGATTTCAACTCTGACAACTTTTTTTTCTTCAGTGTTCTTTTTTTTTAATACTAGATAATACCTCTAGTCAACATTCACCAAATTGACTTTATACCCATATTAGTAAAGACTTAAGCAATGTTTCTAGCTTTGACAAACGTTGTTACCTTTAGGTGGAAAGTGAAAAATATTTTTAAAGGATCCAAACTTTTACTACAACTGTTGAAACTATCTTAAATTATGTATTTTTAAATGAAATTATCTTTTAAAGAACATATGAATTTTGACAGCCCACCTATTTCAATCTACTTTGAAGTCCTCCTAAATTCAATGAGAAAAAGGAATAAAACATAGAGTACGTCTATGACAGCAAATTTTTAAGAAACCACAAACCATATTTTACTAACTTACAAAAGTAAGTTATTGTGCCTATTTACCCCAGAAGATATTTGGTTAAAACCTAAAGATTATAGTATCCTAAGAAATGGTCCATGCAGTCATAAGTTTAAATTGTGAGATAAATGTCTGTCAGAGTATGTTAAAACCTCTAATCAGACTGTACATAAATACAATTGTTCAATATCATTACTGCAATTTCATAATGGCAGGAGAGAAGTTCCTAGCTTAGTTAGTGCAATCAGTGGAATTGTATTACTCAGGAATTTTCTGCAATAATTATGGTATTTCCTCTACACACACCAAACGTGGGCACCAAGGGTTTGTGACACCGTATGACTTTGTTATAATGCCTGGATTGACAAAACCTAGGCATTTTGAAAAATCAACTTAATTCTAAGTCTTTAGACCACTTAATGCCAAAGAAAACACTAACTTCTATGAAATAAAGAATCCAGAAAATTAAAGAAATAACCCACCAAACGTATTAAATAAAAACACTTTCTGTGGCTTACAGTATCATGTAGTTGCTAGTAAATGGGGTAATATAAAAAGGTGGAGAGATCATGGCCATTATACAGAAGAAAGAAAGTTTAGTTGCTCATTTCCTGATTTCAGCATGAAGAGAAGCAAGTGTTACTGCATTGACATCTGCTTAAGTATTTCCATTTACTTTCAATTTGTACTATTATGTTCCACTGTCACATCAAAATCTGAAGAGCAAATTTATAGCAGATCTTTTTTATACGCTTTCAACTTGCCAAATTGCACAGAGGGGAGCAACTGGAGAAAGTACAACAGAGAGACACAAAAATGACTGAGGAACTGGAGATTCTCTCCTATGATCAAAGTTTGAGAGAGCTGGGATGGCTCAGGCTGGAGAAGGCTCAGGGGAACCTCATCAATTTGTATAAATCCCTGGAGGGAGTGTGCAGAGAGGACAGAGCCAGGCTCTCCGCTCAGACCAGAGGCGATGGACACAAACTAAAGCACAGGAGGTTCCCCCTGAACATCAGGACACACTTCAATAACTCTGAGACTGAGTGACCACCGGCACAGACGCATCTGCTCTTACATAGTTTTTACCTATCCTTCTCCTCATGTTCTTCTACAATTACTATTAATCACAGAGCTAAGTTCCATGGCCTCTTTTCCAAATCTTCAATGTTAATTTTAAAAAAAATGCAGTCAGTGTCATCATCTCTTTGTCATAACTTGAATGCTCTTGGCAGGAACACCTCAATCTTCCGCAGGGAAAACTTTTTACTCAGTTTCTAGGATTCTTGCAGCTGTAGTTTTAAGTTCATAGTTTTAGCAGTCTGAAGAAATTTCAGCATGAAATTCCAGGATATCTGCGAGAAGCAGTAAATCTATATAAAAGCCTGCCTATATAGCAACGTGGGCTGGCTTTGGTGTGAAGATCAGACTGTGTTTTGCCATTAGGTTTTCAATTTTAGTCAACTGCCTGATCTAGTCTTTAAAGACAGACAGGAGAAGTATTTAAAAACCAGACAATTAAAAAAAACGGTCAGAACATTTTAAAATATTTTTCATATCAATATACCTATTTGTATTAATGTACATAAGAGAACTAAATGATTCTTAGTAATTAGGCCTTCATAATTTGCAGAAAAAAATAATTGTCAATTTTGAAGGGCAAAAAAGAAATAGAGCAAAAGAGGTGAAGCTTCTGTAATTTTGTGTCTCTTTATTTGCTCACAAAATACATCTATTTTCAAGTATGATTACATATTACGTATTCTAGGAAAATATAAATTATCTATTTCTTTAATGCCCATCAGCAACATTCAAACTGGAAATACAGTGATTTCATTTTAAATAGAGATGGCAAAATTTAAATTTTTTTTAGCCATCTAGCTATTTAAGATTTGTTTTATTTGGTTGATATTTTTTCACTTGAGAAAGCGATTTTCTATTCCTGAGAATGCCTACCACTCATCTTCACCTTCAAAGAACTTCTTGGAACAGCTACTATGAGCAGTCCATTGTAGCCTAGCTCTAATTATAATGATAGTGATCTTCCCTGTAGAGACCAACATTTCAGAAGTGGATTGCTATTGTAGAAGTGGCCCGTTGGGCATTGCTGAACTCTGCTTTCAGTGTTACTCAGACATGTATGCATTTTCATAAACTCTCTCTTTTCACAGACTTAATGGTCCCACTTCAGCAAAGCAAGGAGTTGCATTTTAAATTTAAACTTGCACTTACATATATTAGATGATTACATTACTAAATTTAAATATGCAATTAAACACTTTGTGAATGGGATGTGATACATTTGGAAAGGAGGGAGGAGGTGCACACCATTTTCTGATTCTGGAAAGCATGTGCATATCATCCATATTTTACTTAAGAAATTGATTTCCTTCTCTAAGTCTTAGTTCTAACATATTCTGAAAATGTGCTAGTGTTGAAGAATTACCCAAAATATCAAACTGTCTCCTGCATAATTTTGAGCAGTAAGCCTAAATACACATTCTTCCCTTAATTAACCGATATTACAGTATAATGGCAGTATATGCAAAGGTGTGGTCCTTAAAAGCAAGTAAAGTTTCTGTTAATTCAAGATGGTTAAACAGCAGTAACTTAGCTAACACGGAACATATGAATCCCAGCTGTATCACTAAAACTTCTGCCAATAAACAGAATAGCTGAATTTTCGGCCAATTATACCAAACAACAAGAGACAGGGAAAAACATAAAAAGTCTTCCTTTGTCACTTATTTCATGCTTATTTTCTCCAATTTTTTTTTTTCCAGAACCATGATTAATTAGTTACTACTGGAATCAGCAAACCTAAAAGAAAGCTTTTTATGGTAGATCAACCATGTGAAAACAGAACTCGCAACACTGTATGTTTCTTCCACGGATACAGGAAATATATAATAATTACTAAAGTTGAGGAGAATAAAACATAGAATATTATGTCTGGGTTTCTTTCTTAACATGTCAAGTCAATGCTGACCTAAAGAGAGCTTGCTCAAAATAACAAAGCTAATCCACACTGCACTTAGAAAGCACTGACATGGTAGCACTGGACAGAGTGCCATCTGTTACAGTCAATTGAAAGTAAGATGCAAAGGTTAAAATGTTGTTAATTCCTGGAATATGGGTATTCCTGGTCGACAGGGGAAAGGAGCCTGTTACAAAAACTGTTTGCCCATTACCTTTACGTTGAATGGCCCAACTCAACGGTATCAACCTTAATTTGACAAGAATTAAGGGCTCAGACATACCCTCAAGTTATGTAATTTAACAAGTTACTGCCTGTCAGCTGAACTGCAGTGGCTATCTGTGTGTGTGCTCTTGATCCACAGAAACAGCAAGCCAATGTAAGGCAATGTGGCTTACTTTGAAATGCCTTCATTTGGGAAAAAAAAAATTAAAGATGTTTATATTCATTTAAAAGTAAGAAGGCAGAAGTAGCCCCAAACAAGCAAAAGGATGTATTATATATATAGACAATTCAGATACTACGTGCATAAGATCTGTATATATAGATAAAATAAGTGTTTTACATACTACCGAGCATTAACATAAATGGAAAGTAAGTTACTCTGAATATATCTTTGAGTCTTTACAAAGCAGCAGATTGGCTCCCTTCTCCTGATCTTTCAAGTAGGAGGTAAGAAACTTTATTAAACGTTACTGTTGGAGACCGTGGTAAACAGTGGGGACAGAGTCTCCCAACATCTGTAAAAGGACAGCTCTTTGCATGCACGGCCTACACCCAAAAGTTCATCATGTCAAACCACATTTTTCAAATGTGCTCCAAGTGCTGACTTTAAAGCCTTTAGTTAATGGCCCACAACTTTTTGTTTTGTTTTGTTTTATTTTGCTAGTTTTGTTATTTTTTTAATAAATGTACCAAAAAGCCCTAGGGGAGAAAATGACTGTTCAAGTATTTATCCATTGTTTGGAAATCCTGAGAAATATGCTTATAAATTAAAATCTTTGAAATTTGATTTATTCATTTCCAAGACCATTCCTCTTGCGCTGTGTATTTTCACAAACTCCAACTGCTGACAGCCTTTTAAGTTTAAAATGGTAGAACAATTGCACTGTGTATGTGAATTTAAAATATAGATGAATTCCACAGTACTGGAGACATATCTCAATGTCTGTAAGGCATAGCCAACCTCTGCAACACATTTTTCTTTTAGCAAGTCAGAGATGTGAAATCTTGGTATTACCATGGTGATCCAAATTGAACCACTCTATGGGCACAAAAGTAACATTGTTTCATACATAAAACTCTCAACCGGGAGAACTGTCTAGCCATGTGAAAATACCACTCCAAGGGAGTAATGCCTCAGATCACTGCTACCCTCAAATAACCTGAAAAAAACAGAGAGTAAGAAAAATAAGTCAGAGGAAGTGGGATAAAATCTGTGTCACTGCTGAACGACATACGCTAGTCTCCAACACAACAAAACCGGTTATTAATATGAAAAGACACATCTTTCCTCCATAAACTGGAAACACCTAGTTGTGATGGCACCAAGTCTATGTTGCTGTTAATGACTGTGGTGCTGCCAACAATTACCTTTCTGACTTTTGCTTCTAGAAGCCAACTTCATATCTCTGACAGCTGATGGTGGGCAACATCTATTTTCTTGAAAACACAACTTCTTTTTTAGGTGTTTTCATGTGTTAAAACAATGTCCCATAAAGTTGATGTCAGAACATATGATATTGCTAGATACAGCAGAAAATCTATTTTCTTACATCACCTCTAACTTGTACTTTTAACCACATTCTTTGCCAGACACAGTTTTTTCGCAGTTTTGCAAAATAGAACACGGTATTTTAGGCTATTCTCTTGTTCAAATCCAACTAAAGAATGCATCCATCCCACACAGGCTATGAAGTTGTCTTATCTTTTCAACAGAAAATGAAAGCAGGAAGTATTTTTTTCCATTTTTCTACTTTGTATTCTGTATGTGCGGTCCCATTTAATGTTTAGGACTACCCAGTCAGAGAACAAAAACATCCCTGTGCAGTATTTGAGTCAATTCTGTCTGTTTATGACTGTTTCTGCTCTATTCAGTCTCTGTATACACACTCTATCACTCTCAGTCCCAAAACACTTATACAAGACGTTGCCCACGTAAGCAGAGGAAGAGCCTGCACTGCTGAAAAGCAAAGCATGTTCAAGAGGGCAGCTACTGCCATCACCCATCTGCTAAGGGAGGAGAGGGGAGCCATGTACCCTTCAGAATCTACCTGTATATTCACTAGTCAAATGACAATGGCATGCATGGAAATAGAAGAATAAGCGTGTCCGAAGGTTGTATCTTTAGCCAATAGAGAATAACCCCCTTTCACTAATCAAAAGCATAATTGAACATTGTGAATCCCATGCATACAGATTATAGATCTGTTCCAAAAGGCTCAAAAAGCTCTTACAGCTGCTGTGTGATGAGGTTGTAGACTGGTGCATGGACTGGTTTTCAGCAGATTGAAACAGGACAATGCAGAAAGCTCTATCCTGTGACCGTGACTGAGGGCTGGTAGAGTAGCTAAGCTGCTCCTAGGCAGGGAACATATATGCTCTTCCATATATATCTCTATGCATTTATTTGTATAAATCCCAGTAAAGGAAGAAATGAAATGTAAATCAGTCATAAAAGAGTTTTTGTCTCTCTCTGATTCAACAAGAAGTGATTTCTAACACTTCACTTTCTATCCCAATTATTTCCTTCCTGGTTCAGATGCGGTAACACCCAGGGAGTAAAGCAAAAGTTTCCATAATGGTTGCAAGCCTGTATCCTAAGTTTGTTGACACAAATTTCAACAAACATCACTTAATAGTCTACACAATACCTTTTCAAGAACTAGGGCTTTTTTCCTTGCTTTAAAAATGCTTTGTAAAGGTAACAGTACTCAGCTACCTCACTTCTGTTTGCAAGCTGTTCTGTCATCAGAATAACAGAGTATACTGTGATAAATTTCATTCACAAAGTTTCTAAAGCTTTAGAAAATAATGATTGTATATTCAAACAAAAAAAAAAGTTCAATAAGTGATACATTAAGAAAAATGACGTATTTGAATATCAAATTAGGTGCAGGAGTAATTTCCTTATTTTGCTCAAAAAGCAACTTTTTGAATTGGCCAAATAACTTATCTAGTCCAGACATCTAGATGTTCCAGCAGCTATCAGAAAACTCAATAAAGTTTTAGTATCTTTCTCTTGTTGCCTCCTGGCCTACAACTAAAATCTGAAATAAATGGGAAAGGAAAATTAAATCCTGATAGTAAAGAGACATCTTCACTCTTCAAACTCTCTGTAATGTACTAATATTTTTTGTTACCGAACATAAAAAATATAAATGCTAAAGAAATTCTTCCAAGTATTAGAAAGCCCATGCAGAAAGAGCCTACTTATAAGGCATGACTAATAAATAACCAGTACTCAAAGAGATCTGGAAACACGTTTGTGTGCATGAGTGTTCAACACTGGACAACTTATTACATTAAATTTTTAAAAGGTTATTTCCAAACTGAGAGAATATATGAGAAATAAAATACAGAAGACCCACAACTTTCAGATTTCAGATAATTCAGAGTAATCTAAAAATCAATACACATAAAATACTGACGCAATTGTATTTTGGTATCCGCTCTGAAGAGTGACAAAGGGACAAGGCTTAAGTACGCAAAAGTTAAGCTCTAAAATCTGTAATTTTAAAATCCAAATCTATCTGAGAAGCTGGAGGCCTGTATTAGATCACATACTTCCTATACAGCGTGAAGAAATGTTAAATACAGAACAGAATCTGAAATACCAGTCATATGACTAACACAGTTCCTTATGTCACCATGCTCAGCCTATAGATATAGAAACCTGGAGACGGATAATATACTTTGCTCTTCCCATAAATTACTCAGAGGCAGAGAGGAGCTTCCACCTTCTCTTAAAACCGTACAGAGAACAAAAATCTATGACCTTATTTTAAAATTAAATTAAGAGAGAGAAATCACAAGCATGGCTTATAATGCCTCTCAGATGCGACACTTGAAAGAGGAGGTAATGATGGGGTTTCTGCCCTCTGAGAAAGCTTAAGAGCCCTTTGCCAAGAAGTATGAAATGAAGACTCTTCTACCACCTTCATGGAGATTGTTTTAGCCACTAGGCTAGAAGCTGAGCTTGAAAAAAGCTTATTTCTTCTCTCCAATTGAATTTGCCCAGTTGTAAAGCTTTGGCAGAAGTAGTAAGGGCCCCCCTTTGCACAGCCGACAGTCACGTCATACGTAGACTGGAACAAAATTAAATAAACCAGACTTAGGCTTGCTCAGCACTTATGTTTCTCCTGTTAATGATTATGTTTAAATATCATTAAGTTACCTTAAATTCTCCACACAAGGCACATGTTGGGAGGAGAAATAAGTCTGCACTAGGGAAAGCAAAAAGTATGTTTATGTAATTAAGGCAGTTTCATAATACACTCCACTGAGCTGAATTACAATTCTGAATTAAGGTTACGAGTTGCATAACCAACCCCACTAGTATTTTCTAAGTTTTAAGCTTTGCACTCTCAGGATCTTTAAAAAACACTTCTTTTGGGGTAAGTAATATGAAATACACGGGATTAAAGATAAATTTTCAAAATTCTGTAACATAGAGGTTAACACCTTCAGAAGTTGGCCATGCATCCTCAGCTTATTGTATTACTGCAGACATCATAAATATTGTGATTTACTGCAAAGAAGTTGCCTACAGTGCATCACTGTGCATGCACACGCAAACTGTATTACACATGAAAAAGCTGTAGCTTTGACATCAGCAATAATAATAGCTTATGAAAAGCAGTTACTAATTAACCACTGAAAGCTTTGGGGATAAAGTCAAGTTACACAGATCAAAAGGCTGCTATATACAAGATCCTTGCTTTATTATATTACTTAATCTGAAACGTAACATCTCCCCTCTTTAACAGAAGTCAGTAGGAATTAGCCATAGAATACAGAAGACATTCTGAAAGGCTATCTTTGAAAAGTCAAGCCCTGTAAGTGAGACTCATCTGACCAAAGCAAAGATCTGCTTTGGAGGGAATCACCTGAACTTTCTCTCCAGGGGATGGGGAGGGCTGGGGGGGGCAGGTGGGTAGGAGAAAGGCTCTTTTAGGGTGTAATTAGTCTGATTTGTTTTAAACACCACCCTTGGTCTCTCCACTGAATATAGAGTGAACTTGAGATCACCAGCTCACAGATGTAGCCATTATATATATCCACAGTCAAGAAGGTGGCATCCTACTCTGGTTTTGTCAAGAAAGGATGAAGGGTTTTGAGGGCCTTTGACTTCCTCTGTTTCACTTTGTTAACAGATGTTAAACATTTTACACCACTTCCATTGAAAAGATAAAAAGTCAGTCACAACTGCAAAATTCGTAACAACTTCTTTACAGTGGCAGAACCCCAGAAAAGTCCAGCAGTATTTAACACCTCGCATTCTGCATGGAACACAAAATAGTGAGTAGCAAATAAAGCAAGATATAGAATTATAGGTTTTGCCTATCCTGTGCTTTAAACAAAGGCCCAGTGGGAAATAATATGCAACAATGTAAATACAACCTGTATTAGAGTAACCACACTTGAGGGAATCTCATGATGGTTGCAGGCCTCAATTCTGGCATATTCTAACTTCAGCAAGTTCTCTTATAATATGGGCTTTGGTTTGTAACAGACATTTCATCAAAAAATAAGAAAAGTATTTTTCTAAATTTTTTATTTGTGTTTTTACTTAAATAGCAGGAGTGAAAAAAATCTACACCAAAAAGTCATTTTCCTCCTTAAAATTGATTAAAAAGAAGAAAGAATAAGATCAGGTTTTAGGGAGTCAGACACAATCATTCAATGCTGAATTGCAGTTTTCACCTAACCTGATATTGGCATCTAGGTGAAGTTCATAACTACAGAAGTCTGAAGGTCTGAAGACAACGTGAGAGCTAGTCACCTTAGGCTCTCTTTCTAAAGCAAAGCCAGAAACAGAATCTCCTAAGAAGTGATTATTCTGAGAAGGCTTGAAAGACTGCTTAGTGTCAGCCACTGAAGCTTGCCTTATCTGGCTTGCCTGAACTCTTGAGGTACCTAATTCTCACCCCTGACTGGGAATTTGGGCTGACAACTTCAGTGCTAAGCATTAACTTTTATATGCCCAAATTCGGGTGCATTAATTCCATCTTAAATTTCCACAATGCAGACAGGGTAACTATAAATTGCATTCAGTAATGTGCACATAGAATCACACCACTGGACCGAAAGGAAACTTTACTACAACTGGTGGACACAACCCTTTAGTTAAGAAAGCTCTAACAAAGAACTCGTGTTTTTAGGAAACAGTCACAGGGTATAACTCAAAGGCACATGTCACTGCCCAAAATAACATGTGAGATTACTCTATGATCTTTGTAAAAGAGGAGTTTGGCAGCGCACTGCTTTAGCACAAGTGAACCAGTAAGCATGAGAATGTGTGAGGTCTATCACCAAGAAAATTAAAGGTGAGCAAAGTAGAGGACAACAATTTGAAGGATACAAGTGATCTGTAGGAACATTGGGTCTTTCTTCTATAAGGCTGCTTCCAGCTCATGAGGTGTTGGTTTACAATGAATCATTACTGCTAAGGTCCTCAGCACACCACTCTTGTTTTAAGGCTATTGTATTTTATCCTACTCCCAATAGATTCCAGTCCTCCAGGTAATTCCAGTCCTCTGGTGTGGTATTTCAGTGTTCTTTTGCTTGACAATGATTTTCTTAATAGAGGGGTGGCAGTATGGAAAGTTTGAGCCTAGACGGATTCCATGTTTTCTACTGTATTTTCTCAAAACCAAGAAATTTAGGTGGAACACGGCCTAAGTATTTTGTAGCCGAGCAACTTAGAATCATAGAATCCTTAGAAGTCAAAAAAGACCTTTCAGATCATCGAGTCAAATGGTACCTACCAGAACTAAGAAGAATAAAAACCCCAACATACTACTGTGCATTTGTTTAGCAGTGTTTTATATTCACATGCCAGTCACAGCTTGGACTCTGCACCCAAAGCCATAGCGGTCAGCATGGATTTATACCAGAGGTACCAAAACTCAGTGCTGCTGAAGAGGTGCTAATGCAACCATTCCCAGAATTACCTGTGTGATTATGAGAGATAAATTTGAACCAGTATTTTCAGTCTGAATGCAGCTTAAAAGCCTGTTATTGAATTAATATATTTAAAACAGTCTAATGCCTCTGTTATTAGAAGTTGTTTAAAAAGTACTGAATAGCTGTAACCACTGCTTATTTTTTTCAGATTACCCCTAAAAACAATAAAGTAAAAATTTACTGAAAAAAACGTTTTGCAGCTTTACTGCAATGCATGCAATCCTGGAATAATTTTGAATAACCTAATGGCCAAGTTAAGTAAGAACTTTGCAAATCCACTCCATACAGAAAATAGATAATTGCTTACAGCCACTGCAAGCCTGGGCTGAAGGGCTACCCACATTAGTAAGTGCACGTAAGAAAAAACCATAGGAAATAGTACTTATTCACTACAGGTCACAGATTAGTCCCTTCTCAGTAACTCAGGAATTTCAAGTTCACTTTAATCTAGTGTAATTGAGCTAACCAGCTCTTACATTAAAAAGTAATGATTAAGTTAAATTTCTTGCAGACATTCTGTACCTAAAACAAACATGCAGTATGCCTCTGGCAAAGAAGGATACTAATTATAGGATTGACTCATAAGATGAAAGGTTGCACAAGTTACTACTAGAAACTAAAGTATGGTAAGCTGCTTTGAAAAAAACACATTGAAATTCTCATACTCTGCAGTTGAGAATTTAATTTTCTAACTGTACTTAACAGTGTCAAGAAACAAAACTTAATATGCTTGTAAACTGCTTGTTCATATTTCAGACGAACAAGCTAGAATACAGTGAATACACTGATTACTTCATCATTCTATACTAAGGATTTTTTTTTTAAATGTAATGAAGTGAGCGCTACAGTGAGTTTTTACTACACAAAAACATGCAAAATTAAGCCTTTTTGGTCATTCTTAGCTTTCTTTAGTTATATAAAACATGCTCTTAATACGGATATTTGAGGATTCATTGCTTGACTTCACTCTTAATGCAACAATTCATTCCCTGATTTAATAGGATTCATAAAAGGAACACATCTCCAGGGCTTCAGACATCTGTGGGGAAGGATATGTAAGTTCAAAAGTAGTTTTGCATTTCCAGCTGAAGCTTTCACTGGGATTAGCAGATTGAGTTGCCAGCTATGAGTTAGAACAAAGATACAAAACATGCCCTATATATTGTCCTGAACTGATCAGGTACAACCTTCTGAACGCCAGATGGGTATTGCTTATGTGAACTCCTACTATCAGCTGCATGAGCTGTGAATTGTGATGTGAATTCATGCAATTTGATTCAATTTATTTTAAAAATCACATGCTGAAATTTCTACTTTCATTTTAAGATACGCAATTTCCATCATATTTTAGCAAGCAACGAGGGATGTATTTTCAAAGAGATATAAATTGCAATACTGTGTTCTCTCCAAAATACATTAATACACGCTTTAGTAGGTAAAAATGGATTACATATAATCAGTGCAATTCTCATGCTGAAACTAGACAGCAAAGGGCTTTCAGTGCAATTCAGCTTGGTCAAATATCACATCAACTTTATCTACTTAAAGTTTTACTGGATTATGACCATATGTATTTTATATATTACATTTTCAGAGATTATGAATAAGTAGTGTTAAAAAAAAGTTTCCATTCCTAATTTATTTTATGATTTCCATCTGTATTATGGAAGCCATTTACATTACATCTGCTGACTCTGAAAATAATATTTATACTGCTAACACCTTACTAAGTAGGGACTGCTAATACTGATCTAGACTTTATATTAGAGTAGATTTTTTTTTTAAAGTTTCAAACTTTAGTATTCAAATGTTTCTGTTCTTTCCCCCAATCATAAGAAATGAACAGTTTCAAGAGGTCCAGAAATTATAATTTGTTTTCCATTATTTTCTTTTCTGGACATTTTATACATAGTTCATTTGTTTTTGTAAAATCAGAAAATTCTTTGTCTGAGGTCTCAGCACAGATAGAAATTAGTCAGCACAGATAGAAATTAGTCATCATGGTCAAGAGGATTAAAAAGGGATAAACGACAACAGTATGGATGCGCTGTGTTCACCTAGGAAAGCAAACTGAAAAAACCCACAATTCTAATCTTATCATGTATCTTTAAAAATTTGCAATAACACTTAAATTTACAATTCTGAAATATTTTTTAGCAGCCAAAAATGACAACTGTCACACCTATGGCCCACTGGCAACATTCATCATGCTTAAATACATAATAGTTAAAAGCACTGGAAGACAGATTCCCTGTTCTCAGAAACCCAGCCTTCTGTGGCAAGGAAGGAAAAATCAGTTTCCCCCAAAGAATACTAAACTGGCAGGAAGGAAAATTCTTCTACAGATCCAGAGATCAGTATGATGCAGGCATTAAAGAAATTATCCACATGCTCAATAATAACCACCAAATGCTCTGATAGGTGTTCAATCAACAAAGCCAACTCGGCTCTTAACTCAAAATTTAAAAGAGAGTGATGTAGAATGACAGGCCATGATTGACTGTCAGCAAGAAAGCCTTTTATAACCTCAGGAATGGCTGTGAGAGACAATCAGCACAAGTGTGGGACACAAACTCATCCATTCTGGAAGAGAAAATCTTATGGCTGCATCCCACTTGTGTTACATCACAAGCCTGCACGAAGTAACAGCAGGAAAGGACTAGGAAAGAAGTCGGATTTTTTCGGTTTGGTATTTTTCCTCTGTTGCAAGAGCTATAGCATTCCTTCATTAGTTAGCTAGCAACTGAAGCAGTGATCTGAGTCAGAAGACATCAGAGAGACAGCAAACTCTGTATCCTTACGAATGTCTTAACTGGCATGTTGAGATAAAAATGAGTTTTCTACCTCCTTATTTATCACTTACTAGCACCAGCAGTCTTTTGTATAAAATGTGATTGCTCTTCAATCAAAGGAAAGAACACTATTTTCAGACCTGCATAAAAAGCCTAACCTTTACTTTTGCCAGGACAATGTGAAGTTACAATATTTTACAATATCTACAATATTCATTTAGTGAAACATGGTAATTTTCATTGTTGGTGTATCAGTTTAGGCTTCTTCTTCTATTGAGTACCAACTCAATGGGACAGATTTCATATATAAAACCTCTTCAGTACTATGGAACTTTCTACCGACATTTTGATCCAGAAGAATATGTCACAATCCATCTCACACAGCCCTAATTATGGAAACCTGTGTGAAATCGATCTAACAAACCATGTTTGGTCAAAAGAAAAATCACATATTATAATTACCATACGTAGTTAAAGGAAAGGTTTAACAATTTGCTTGGAAAATGATACATAGAAAAGGGGGATTCAAACAAAGTTCTCTAAAGCCTCCAGAAAGAAATACTACGAAGACATATGCATTAAAATTCAAATTTTGTTTGGCTTTGTACTTCTACTGCAAACTCTGTTACTGAACCATACCCTGGTCTTGCATACTCCACAGAAATTTTTATTTGTATATCAAGGGTATTTTGTCTTTTTACACAGAAAATATTTGCATTTCAGAAGTGTAAATACAACTACAATGAAGGAAAGACAAAAAGACAATACATTTCTGAATTAAAAGGGGCTAAAACCACACCAATTAACACAGCAGAATGTCTTCTAGTGATTGTTTTGTGCAGATTCATTCCCTGATGTTGAGGATTACTCATTATAGTGCATTAAAGCATTTGCAGAGCCTTTACAGTGTCATATTCAGCTTTTTAAGTTTCCATTGGATGTTATCAACAGACCTCCTGTAGGATTTGCTGGTCAGTCTCAACGCATCTAGTAATACAAAGGTAGCGACAACCAAAACAGAGGACTGCCCATTATTTGAGATTAAAGAGCAGAATAATTGAAATAGAAAGTCTGACCCAGTCACCTGTACTTTACACACATAAAGCAGGAAGTAGGGAGGAAAGTTGAGTTGATTAGTCAGATAATAATTTAAATGGAAACTCACTAATTTATAGCCTGAACTTTATTTCAAAAACACAACTCAAATTCTTAACTATTTGAACAATTTCTATTCAAGAAAAGAACAGTCTTACTGGTACACTTTCATCAGGATATCCAAACAGGAAAGACAGCAGATATGGTTTTCCCCTCATTTTGAAAAGCTGTGAGTAGTAAATTAGACTCTATTATTTAACCATGACTGGGCTGCAGTCAGAATGTGAAAATTATGAACAATGTAATTACCTCAACAAGTGATCTTGGAGCCACTGAGCTGTATTGCAACTTATTAATTTGAGAAGGCATGAAACCAGGATCACAAACAAGCACAGGCCCTGCAGTGCCAAGCACTGCAGCACCTGGGCTGCATCCACAGGGCTGGGAACCTCCCCGTGACAGGAACGTACTTGAGATGTAAGAATCAAAGAGTAATGGCAGGGAGCCAACACACAGCCATCACACATGATAAGGGAAGAATTCTGGACTCAAAGAAGTCACCAAGAAAAGGACTCCCAGACATTATCCCAACCTGCTCTGCTGAGTTTGGCATTAGAAGGCGCCATAGAACAGCCCGTTCAGAGATGAGCAACAGACCAATGGGCTTGTAGATCCTGATGGCTTCGGTGCCAGCTGGGCACGTAACTGCTCAGTGTTGCAGAAGTCTTTGGATGACCACTGAAGGGTATAGAGAAATTTGCAGGTGCCTCCTTAAATCCCAATTCCATTACCTCTTGGATCAATTGTGATAGAGAAAGGGGTCTGTATTCTTCAATCATACACCTATTAAGAACATCCTGCCCAGTCCATGCATAGGTACTTCCTTCCAGGGCAGTCAGGGCAAAGCAGGTAAATCACAAACTTTTGGCCTAAACTACAGCTGCGACGTGTCCAAGCCACCTGGACCCAGAATCAGTGGAATACTCCTGGAGACCAAATGAAATGTTGTAGGTCCCTTGGACTTTTAAGTGTTTGCACAATTAGGCAGCTGTCAAGCAGGACAGTTGGTGATGCAATTTTGGAGCCAGAATCCCGGGTCTATTTGAATATTTAAGCCTTATGTACCTCTAGATACTTGACAAGGCTAATGTTACCTATACTAAGATACTCCTACAGCATTCACTGCCAGCCTAGTTCTTTCAGTTTGTAGCTTGAACTGGGCTACTTGAAACGTGCTTAGTGAATTAAAATTTCACTGTGCAAAGAAATCTAAGCTGGATTTTAGGTAGCAGGCACAAAATAAGGACTCGGCTTAATGTCATAAGGGCTTCAAAGAAGATCACGAAATTTCAAAAACTCATTAGTTGAGGTTACTGTAGACTTTCAAAACAGAGCAGACATCCTATACTGAGTACTTCTGTTCTACAGAAGTTACTAGTAAGTGAATCGTTTCATTGGAAGAGCCCTCACACCTACAGTTTTGCAGAATTAAGCTGTATTAAATGTGATTAGAAATCTTTCTGATCAAACAAATTTTCCACTGTAAAAAATAAACAGAATGGTAGAAAACATTTAAGGATTGTGCAACAAAGTGGACAAGAGTTTAACAGTTTAGATTGACCGGATGGCCTGAGAGCTTCAGCTTCCAAATCTTGATTCCTTGGCAAAGTGTCAGGCTTACTTCACAGAAATTCTGTTGGGTTTGGGAGTTGCACCTCCTCGCAGTGCCATTTCAACTCATAAGCTAAATTTTCTTCTATGGAAAATTTGTGGTGTTCTTTGGTTTGTTTAGGTTTGGAGTTTTTTTTGTTGTTTTTTTTTTTTTTTNGTTTTTTTTTTTTTTGTTGTTTTTTTTTTTTTTTTTTGGAAGAGGAGTCAAGTAGACAGGATAGCGCACAGAAATGAGAGAAACACTTCTGACATTTCTGTCTACCAACCATAATACATCTGTAGTGGTAACAAGTGACATCATGAAGTACTTCTACATATACAGGCATAGAAATGAGAGGTACACACAAGGAAACTTGACGAGAGTAAGTTGGGGAAGTTTCAGAACATGATTAAACTGTGCAATGTATCTCAATTTCCTCTCCATTAAGTAACGCCTCAGAACCATTTAAACGCATTTTAGCGGTAACATCTCTGTTATTAAAATAAAGAAAAATCTGCCCTCTCTTTGCAACTTTTTTTAGAAGAAGATCCCAACACATAAAGTAAATTCAGAACAGTATGAAAAGGAGCTGTTTGACTCTAAGTTAATACATGAACTCCAATGGGTCAGAAGCGCCTCAATTATCAAGGACAATGAATTGAAAACATTTAGGTTTTTCTAGGTTAACTCTCTTCATGATGCGTGAAAGAAATAAAACTGTAACAAAACTTTGTAAGACGTGAATAGCCATTCTCATCCCTCTGAAACACCTCGTGGAATTTGTTTCAGACTTTCTGAAGATAAGTTACTCTACCATCAGGTCACATATGGAAAATATCAGACTGACTTACTACATTTTTACAAAAGTGCACATTTCAGCTTTGAAATAATGGGAAGGTAATGTCTCTGTAATAAAACAGTATTGATATAAGCTAATGATGCTATTATCTGTACTTAAATTAGCTGTCACTACTTAGGACTTCTGTGAAAGATTTATACAATATTCCAGCTGCCTTCTATCACAGTGTTCAACACGGTAAAGAGGAATATGAGAGATGCTGTTAGGTAACCTCAAATCAGAACAAATACTGAAATAAGAAGGAGATATATGTTGGAACAGAACCAAATAATCAAGAATAATTTCATTTTCTGTATACTTTCAGCTGCCAGTTGCCTCACGTGCACGTAAGCAGCCTGCCTTCAAAGGCTGGTTTACATTAGTAATACAAAGTTTACTGTACAAAGCAACCAAATAAAAATTACAGAAAAGCTTAATTGCTGGAAAAACATTATCTGGAGTCTGACAGCTTTAAAGTCACAAAATTCTGTAAACAGAAAGAAGAAAGTGACATAAATAAATTAAAATTCCACTATATAAACAGTGGAACTAATGTGGAATTGAATGTCATCCAAAAATTACTCTCAAGTTAAAAAGCTGTATTTATGTTTAATGAAATAATATAAAAAGCTTCAGCAAAGCTGAGACAGCGGGATTTTTTTTCCTCTTTTACCACTAGTGAAAGTATTTTACAGAATATACATGTAGCCAGCAAGCTTCCAGCTCCCCCCTTACAAAATAATGTAAGTTATAACCCTGCAGACTGCAATTTCTAGCTTTTTATCTTCTTTGTGCCGATGTTTAGTCCTTGCATACCCCCAACACCCATTACACACACATTAAAGTTTACAAAGTCACAGATCCTAATCTTATTAATGTAAATAAGTAGTTTTATATGAAATCTTACTTTTTCTACACCATCTACTTTTATCACCAGGAAAAAGAAAATAACACCAGATTCTATCCCTTAAATAGTGAATTCTATCCCTCTTCATTAGTGAAACAACATACCTTGTAGATTTGAAGAGTGAGACAGCTCCAGGACACTTATATTTAGTTCCCAGAAAAAACAATACTGTAAACATACAGAAAGTAACTAATAAAAAATCTACACAAGAAAACTTTAAAGGGAATTTTGTGATCAATCTTAATTAAGGCAATCAGGATGTCATAGGAGTTCCTTAAAGGAACAAAATTTAAGGCAGGTAAGACAAGGATGCCTCATGAAAATGTAATGTTTATACATTTAATGATCTTCTTTATGTATTTTGTCTCAACAAGCCATAGTCTTTACTTTTATTCCTCATCTTAGTAAAAGACTGTTTATTTTCTAGTTTGAGACATTCTTTATAATTGAAATGGTTCATGGCAAAAAGAAGTAGCAATTTTAGACCTGAGTGCCGCTTTATTTCAAATGCACATGATGTTACAATCAAACTGCAGATATTTCTACTCCTGTGACTTATTCAACAGAACATTTCTGCTTCATTGAAGCAAAGAATGTGTTTATTTCCTGGAACATGTAGAGGCTAGTTTCCCAAGCTCCACACGGAATGGCATCCCTCCCCCAGCTTCCCATGCTCCTTGATCTATGCCATGAAGACAAGCAGAAGCAGTCCTGGAGAAGGAAGACAGTTTTTGGCTGGACAACCTCTGCAATTTCTTATGGTGTAAAAAATTAGTATTTTTATAAATATAACAGTGTGGTTACTAGGGGGAAAAAAAGGACAAGTCTGTCTTTTGGTAGCTGTTTGGCTGTAATATACTCTCTTGTGCCTAGGTGTTAATTTCCTCATTTCCTTGACTCTCACAATTTATTCCAATTTAACTGTTTGTACAGCCAAATTCTGAATTTGCAGACAAACACTGAATTTGCACATAAAAGGTGAACGCCACTGACTTTAGATTGGTCCAGAAATGGAATGTGGAAGTTCTAGGAACTATTTTTGTAATACATCTCAGAAAAGTTCCATGTCACAGGCTCTTCTGCTTAGTAGAAAACCTGCCCAGAAACGAAAGGATTCTTGTGACTCTGGTGCTTTTCTGCATTTTGAGTTGAACAATACAACGGGAACCACTCGTAAAAATAGCTGACATAATAATTCTATTGCTTTAATTTTAATCTGCCATTTTCTTATGACCAAAAGCAGATAAGAAGTATGGTTTCTAATGGGTTTTTTTGTTCGTTTATTTGCTAAGACAGACTAGCTGAAAACATAATGGTTGTTCCAAGAAAGCAATGGTATCTTTGGAAAATCTGCTCCTTACCTGAACCATTCCCACATCTCTCCTTAACTTCTGCCATCACAAGTGTTTTGAGGTTAATGAGCTCATTAGATTTAAAAATAACCTTAAGAAGGGAGTTATTTGAATTCTTTTTCTATAACAGATTCACAACCTAGCTTACTGAGCAGTTTCAGTAACAGTTTAAGCATAACCATTGGGAAAGCACAACACTGGCCTGAGCAGACAGGAGAGTGAACTCTGCAAATCTAAACTGGTACTAAGAAAAAAGAATCGTTGAACCATATCAATGTCACTGTTTCACTACTTTTGGACAGTCTATATTACCTTCTATTTCAGAATTAACATCTTTGATAGATTGGGTTTCCACTCTAATTCCCAGTTCAAAGGATTTGTTTTCTGTCATTCAGATGAGAAAAAAAAAATGTCTTCAGATGAGAAAAATGTCTTCAGTTTACGAAGTGAGCATAAATGGCAATTTTAAAAACATGCTTTCATTTCTAATGTTTAGATGCTGACCCTATACGTAAGATTGGTATTTACAGTTTATTTACGTGAACTAAGTAAATTAAAATATAACTATATCATTGTGTATTTAATTTTCTGACATTTAAAAAACACACATAAGTCATTGTGTCCCCCTTTAAAGTTTGCACAAAGGTGATAGCAATTCTCCTGGCCTCTAATACTCTCTTTACTTGTTCATTATAGAATCCTTTCAACTTTGCCTCTAGCAATTCACAAACTCATTTTTTCATGAGTAAATATTTAAACCAGATCTGTTTTAAAATGTCTACAGAAAGGAGATAAAAGCAAGTATTTAGATTTATAGCTAACCGGCTAATAATCAACTGCTACTCGAAAGAATTTGATCCATGTCTCGGCTTTAACATGAACCTGTAGTCCAGGCAGGGGGCTGTGAGCCTTTGTGCCCTTATGGTAATGTTCTTAAGTAAACAAAAGATTGCCACACACCTTGGAGGACAATTAATTCATTGAAACAGGACATTTAAACTTTTCCTTTTCATCTGTAACATAAGAGCTAGCTGCACTAATATTTGACTTTCTGTTTCACAGTGGAAAGAGAGAAGGATAAGAAAGGCAGAGAATTAGAACTTAGTTCTCTGATCATTGAGAGCTTGTCCCACACACCTCATGGTCTGTCCACACTTAGCTTCAAGTAAGGCAGTCTTAACTATCAAAATACATTCATTATTGAAATAAACCATTAACATTTTCAGCATTAGGTGGAAAATGTTTCATTCCACACACCATTATTTATGCTTCCTTACAGAATTATGTTTTTGATTTGGTCTTAAATTTCCCCCTACTTGATGTTAAGTAAAACTCAAAAGTATTTCAGTTCATTTAGGTACTATTGTAGGAAAAACCTCCTAGGCTGCTTGAGGAAGGCATGTACAACTTTCCAAAACTGAGGCAGCTGCTGTTAGAACCTGATGAACCAACACATAAATTCTGAACAAAAGCCTTCTGAAAACCACAGTGACATATGGCAACCGTACTTCATGGTAGGATTTCTGTTATTTAGGATTTTAATGGGAGGTTAGTATGCAAATAACAAAAATTTTAATGATTTCAAACTTTTATTATATAGCTTCTGTAAAAGCTAGAAATACTTGCCAATTCTCACAACTTTGCTGTTACCACTTCTGTTATTTAGCCAAAGGTGTTGTCCCAGCCATGAGAGTAGGGAACAAAAACGTCTCTAATCTGGATTTACCACTGCAGAACGTGCCAGAGAAAATGCTCTTTTCTGTGGGGTTGCCTGTTGTCCACTTAAAATGAGTAATAGCTTCCTAATGGTTCAATTTAGGATCCAAGCTTAGGCTCAATTACAAAAGCCAAATCACTATAAACTAAACACTTCTGTGTTATTTCAGAAGACTTGGCAACTGTTCTTTCATCACCTTTTCAAAATAATAATTTGTGACTTTGAAAAATACGAAATACACAAGTCACTAATTACAGTCAAAGTGGAATGATAAGGGAGATAATTTCTTCTTCCCTGTCTTTGTTTATGCTAGAAAACAGAATTCATGTTTGAAGAGCATACTTTCTTAGAAGGGAACAAACAAGAAAAGAGAAAAAAACCAAATAAAATTAATTTATGAGTTAGAGATCCTCCATTAGAATAACATTGTTGCATTTTACATTTCACTCATTTTCTTTTTTTGCAGATAAAAAGAGAGTGAAAACAGATGAAAGTTTTCATTAATACTGAATTCATATTCATATCATATTCATTAATACTGAATTTGCCGAATTGAAGGAATTAAAATACACGTACACATGAAATGGCCTGTTTGTGTTCAAACTCTGTCTAGAAATAATTTCTGCAACTCATTGAATTTGAGTGATTTTTCTTCAGCAAGTTGGGATCAGCATTTCATTCTAGGCATCAAACCTGACAGTGTTTGATATGAAGAACATACTTTCTAAACACTTCTAAGATATTGTCTAGACTACAAAAATAGTTGAACATTGTTGAATTTACTTTCTAGGCTTATGTTATACACAGGCAGGAGTCACTGCTGCAAACACCGGAAATTATTTGACTTATTCTCTTCAGAGAACTCTGATTGACCGGCTTTGAATGTTGCAGTCCTTAAAAGTTTTTATAAATGTGGAAAATGTCTGAAAATCTGTTTTTATAAGTTTAATACTCAAAAGGCACTAAAACTAGAATGGAAACAAAAGAAGAAAGTTTGGCTGATCTGAAAAAAGACTATCCAAGCAATATATGAAATGCTGAAGAATTCTTATTTCATTGAAGTTAATACAATACAAAACTATTGAAAAGTATGGGTTTAAGGCACAATAGTATATTCTCGGTTATATTTTAATTTTAAACAATTAAAAAAAGAAAGGATATTTATAAGAAACTGTGTTTTTATTAAAGTAGCATAAAGTATTTCAGGAACCTGACAATTTATTCTTTCTATAAACAAATGTTTCTGTTTCAGCTAGGGGAAAAAACTAAAACATAACTTCACAGTTACAGAAACAAACGAGTAAACCCAAGGTTTTCGACATAATTCTCTTGAATCACATGTATTTTTCACTTTATAAAGTAGACAGTAATCAACACAAAAAGAATAGTTCACTCTTTTCATTGAATTAGAAACATGACGGGATGTAGACCATCAATGGTCTTGGAAGAAGTGGCAACAAGGCTTCTGCTGCAGAATAAAGAGGTTCTCTCCTTTTGAAGAGATCCTAATTCTCTCATTGGCAAAATAAAAATAGAGAAACCAATTATTTATTTCCTCCTAACAGTATACAGGACTATAAAGTCATTTATCTGTATTGTTCTCTCTCACTGTAACCTTAGTATAAAGGTTATTTTTAAAGGTATCAACAAATACCTTTTTGGGTGTCAGGAAAAGATACTACCCTACCTGATAGCTGGCAGAGAGTCCAGGAAGATTGCCTTTCTTTTGGCATTAACACAGACATTCAAAAGTTATAAGACAACATCAGAAGCGGAGTCAAGACTCCCTGACCATGTGGGGTGACAGGAATGTTTATCTGCAAGGGACTGGCTATTTGTGGGAACTTCTCAATGATAGTACTGGACCTGCTGAAATGTATGAACAAAATCATTTACTAACAAGAAAATGAGTTTTAAAAAGAGTTTGTAACTGTGACTGTCATTTTTTTTTGCCAGGCTTTAAAGTTAAAAGAGAAAACACTCCAAAGCAAAACCAGCACTTACAGTGAGGCTCATAGGGAGGAGGAGGATCACCACAAGGAACACATTCCATGTCTTGAAAGCCTCCAAGCTTAGTCTTCCTATAAAATCTATAAGATAAAAGAATGTGAAAAAACAGTTAATCAAAACTAGTTATTATTCCTCACAAAATTAATCAGGTGTTTTAACAAAATCTTCTGTAATTGCAAATTTTGTCAGTCTGTGTCTCAATGCAAACTATCAGGAAATAGAACAAAATAAAAGTAAACAAAAGTACAGTAGATATTAATCAATAGTACAAGACAGACCTAAAAGAAACTGAGGAAAACTTCTAAATCTGTCAGTCCAAATGTGTAGTCACTATAATCTCATATTCACAGAAGAAATAAACAATTCTGGAGATTTCAGACAGAAATAATACCCCATTTTCCACACAGATCACAACATACATGACATGCATGAAGAACTTAGCTTATGCAAGCTTAGTTACATGTCTAAAAAATAAAAGTGAAGTGATTGATCTATATATTACAAGGTAATTATCACCTCTAAAAATATATAGCAGGCCAGATATCAGTGACATTTTATTTAAAGACCCTTCAAGAACTTTATTACTGATTTAATGTTTGAAGAGCTTACTGGTGACTGGTAAAACCACACATTCCTAAAGCAGGGAACAAGAGTAGCACCAAACAAAAACCAGAACTTTAGAATGCTGTATCTCAAATTTTTATGTATGACATCCTCTAAAGAACTTACCTACAACTCCTAATCAAGTAGGTCTGTCTTTCAACTACTCATTAGTACTAAGACAGAATCAGCAGCAGTGGCCTGCTCAAGATGAGTACACGAATTGTTTTCTCTAGTGGTAGTGGCACATTAAATAAAAGGTACTAACTGTACTGATGTTATATTCCTAACACTGCAAATGCCATTAAAGTATGAAGCTTTTATCAGCTAAAGCAAACAGCTTTCCAATTGCTCAAGAAACTCATGCTTTTAACAATGTGAACAGAAACAGATCCATAGGCTGCAAGACTGAAGGGGTCACTGTGATCATTTACTCTGAACGAAATGTGTTAATATTTGTTTTTAGCTGACATGCTCACTGTAGTGTTCTGAAGCTGAACAATAGAGAATGGCATGTTGGAAACTCATGCAAAAGAGAAATAAATAAGACTGCTGAGAGGTAAACTATTTGGTTAGGCTAGCTATATCCTCCATTCGCTTAGGCAGCATCTAAACTAAAGGACAGGTATGAGTGGTGGTGTTCTACAGTTCTGTTACCCAAAACACCCAGAACAGATGTCCCGTGACTACCCTTGCCATGGCCATGACTCCCTCCCTCCTCCTGTTTCCAACTTTGCTGCCAGAAAATTCAAGTTGTGGAAGCAGCTCTCATTTTAATACATACTGAACACACAGCTCTCATTTTAAAATATACTCAACACAACCTATCTAGGATACATTCTAGACCAGAATACCAAGAAGCATTCCCAGGTCCTCCAGTTTAGCTTTACCCTTAATTCACGTTTTAATGTGGCTTCTTTTTATTCCTTTCTCATCTTCCAAAATTCAGCTTATATTGTTTACACAAGAAGAAAATCTTCACCCTGCTGAGAGCCAAGTAAGGCCTACAATACATATACATTAATATGCAATAAGAGCATAAATCAATTCACCATGTGGTTGCAAGTAGGATCAAAAGTGGTTGCGAGTAACATCTATAATGCCTGGGGCTGCGCCTTCCTATGCAGTGACTTAAACTAAGATTAGTTACCAAAGCTTTATTAAGCGTTTTTAAATGAAGAGATTTCACCTCTGGCTTGAGAAGGAATAATGGCAGGAGCTTCAACAGTGTTCAGGCATTTGATAGTTGGTATTGAAAAAAAACCACATATATATATATATATATAAAATAAATAAAACAACTGAAATATAGATACTAAACAAATGTATGAACTTTTAAGCATGTCTGAAATATATACTCTGAAAATACAAAGGCTGTTACAATTGCAAATCAGTTCTCATACACTATTCCTATCAGTTAAATTACTAGTTCAAAAAAGCAACAGAAATGTCTTTTTACAAATTCATGGCAGGTGTTTATAATATCGGAACTTGGCAACAATGTAAAGAATAGCCTTTTACAGATCCTAAGATCTAATTCTACAAACAGAGAAAATTAGCAACAGAGGTTTGGGATGACAGGACAACAAACTAAGCACAGCTCTTGATTTATAACAGCAGTTTCAGCAAACAGTTCCTTCAGAATAATTTATGATTCTCAGCCAGGATCATGCTTTATGAATTTTGAAGGAAGGAAAGGAAACTTTGGACAGTAAACCACAGCCATTGCTTTTGACCTAAGAGTATATGTGCATGAGAATTATTAGGCACTGATCTAAAGAGGGGAAAAAACCCAAGCAAATAATGTGATCACTTTTGAAGAAGGTAGCTGTGAATGTTTAATTCTTTATAACAATGAACTAAGTCACCAGTAACATTCACTGTTTTGAAGTAGTTTGCTCAGGTCCTGTACAGACAACACTCTCATAGACCAAGTAGGTAATTATCAAACCATTTTTGTAGATAATTATTACTGCAATTCACAAGTTATGTGCTCAGATAATACAGTAAGGTCAAGATTAGAACATAGGACCTTCATACATGCACAAAAGGTACCAACACTTATCCAGAAAACATTAACAAAATTTACATTAAAATTGCTTGTTCGAATTTGTTCAAGTCTCATCTTCAGAAATGGTCTTACCCTGGTAAACAGTCCCCACAAAGTGCATTGCTGGTGGCAGAACAGTTGGCCTTCTGAAACCGGTTAACTAACGCACAATCCAGACAAGGCTTGCACTTCTGAAAGCCCCAGTCTTCCTTGAATCTGTTTGGCCTGCATGACATGCACTGTGCATCCTCCCCATATCCAAAGCCGCATTCCTGTAGGGATTAACAAGCAATAGCAAGCTATTCAGTCACTGAAAGCGTGAACAAGAAGAGAATGCTGGGATAAAATGAAGACCTAGTGTAATTATTACCGAGAGTAGGTCTTTCTCGAGACAAAAGCCATCCTTTCAGCAAGTTCAAATGTGTCTTCCACTGCTAATAATCTCCCTTACTTCTATAAGTAATACTTAGTCATCCACTTTATTCATGAAACCACTGTGTATTTGAATGATAAAGGGCTTCAAGGACTCCCACAGTTTCATTATTACTAGCTTATGGTAGAATTATTGAGCTGTCTGTTTTTTAATTAGGTCAGTCATGTGAAAGCGAAGAAACTGGGACAAGTGAAGTATAAAGGCACTTACTCAGTTACAAAAACAGCAAAGAAGCACTTTGATATTAAGGTTCATAGCTAAGGTGAACAAAGTTAATTGCCGAAGAGAGTGCGCTGATCTTCAAAAGCTTAGGACTTCTGTTACCAAATAAACCAGAGCTGGTTAATGGCCATCAGCTAGACCTGAAATGTTGCTTAGCCACTAAGAATTTCAAAAACTCAATCCGCTACAGTTTCAACAGTTCTTAAACTGTTGGAAAAGTTTAATAGACCTGCAGATCACAGGGAGGCACAATATTTTACTATGCAAGCAATATTGTTATGGTTGGTTATTTCTGCCAAACTTAGTGGTTTAAAGGCATTATTTCCATTCATTTGCAAAAGGACACCTAATACAACTGACAAGCTGCAAAGATAAAACACCAAACCATATGTAATAGTTTGGGGACTGAATCCTATGAACTGATTACCAAGAACTATCAATCAACTTCTTAGGAGTCATCAAGTTACTAGGAGTTGCTATTCCCTCTTATCCTCCAAATATCCTATCAATTTTGTTTGGTACTCTGGAGTTAGATTTGATGCATTAGTGATACACCACAAAACAGCAAGAGGAATACAACAAATTGCCAGAAAGGACTTATTGGGAAAGGCACAATATGGGGACCTTGTTCTCCAGCATGTGTTTCCAATGGAAAAACAGGGCATCTTCCCAGTGGGAAAGATGCAGAAAATCTTCAACTAGGGCAGCTTCAGAGAAGGTTTCCACCAGTTTTCACCATAACACATATGTTTGATGCATATAAACAACTTCTTCCAAATTCACCAACCTAACCAGATCTGCTGCAACAAAAAAGCTTTTAAACTTTAGAAACACACTCAGATTCTCCAAGATCCAACACACTTGGATTCTCCAAGGCTTTGCACTGAGAAAGCACCTATGGGACAAGCTCTGTGATCACGCTGGCCAATATGCATTTTATAGTGCCTCTAACCTGCAATAACAAAGTAACAATAAGCAACTTCTGATGCATTTTACAGGACATTCTAAGAATTTTAAATTTTCCTTTATGTTAAGAATAAACTTTACTCTCCTCCAAAGAACAAGCCCTCAAGTACACAGAAAACGAACAATTTAGGAAAGCAACTACAAAAAGACACTAAAAATAGTCTTCTTCCTCTGTCTCTAGATCCATGAATTTAAAAAAAAATTTTTAGTTTTTGTTTTGCTTTCTTTTAGCTGAAATGTAGTTTATTACTACTGAGTATTTTCAGATCAAGGAGCAGACAGACAAACCATTGCAGTTCGTAACAACAACAAAAAACATCCTACAGTTTCATGCACTGTACAGCATGGTCCTCCGGGGATATTACTGGGACTATGTTAAAGCTGGTAGGCAAAAAGTGATAAAAATAGTTCTTTTCTTTTTTTATTCACTTCAGATGTAGAACATTTTATACACTTTTATTTCAAATTGACAAGTTTCTACTAGGAATCAATGCCAAAGCAATGTCAGCTCTAGCTGTATCTTCCTGTGTTAATTTTTACACTCCATTTCATTTATGTAATTGTAAGACTGTACACAAAGCTACATGATTACCACCAGGGACTGGAACCAGACTAACTTGTGCTAGATTTTGCTCTCCTTAAGCCTAAATAAACTTTTTCATTGAATATCATTAATCTTTAACACATTCTTTCTAAATACCTACTCTTTCTAGTTAGCTTATCCAAACAGTAGTGTTATGGAATACATTATACAGCTCAGTTAAACCATGTATATTCGGATCTTTTGATAAATCACTTGGAATCAGTCCCTCCCAAGTCCTATCAAACTTTCAAATATAAGGCTTAAATTAACTTAATTATAAGTTTTCCTTTCCAGACTACCTTTGAAGCTTTGAATCAAAAACCAAACAGGAAATAAAAGTTAGAATTAAATGCTTTCACTCACTGGCCCAAACTACTAAAGCTGAGTAAATTGTTTCTAGATCAGATCTGCTTGCTACAGATGGATGTATGGACACATCCTAGTGATCCTTTGCATCATGGAATGGTTTACTTTAAAGCTATAAAAATGGTGGATGCAAGAGAAAGAAATCTTCTGCCTAAGGAATTTACAGTCTCCCATCTTTCCAAAGATGGCTTCTAAGTCCTTGCCAGGAATTCTACAGATATCAATTCATAACAACTAAAACTTTATTTATGTGTTTTTTATGTTCACATAATATTTGAGGTAGTTAACTGCCTGGCAGGTGCAAATAAATATTTAAGCTTGTAAACCAGGCAGAACTTCAAACAGATCTGTACTCATAATTAACCACATTCCCTACACTGAAGGATATGATTTAGATGATGGATTCAAACCCTTTGAAATCTTGGACTTCATAATTTAGCAGTCCAGCAAAGATACAAACAATTGACTGTTCATCTTTTATCAGTACATGTGCAAAACTGATGTGCACCAGTTTTCTCAGTGTTCTGTTTACAAAGCTGTCAAGTTATATGGCTGACGAGATTTGAGTAGTTCCCAACTCCCCCTCACCCTTTCTACCCTCCCACTCTTAACTTTAAAAGAGAGCTCATCTCCTGTGGCAGTTGACCTTAGGACTGCAGAAAAGAGAAATAAAACTTGTAATATCAATTAGCAAGATTTCAAAAAAACATTTTTTTTATTTTTGTGCCAGAAACAAAAAAGAGCACAAATATATGCTGTCTTTATTTTTGCTGTTGCAAAGCCTTCTGTGAAGAACACTTAGCACACTCCTCCCTTTCCACTTTCCCTTTTCAATTAACAAAAATTGTCTCTCTCTCAAATGATACACAGTACAAGCCATAAAAACTGAAACACTTCTTGAGAAAACTGAATTAAAGTTAATTAAAAAAAAAATCTTCAAAACTCAAATGCACCTCAATTTTCTTGATATCTATACAGCTTTCACTATCACAGTAATGTGCCATCTCTTTACCTTTAACACATGTGTCCCCAGAACAACTCTGTCAGAAGTGTTTCACTAAGGTATCAAGTGGGGTGACTGCTCAAGGCTGCCCAGGAATCTGTAGCAAACTAGTTAACCAAACTCATAATTTAGTTTCTAGCTAAAAATGTTAAAAGCACAGAATAATGCAGACACCTCTTCAAGTACTGCCAGGCCACTGTTAAAATTTTCTTTCACTATGTACTACCCAAACAGTGATCCAGACAGAACGAGCAAAAGCCTAGCAGACTATAAAGGGTACTGGAGTTAAGTGGTATGGTTTTTCCCTAAAAGTTGAATCCAACACAGACAGTAAATGAACAGTAAATTAGATTTTAAACATTATTTCAATTAAAATAACCTCAAATTTCATTAAAAAATGCTTTCAGGCATCATTAAGATCATAATCTGCAAGTACATTTTAGAATTTGTTTCTACTTCCACTGATTATCCACAACCTATGTAAGTCCCTAGACAACACAGCATAGAGCAGCTCCACTTATGCCATGATGATTACAAGAATACTTGGGTATTCTCAAGAAAAAGTCTTCCAGGCATAAAGACACTTTTAATTAGTGTCAGGTCATGTAACAGGTTGAGGCACTACACTGGTGCTGGGAAATGAAGTTTTTCCTAATTCCTTTGAGTACATGGCCTTATTAAGTAGCACACAGTTTTAGCTTCCTAAAGTACCTTAGGCTGTGGGTCAGCCTCATCCAGAATCCAATAATGAGCCATATCGATCAGCAGAAGTCTCTGAGCAGGACAGGCTGCAACAGTGTGCTGCAAATGTCAGACTTAGCTGCTGTGTCAAAGCACAAAGTTAGGGTCAGATAAGTTTCATTCTCAGTGAAGATGATTTGACATGCCTACATGCAGCTGCTCCAGTTTCCAGAAGCACGGTGGCCTCTCCTGAGCTGAGATCTGGCAGGCTTCCTCACAAGCAGCTCTCTTGCTTTGAAAAGTTACGAGTGACTGCTAAACATGGCACAGCTGCTCTCAGTAGCTTCACTGCAATAACACGTCAGTCACAGCACGGCACTCTGATGTTCTGTGTGGGGACTGTCACATTCAGGAGCAGCTTCAAACAGTACCTGCCTGTTTAATGCACAATTCTTTTTTCTGAGACAACAGGCAGGTCTCCTCTTTCTTCATCAAATACCTGGTACAAGGAAGCAAGCTGTGATACACAGCCCCACTTTAGCAACCATTAAGCTGCCTCTGTCCCACCAGCTCTCTGTGCATCAGCTGTCTCCTGGTGACAGTATTTATCATGGTTTACTTGATGGCAATGCTGGCTTCAGGCACTCTCCCTTTCACCTTTCGGTTTTTTATTCCTCCCTTTTCCTACGCTGTCCTCAGTGTACTGGCTCAACTGATAATGAGGCCGAGTCATAAATCTGACCATGGGACTGATCCAGGTTAGAAGTGATCAGTTCAGTGATCTGCTCCACAGTACACCCTAAAAATCTACTGTGTCAGCCTAAGTGCACAGGCAGGGCACTGTGCAAAGAACTTACTATTGCCAAAACTGTCCTTTCAATGTTTCAGAACTACAACCTCAGATGTGATCTGTTGACAAAACAATCTAGAATTGTGATTTAAATTCTGAGTTGCAATATAAGTTTGATGAGGCTGAGATACAGATTGCTTTACGCATATAAATTTTAAAAAAGGCAAGGCATGGAAGCTATAGAGTTATAGAACTTAAAAAAAAAAGATGGTGAAAGGACTGGAAGGACTTTCATTTCCTTCCTTGAACATTTTCAAGGAAAAGGCTGAAACACAAACTACTTCATTGGGGGGGTGTTTTTGCATTAATTGTGATTTGTATAAACTTCAATAACATATAAAGTTTGATTTATTTCAGAAACACATATAAGATAGGACAAAAGGCCGTTACTATCCGGCCAAACCAATGACGATTCAGGCACTGGCAAACTGAAGCCACTTAAATAATGAAAGATATTAAATGACTTCTGCTTAACTATGTGATGCTTTGCTATCTACTAAATGAATGAGAAATGGAATAATGCTGAGCCACATGAAACAAACACTTCCTTCTGAATCGACACAACCATTTCATTCTCCCACCCCAGAAGAAAGAACGGCTTAACAAAAAAAGAAAAAACCCAAAAACCTAACAAAAACCCCCAAAACAAAAAAAACCAACCCAAAACAAAGACTGCACACACTGAAAACTTACTCAGTGATTCAAAGGCTTCAAAACATTACCAAAGACACATGCTTATGAGAAGAAAAGGCTATACAGAGATTTTTTTTAAATTAACAAATAGAAGCAAACATGGGAAGCAGCTTTCACTCTCTTCCCCATCAATTCTATCGATACAATAACAAAGCTTCTTTTCTTCTGATGGCAATATGCTAAAAGTACTTAATAAAAAATACAATTAACATAACTGATCCATGGATTTTAATTCTAAGCTAATGTAACATTGCAGCACTGTTGTTAGAACAGTAGATAGGCAATCAGAAAGGGAAAGCTCAGGGTGTACTATTTCTTTCTTACTTTAAGGAAGAAAAAGTTACTTTAAAAACATTTTTGTAAAAGAGAGCCCCATTAAACTGTGACAGCAAAAGCTGAAAAGAATAGTCTAGATTCAGAATTAGTTACATGAAATAAGGCTGGGTTTTTTGCTGGTTTTGTTTTGTTTCATGCTATCAAGGGTGTCTGAAATTGATTACCTGTACAGACAGGAAGGTCAATCCAATAGATTGAGCACTGGTTTGCAACCAAAATGAAAACACTTACCATTCAGTCACAGAACAGCCAGGTTAGAAGGAACCCTGAAAGAACATCTGATTCAAACTTTCATGGGTCAGGGACCTGAGCTGATCTGAGATGATCTAGCACCCTGTCCAGTTGCATCCTAAAAGCTCCCAGTGAAGGGGACTCTAGGGAGGTTGTTTCGCTGAATGAATGTTCTCACTGTAAAAAAATAATTCTCCTGGTACAATTTGTGCCCATCGCCCTTTGTCTTGTCCATGTGCTGCCTTGTTAAGAGAAACCTTCTGTTCCACTCTATGGCCTCTGTCTACTCTGTTCCACCAAAAAATTCCTGCATTACCATGGGCAAGTTGATTTATGTTAGTGTCTCATGTATAAATTGAGAAAAGGCAACAGCACTTCCCTAATTTAGAAAGGTGAAATGCTCATACAGTATAGCAACAAAAAAATATATATATATAAAACTGAAGTTGTAAATAATAGTTGTAAAAATAAGTATATATATATATACACACACACACATATATGCACTCTGTACAGGTGGGTTTTTGCCCTGTATTTTTGTAAAGTCAGTCAAGACAAGAAAGAAAACGACATATTTCGATTGTAACTGAGATTAAGTAATTTCTCATTCATAAGATGAGAAAAGCTGGGCTTTTGTATTCAGCAATATAGGCTGTTATGTTTTCAACATAAAAAAGACCTGCCCGTCAATTGCTTAAAACACTCGGGGGAGCTGAACCAAAAACGCCACCACTAACATTATATTTTACTATATACTTAGACATACAATCATGCTCACACATCCAGCAGTATATCTAGTTTCATCCACGAGCACTCAATATTTGATAGGAGAACTGACACATTATTTAGTGTTGAGAAACTGTTATTAAACTATAGCATTATTATATCATTGCTTTCTCATATGTAGAGAAAAACAAGAAAACAAAACTTCTCCTGGGCTGCAAATTACTTCAAGTATATCATTAAACGCCTCTTCGCTTTGCATTCTGACCTTTGACTTAACGTATTTGTTGCTTCAAGCTGTAGTTCTACATGACTACTTTCAACCACATTTCAGTTACAGCCACAGCATCACATCCTTCTATGATTCACAGAAAATTGTACCTTTATTTATGAAGGAAATTATGATTCCACTCATTTAGGTTTGAGCAAAATCTGTTATTTCACTTCCAGTATAGAAGAAAAAATATTTTTGAAAGTCTATTACTGTCTATGAGAAGTAATTGCTTACATAGTGAAATTAATCAAGCATTCATATTTTCAAAAACAGCAAACTAGTCCTAAGAATTAGGACTATCAGACTGTAAACAAAAACAGCTGAAGCAAAACCATAACTTGAATAGTGTACTACTGCAAACTATAACCTTTCTGTTTTAGTTTAGTGTTTCTTTATTAAATTGAGTGTAATTACTGAGGACCTTCCTTTTTACGCTTTTGGGTTTTATTTGGCAACTAGGTAAGTATATTATTTGACTATATAAATGCACATAGTACTGGCCCACTGTTATAAAGTGCCATATTTTCAAGTGCCTTAATAAATTAAAACACCCCCTCGAACCTTTGAGTTCTCAAATTTAAGGCCAATCTGAAGAAATCCAAACAAAACCACATCCATGTCGTAAGTCACATCCAAATCTCTGCTTCAACAACATTGCCTGTATGACTAAACCTTAACTAATACTGCCCAACATAGAAAGAGATTCCCACTAAAGTGTGAAACTAAATATTTCTGTTAACGCACTGAACACTCACCCCAGGGGGTCAAGAGATAGAGCAAATGTGTCACTCAGTTTCAGTAAATCCCTTCAAATCACACACAAGCCACAATACTTAACTTGTGCTTTTTTCAGAGCTGAACATAGTAGGAGCTACAAAGCCATAAACTGAAAGCTTCTTTTCCCCCTGTAGTTTGAACACAGATACACACAAAACTTAGTAACAGTTCATGTTAGAAAATTTTCGAAAGAAACATTTCAAATTCCCCTAAACACCCTAAATTCCTTTTTACTCTATCAGTAGAAGTACAAGACAGAGTTTGCCTTTCTGTATGCAAAGGGCATGCTCTTCATGGCCCCACCTCTCAGGTATGGATCTGACTGCACAGTTATGTCAGGGTCACAGCCCACACTCCAACAATGGGCAAGATGTGGTTTTAGAGCTGGACACTGAAGGAAGAGTCTTACACATACATGAGTCTTGGTAGGTCTACTCACCCTTCAGGACACCACCCTGCACTCTCTTTTGCTTTACCATCCTCACACCTCTGCCAGGACACACTTGCTCCCTCAAGACATCCAGTGTCCCAAGATACATAACTCATTCTGTCATCTCTTTCCCCTCCAGTAACTGAGTCAGTGAATCCCAAGGTATCCCTCTCTCCTTCTCATTTCAGCTATGTCTTCCTTCATTGCTCTCCATCCCTGCTCATGCACAGCACCTACTTTCTCTGAGCTGAAAACCACTAAGATCCCCCTCGGGACTTGCATTCAGACTTGGAATTTTGCTGAAAACTTTACCAAGTGAATTTTCTAGTTCTACTGAATCCCAGCCCATAATCACAGCCAGCATCCATCTCCATTGATTCATTTCCACTGTCCTAAAAACCCAGTAATTCAAAAACTTTTATGGGGATTTTCTTTTGGAAGACATGCAATTGTTAAAAAAGCAAAATACAATTACATAAGATTCACAATAGTATTTCCTTCTCCATGATATTAACAAGAACTTCTTATGTGCTTTCTAAATATTATCATGTATTTTTCTGGCCTCAACCTTTTCAATTACTTTTTGTGGCATAAAGATAAGAATTAGGTTTATAGCATTTTTAATGAATTGTAAAACAAAGAAATTGAGCATGACTTGAATCTGGCTTCTTAAAGTTCTCCAACCACTGACCTAGTAACAATAGAACAATCACCTATCTCCCTCCTGTTCTAAGGAAATATATAAGCTCTCATCTGCATCTTATTCTGTATTTATGTACTCAAGACCTTTTCATTATAAACCATTCTGTTAAGACACAAGGTCATATATAAAATATTTAAACTTTGTCACCTAAAATCCAGAACTGACTGTGAATGTCAGCACTGTAAAAATTAAGCCCCTGCATTTCAGCAGTCTGTACCAATCACTAGTTTGAAATTAATTTTTTACATTCCCTTCTACAGAGTAAAGTTATTCAGTCTTAACTCCTTGCAGTTTTTTTCCCCTTTGTAGTTTCTTCCGTCCTTTGTAGCACTAACCCACCTTTAAAAAACTTATTTGAGAGCCCATATCCAGATCCATATGGTACTACCTACTTTATTAATGGCATCATCATTTTCTGAACTGAGCGTTTTATATAAAGCAACCAGATAACATCGTTCTTGAAAGGCTGCAAAAGGCTCAAATGCCAAAACAGTAAATATTTTCATGTAAGTACAGATATCCATTATCCAAATGCAATTATCATAAATAAAGTAAATTCAAGAAAGTACGATTTCCTTACCTTTGAGAGTTCCATTCCAGGCCCACATTGTTTGCAGAGGATACAGTTTCCAGTCTGGTCCCTAAATTCTTGTTCTCTGCAGTCTCCAGTCTCACAAATTACCCTATTTAGCTAAAAAAAACCCCCAAAACAATAACAAAACAACAAAAAAGGCAAATTCATCAAAATACATTAAATCTGAGAAATAAATCCATGTTTTGATCTTAAAAACAACTTTCTGAATTATTAATTACCCTTAGTTCTACAGCAAGCCAGAGCTAAGTACACTTAGCAGGCAATGTAACCGTGTGCTATGCTACAGTCTGTCCATAAACTGAACACCCCAAACACCCACACTATGCATACAGCACACTGCAGTAAGAGATGGCCATCTCTCTGAAGTGGAGCAGTATCACCTCCACAGCACTATATTCACCTATATTTTCTGTCCTAGTCCCCTCCTTCATCCATGAAGAGGCTCACAAGGTGAAATTTTGTAATTGCATGTGAGGAACAGTCAGAAATTATATGAATCAATGGACCAAGCTTACTCTCAAATCAATAAAATCTGTATGCAATTGTCTGCATGCAGCATTTTAAGACTTTTAGTGTTAGCAGTAATATGTAAAACAAAAGACACAGTTTCTGTGTCCAATACATTTTTTTCAACATGGGGGAAAAATATTAATCTTTAACTTACCAAATATGCTAGTAAAATGACGAGCACCTTCAATTTATCATCTCCTTGTAATCCTTTAGCATCCATTTCTTGCGATTAAACTTTTCTCCCTAGAAAAATATTTAAAAAAGAAAAGAAAAAAAACCACATTATATTTACATTTTTTAAATTGAAGAAGTCACACGTCCATTGTAGTTCATGTCACTTGGCATGTCAAAATACCAATCTGTCAGTGCCATTAACATTTTCGGATGGATTCCTGGAAGCTGCTAAACAACAAATATATGCTTTAAAAAATCATATGCCTTTTGAGCACAAGACAATGAACACAAAGTTTCTATAGTTTTAAATCTCGAAAGAAGAGATGGCTATCAGACTAGATTAGAGAACATATCTTTCTTGCTCATTAAACACTCACCTAAATACATGATCAACAGACAAAAATAAATTTCTTCCAACACGCCACATATCAAGACAAGAGATAGCTGTTCATGAGAACGTTCCTTCGGCACTGCAGGCTCAAGCAGAAGGTTTGCCTACTGACTAACACAACTTCTTCTACTTTACTCTGCAAGCAGCTGGAGGCATACACAGGTTCTGTTTCTACCACCTGCCTAAGGGATATTGCTTCTAAAGATGTATTAACATGACTGTTTAGGATCCGGTAGGCAAAGAATATTTTTTCTCTACTTACTTTCCTTTTGTTTCTTTGATTATTTTTGCTAAATTCTACTTTCTTACTTTTTGGTTTTTTTCAGTAACCTGAAAATGGAACTGTAACTTTTAGTTCAATAATCCAAACTATTTACCAATAATAACAAGAAAAGAATAAATAAATCCACCTTATATAACACGGTATTTGAATTTGATCCTAATTTTCATACCTTATATGATTGCCATATAATGTAATTGCTTTCAGCTACATGAGGAAAATAATGTTTAGAGCATTTCGGGCCTACTTCAGAGCTTAAGGACTGATGTTTAGTTACACTATTTCAAAATACAAAATAAGTAGTTTTTATCATTTAAGAGTAGAGACTGACAAATGAAAGGATGGAACTCAAAACAAAAGGAAAATAGCAGAGAAAAACACTAAGAACAGTTGCAAAATGCTTTACAACATGGAACTACTGCAAGCATAATATGCTTTCAAAAATATACAACCAGAATGAACATAAACTATAACTAACACACAATTTCACATTTTACTGCATGAATAGCCTAGATAATGAATTCTCATGAATAAGAAGAAAGTATACTTCAGTGTCACTATCGATATTTTTTAAAATAAGCTGTATTCTGAAGTGCAAAAAGAGCAAAAGTCTACTAGAAAGAACAGAGCAGGCAGAGATGTGTCAGACAGCACTCCACGGGAAAGCCAAGACGACATTTTTATGGTTATTTCTCACGTAGTGATGGTAATGGTCTATGGGCCAATGACAATTATCAGATTAAATGCATGTCAACATGGGTAAAAAAGAAGACATACTCTCAAGGAATAAGAATACTTATATCTATAGTATTCGATGCAGGGTTTTTTTTAAGTCTGAGGAAAAAAAAATAAGGCAAGAAACATGAAATGGAAAAATCTCAGAAATAATTCCGGATGACCAAAACACAACTTCATGTAAAAAGTACTGTAGAACAACTAGAAAAATGAAAAAGGAGAGTCAACAAATTTTAAGTTTTTTAGGTCATGAGAAGCTGACAATTCTAATGCTGAAAAAAAAAAAGGGATGTAAAAACAAAACAATTTCTAGTAATAGCAAAGAGCAAACAGTGGACAGACACAGTAAAAATACTGTTAAGGGAACTCAGAAATTTCAAGAAACATTTCTCATCTGTTTTTTGAAAGATAGAAAATGGGTAAATACACACATCATGCTTTATATCTTTGGCCAAAGATGAGAGACAAATTGTGCGAACTTGCAACTCAGTAACCTTGAAATAAGTATCATGAAAGTCTTAATTTTGATCCTATTCAATTTTGCTGTTCATTCCCTTTGGAATGCTACAGAAATTCAAGAGTAATATATGAAGAAATTAAAAAATAACTAAGAATAGTAATACAACAAACAACTCTACACTGCATTACAGAAAAGCAGTCCTGTAAAACAAGCTTGACTTCACTTGATTCAGAGAGGATAAGACAGTAAAGCTAAGAGTTAAATGAAATAAACTGATTAAATATTAATTCAAAGAATCATGCTGAAATTAATGGGATTTGGGAGAAAAACTTCAAAACCAGGATTCTTCTTAAAAAAGTTCTATTTTAAATTTCAATATTACTTTTGCTTCTGAAAATAGATGTGTAACATGTCAAAAAGAAACTGAAGAGTGTAATAATTGTATATTTTTGTGTCACGTTTCATATAGAATTTTCAATACAAACAATACTGGTGGGCTGTACTAAGCCTAATGATCCAAAATACAGAGCTGTAACATAATCTAAGAAGTCTATTTTTTCTGTGCAAGTCACCTGAAACATGAAAAAATATGGAAAATTATGAACAGCCCAATTAACTGCCCTGCAGATTAGTTACGTCCAATAAAACTACATTAGCTTAATGTAATTCAGGTATATTAACCCTATACCTTTTCTCCAATATTCAATAACTTCAAGATTTATTATTGTTAAAAAATCAGTATATATACGACCTATTAAAATCAACATTGAAACAAAGCTAATTATGTATTTTCATGTTTCAATATTCTGGAGTCACAATTGGAATAAAAATCAAATGCCAGTCCTTAACAGAAGGTCGTACAGAACAACAAGCAGTATTAAAAATCTTGCTGGTCACGCTGACATCTTGTATTTCGGTTTTGGAACAGCCCTATCTGTTATAAGATGATCTTCTTACAGCAAGTACCTCAAAGACTTTTAGAACATAAAAAGCACATGGTAAAGCATCCTGTAACAAAACACATTTTGTTCACTTACGTATGAAATTTCACTGCAGCTGTGAAATATCCTCTATTTAAAAGAAAATCTGCTGCCTTTGTTAAAGTCTCGCCAAGTCAAATCACCAGGAGTTCTACAACACAGAGCAAATTTTCAAAATCAAATGTTTTATAACTGGCATCAAACTATCAAGGACTTCTCCAACTTATTTATATACCTAACTAAACTTCAGTTTTTTGACTGATCATTACAAGTTTCATGAGATCTTATAATTTTAGGTCCAGTATAGGAGATATCATCTATATAACATCTTCTATAATCAACAAAGATTTCAAAAGAAGCTTGCAGGTCTATGGACCTCAAACTTCAGAGCACTTCAGCAGCACCAGTGCACTTTAGTAGCACCAAAACACATTCAAATAATTTCAGCAGACGTGTATGAATGCCTGTGGTATTCTATCATGCCATCATTGTGCCCACTGTCACCACTCTCACCAAAACAACACCAAAGACTATACACTGACTAACTTGTGAGAAAGAAATGAGCCAGTGTACAATAACCATTGTTAAGAGCACAAATAAAATAAAGTAAAATGTTTCTTTCATGACAACGTTTTGATAAAAGTAATTGAAAGGCACCTTAATGGTTAAGGCACATTAATAACTCATTGTATAGAACTAAAGTCCCAAAGGAGAGAGAACTGTGTCAGCTGCATGTCTCCTGTTTCAATCTCCAGTTTGGTCCAAAGTCCTGCTTAAAAAGCAGAGACTGTAGCACTTAATAATAGGTTGCCATTGAGCAAATTTCTTCTCTCATGATGTCACATGGCATTATACTGATGTCTGTTGGACACCAGCCATTCACCTCATGCTTTCAAGTAAGAAGTTATTAGAAGTTTTTTGCCCCTAAAATGTGTGAGTAAACAGAGGTTCCATACCTTTAAAGATTATTTGCTCTTGTCCAGATACAGATATTTTAAATATCAGTTTAGTTCAGTTATTGAATTCAGTTACACTCAATTTTACTAGAAGAAAGAAAACTGCGGACGGAGTTTTTTGAGGTCACTAAATCATTCCAAATCCATCTTATTAGGTTAATAGTAATATGCTTGCCTAAAATACTCAGGGAAAAGCGGTCATCACCGGTAATGTACTGAACTCAGGATAGAGAACTTCCATTAGGAAATGTAGTTGCATAATTTTAAGGTCGTTTGGGGCCTACTATGCGTATGCATAAAGAGAGCAGTATCAAACAATAATTTAGAAAAATGTAATAAATGTAATGCGGAAGTAAGAACTTCCCACCTTTCAGGGTTCTAGAATCCATTGTCCTCTAAAATTTACTCCTACATTTACCACCTTGCCTGAATAGTAGTCATCATTTTATTTCAAAGTCCATGTCAAAAAAATATTTCTTCTTTCTCTCTAAAACACTTAAAGTTCCACCATGAAAGACAAGCTACCTCAGGAATCAAAGCTGCATGACTAAATTATGGCTGACTAGCAGGTTTCTCAGACACACAAGCATCAAAACTTTGAAGTCAACATCATCCATCTTCTAAGGGAAACTTTAGAAAGGATGAAGAGTCCCGGCTTCACATTCGCTTTACGTGAAGCTGTGAATTTCCAGTTAATTCACAACCAGGTCTTATAAGTTTCCCATATTTGATTTGATATTCTTACTCGACGACCACTTTTCATGCACTCTGTAACGTTGGCAGAGTACTCTGAGAAGTTCTGGGTAAGAAAGAGGGATGAAAACATAATCATCTTATCTTGCCAACAGAGAAACATATCTGGTATCCAACAAATAGGGTCTCAGCTCCTTTCTAACCACCTACTTCCCACCCGCAGCTGTCAACTGCCTGCAATAAAACAAGGAGTGGCAGATGGCTTTAGCAGAGTCGGTGCCCCACGGGCAAGAAACAAGAGAAGGGAAAGTACTTATGCTGCTGCAATGACAAAGACAAAAAAGGGAGCAAGTTAGGGACAAGAACTTCCACTACAGAGCTGCACATTGTTATTCTGTCTCCCAGGTCTAGAACATCTTCCCTTTACATCCCGCCCACAACCCTTGTACTCTCCCCCTCTGCGAAGTAAATGAGGTCTTGTCTGACCACATTTGTTCCAACTTTTCTGAGAAATGTGGGGAAAAAAACTTCATACTGTCAGATAGGGCACATTTGTCACGTTAAGTATCACGTTGAATAGATCTGTATTTTACAGAAGCTGCCACACATTAAATTGTATGACATTAGGCAGCTAAGAATTTATTTCTAATTTTGTAAAGACAAAGATAGCAGATTAAAGTTAAAACCTTGCTGGTGAGCAAAAACACTTAGATGTATTTTAGGGGCTGAGGGAGATGAGAAGAAGATTTATACACAGCCAGGAAATATTTGTGCTCCTTCCGAGTACCACATGCTTCAAGTTACGTTAACTGAAGTACCTGTCTTCACAGGAATAATGGTGATAAAGCAGTTTATCGTCTGTGCTTTTCATCATATCCAGCTTATCATTAATTAGATATTAGAGTGAAATATTGTATCAAAGGTGCAATGTGGCAACATTTTTCCTACTCATAAACAAAGCTTCTTAGAGGATCAGAGCCCGTGATGCACACAAGAACTCCCACTTTCACCGAAGTTGATGAGCCTACTCATACAACACCAAAACTGTGGTTAAAAAAAATGTTGCTCCTTCTGTTTAATACATCTCACCCATCTCAAATTCTCGGAGACACTGGTTTGCTAGATGAAAGCTCAGTGTCAAGATGCACTTGTACTCTTGTACTCAGAAATGTGAATAAGTAATACATTGAGAATGCCAGTATTTATACTTCATTTACACCAAAATATACTAAGTAACTTTTAGGGATCATGAGTTACAACGCATTGGGCTGGTTAATACAGTAATTATTGCAATGGTGCAATGCCAATATGCTACATTTATCCAGCCAGCCTTGAGCAGTTTTGGATGGCATGCAATGTCTTAAAAACCACAGACATCAGTTACTTTCAGTCACACCATTCTCTTTCATAAGGATTGCAAGTTGGGGAAAGTGAGAAAAAGTAATTTATTGCCTCCTTAACTGACATTTTAAGCATCTTGCTACTAAACTAATAAAGACGTTTACTTCTAGGTCTAAATAAAGGCAAAACTAACAAACCAACCAACCAAAACCAACAACGACAAAAAAACCCACACAAAACCCCCAACCCTTTTCTCTTATGGTAACCAGGTAACACACCTAAGTAACTTGCTTTACATCTGATGGTGAAGGTGTGCTTGAAAGAGATTATGTAGTAAAGAAATCTACCTACAGGTTCAATCAATTTGCCACTGACTCGTATTGAATGCTACTGGACCACTTCAAGAACTTGATAAAAGCATCCATCTAAAGTAGTTGTAAATATAAAGGCGGTAAATAAGCATTTAGTATCTCGATTTTTCACGAACATCAGGTAAAGCTTTCGGTCCAAGGTCAGATTAATGGGGACAGCCATCCGGAAAGGAAGTCAAGCAATCAAAAGCTATTCAATAAACCGAACTGTAATTGGGGCTTTTCAACCTCTTACTAACCGAAAGAAAAAGTTAGGAGCTCCTATTCCTTCAAGTCCAGCTCTAAAACTGTTTGAAGCAAACAGCAGCTTATTTATGCAGCAGACACGAGAAGCGCTCGCGAACATGAAAGCCCAGCTTTCAAGGGCTTTTTGTTCGCCGCACTCCGGGGCGTGGAGCAGCCACTCCAGGGCTGTCGAGACCTGCAGAACCCACCGGCGGCAGCC
>VZTA01015459.1:0-10833 GCA_013398855.1 Mohoua ochrocephala | reverse complement strand
AGTGGGATGGATGGATGGATGGATGGATGGATGGATGGATGGATGGATGGATGGCAGCCACTCGTTGTCCGCGCTGGCAGGGCGTGAGTGGCGGTGTGTGCCTGTAGTAGCGGTGTGAAGCCAGGGTGAATCATAAATGAGGCACTGGTGTCCCCTTTATCCCACCTGGAGGACAGGATAGGAGAGCACCCCTGTGCTCACTCCTGTGTCCAGAGGCTGCCCGGGCTTTGGGGGCTGCAGCCTTGGCATTGCTGAGCCCCCTCAGAGGGAGCTCCGCTTGTGGCTGCTGGGCTGTTCTAAAGAGAACTTGGCCACTGTTCAGGTGAGTGTAGAATAAGTCCTTGTAAGCCAGCAAAGCCTTTTCCACCTCTCCCACCGCAAAAGCATGACGGAGGCTTTCTGACAACACACTGCGAATTCTCCTTTCTGCAGACTCTTCTTTCTGCAAACCCTCCTTTCCCAAGTACTTGAGTAGCTTTTTATTCTTGCTAGCTCAGAGCCTGAAATATTTTATCCATTCTGCAGGTAGCAAGTTACCCATCTGAAAGCACAGTGTTGATACCAAATGCCAGTATCCATGGAGAAATGAAATCAGCCCTTCACGGATAGTAAATTGTTCACAGTCGCTAGATTGGGTGTTACTGCTACTCACTGTGACACAAATTAGGAGCCTTCCTGAAGTTAGTGAAGCTCCAACATTGGTGAAACCAATCTTGGAGACCTCGGTAAAAGAACTGCTGCTGCAGGGATTTCAGGTCATTAGTTTTACTTCTAGTGAAAAGATTAATGATCCACTTACAGTCTAGGCAGTTGTATGGACACACAAGGGACAGAGTTAGGCTGTGAAAAAGTGAACAAATGCTTATACTTGGTGGTAAAGCATTTTCAAATAAACAGAAGTTTTGGAGCTCCTCACAGATAAAATTTTGAAGATCACCAGCCACATGGGCTTCTCTAAAAACAAGGAGTGCTTGTTGAAAGGCAGCAAGACGCATGCAAAGAGAGAAATGATTGCTGCAAAACTAGTTGTTTTCAATTTTAAAACCCAAACAACTCAGAATGTACAGGGGTTTTCATGTAATTATCTTCTAAAGGGCCTTCAAAGAGGAGTTTTGCTTCAGGACCCTTGCCAGGAAGAGCTCTGCAAGAGGCTGGAATTTCAGTGAGGAATGGCATACTGCGGCGCAGCAGCGGCGCATCTGTTGTGAATAGCAGCTGCTGCACAGCACTGAGCATTGCACACAGCCTCACTGTTTACAGACAATCTTTTGTATGTTATCTGCTTTCTGGAGCCACCAGGGAAACTATTGCATGGCTTTTTCTGAGCAGAATCATCATGTATGTTTCGGCTACTTGTTCTAAAGTAGTATAGTTAGACAAAGGTATTAAAATATCCCAGAGTTCTTGAAGTGTTGACTAAACACTGAGCATTACCATATAAAGAAACATTAAGACTTTCATCAGACAGTGGGTTACTATGCTAATGAACTAAGAGAAACGTGTTGTCTGTAACCGAAACGTTCAAGTCCTTGTTGTAGCATGTAAAATCTTTCCTCTGAACGTAAAATGGATGAGTTAGTTCCATTCATCATTGAAAGATGTTGAAAATTGCAGTGTTTATTTTGTTTTAAATCACGATGCTTCACAGGAAATTGAAGAAGTGAATTGTTAGTGGAACTAGTACAGAGATTCTCACTACATCAGAGAAAACAAAAAAGAAATATTTGGAAAGCAGTTTCAGCTGACCCCTTTGATAAGACTAAGTTGTGTGACATATCTGATGTGGAAGCAGAAATTGTACAGCAATAGGAAGTTGTTATCTCCATATCTCAAATGCTAACACAGTTCCCCCAGTCAACAGTGAGATAGATCTACTCTTGTTATGACAGCTGTTGGAAACTGATGTCAGTATAACTCTGCAATGTCTTTTGATAATCTTAACTATTACAAACCTGAAAATATGTTTATGATGTTATCTAAGACACCCTGTTTGGAAATGGCTCTATTTATAATCAGAAATTGCTCGAGCTATTTTAATAAATAAATTATATACTTGTGAGTTTCCTAGTCAGATTTGCTTGAAAAAGCATTGTGAAGTTTTTGTTTCTGAAGGCTTAAGCCTGAGGATTAATTAATGTTTATACAGCTCTTAGTAAAAGCAAAGTTACTAGTGCCAAGAATTATTACTATTTAATCTTTAAAAGTCAGATCAATGACAGGCTAAACTGTCAGAGAACTGTTATTTAAAACAACAAAAATGCTGAAAATCCTCTTCCCACCATGCTTGAATGTGTTCAAGTGTGCTTTCATTTCAGCCTCACTTACATACAGACAAGCAAAGATATTTTTCAGTTTAATTGGGTTGACGCCCATCTTTGTTTAAATATCTGAGGAGATTACCTAAAATCCTAGGGACTTTTTACAAAATGAAAAAAAAACTTTGTTTCTTAAATGCATTTTCAGGGCCCAAATGTTGCAAATAATTATATATGCAAATCCTACTCAACAGTGTAAGCTATCTGATTAACCAGTGTTAGTTCTGTGTGCAACTTCACCCATTCGTGTGATGAGTCAGATCCTTGTAGTGATAGTTTAATTGTATTAGGCTTGCATAGCTATTTTGACTTCTGAGGAAAAAGCATCCTTGCGTTATTTTTTAAAATTTGCTTCTCTTTCTACTTTACACCAAGCAGAGGTAAGGTTTAGAAACAGTTTCCCTCAGAAAATAAATGTACATATTGGAAAACAAGCAACAAGCAAGAGGGGACTGGAAAGGCAGAGAAGCTCATCAGTGAAGCATGGAATTAATAAATAAATCCATCTTTTCAGGGTTACAGGAACACGTTTTAGTACATCATTGTTACTTAGGGAGAAATACTAAATTTTGCTTTGGCTGTGCCTTAAATGGTATTCTTCCTTGACAGCTGTACACGCATTATTCATACAGTACTAATTACTTTCCTTATAATATAATTGAGTTGTTAAGTAAGAATATGAATTAATTGGTGGCATAGAAAACTAAATGATACCAAGTCAGACCTAGTTAATCTATGTCTGGCATATTATCTCTTGATATTCAGTAAATTGAAATTTTGTATATACAAATACAGTTTTAATTAGAAGAAACAAATTTTGCAGACTGGCTAATGAAAGCTAACTACATTTATCTGGAAGTGTTGATAACTTGATCTTACTCAGACACAAACAACAGACTGTTAAAATTTGGGTTTGCATGTTGCACTATGGTGCGTACTGAAATATGAACATCCTGAGGGTCCTGTGGACTGGTAGAGCTCTCAAAGGGTAGTTCTCAAGCTGTGCTTAACAGCTATCATTTCTACTGACTTTTAGCTGCAATTTGTTACTAAATGTAGTTAAGATTTGTGTACGCTTAAATTTAGACTTAAGAATATATGTCAATATTTCAGAAGATCTTACTAGCCACCATTAAGACTAGATCTTCAAAGACCTCAGTGTCTGGAATGTTTGCAAGTCTGGTCCCAATTATGGGTTCTAAGTTCTTCTGAAAATCTAAATTATATTTAAATACTACAGAAGGAGTTTGAGTCTTATTTTAACAGTCTGACTCCAGCTGCAGACACAGAGCACTCATGGATTTGGCCCAAACTCACATGAAGATCTGGCTCTTGAAAACTGAAAATGTGTGAATAATCCTAAATCTTCAAAAGATTGTTCCCTTATAATGAATTGCTGGAGTAGATGTCTTAAAATTTCTTCAGCACAATACTTTTCATAAATAGGAATTTGAGGAACAGAACACAAAACACTGTGAATGGAAACTGCATCACTAAAATGCAGCAAAACTTCTATGAAGTACAGCAAAACCAGCTGTTGGCTCTAGATAAACCTAAGATTTCTGGAACATATTTATTAAAATGCCTTACAGGAAACTTTTATCATCAGGTTAAAATATTACTTTTATTTTCAAGATTTCATGTGGTACAGCTGAAGTATCATCTCTTCAGTCTTAAAATAAAACCATTTCTTTTTGTGTATAAGGATGTCATTTTTATAAATTTAGTTCTAATAACTTGTGGAAGTGGAGACTTTTTTCATCTCAAGTATGGAACTATTAGGCTTGAAAGTGTTGTTTGAGGAAGACACAGTTTCATAAATGCACTGAGAGCAAACAAAGTATTACAGTGTGTAGGAAATATAGTTGGTCTTTCCTTAGAAAATAAATACTCCCCTGAGTCATGTAATACATGCATTCAAATATAAATTTACAAAACTATAGACAGTAAGAATGAGCAGTGCAACCCCAAATCGTATGTATCCCCAAAGTATTGAAAAATACTGGGGTTTGCGTCAGTTTTCTGTATATTATTCTAGATAGTCTGTTCTCAATATAATTCTACCCAAGAGCTGCAAATAAAATGCTGCATAAACTACAAACAATCTTTTGAACTTTGTACACACGATGGTGTGTAGTATTATTGATTATGTGAACTTTATAATTTCTTAAAATCTTGCAACACAAAACTGAAAAAAAATACAAAATTCAGTACCTGTTATCTGATGAAGTTTTCCGGTGCCAGATTTTCTGCAGCTTAATTTTTCACCGCCAGAGCTTCTGTATTAAATGCTTTTACCTCCTTAAAAAAAAAAAAAAGAAAGAAAGAAAAAAAAAAGTATGTCAGCACAAGCCCAGACGAAACTCCAAATCCGGGAAAATAAAATTAACCATGCAGATCAAAGGCAGACGAGCACTGAGACCAAATGCCTGTAATCTGATCAGTGATCAGTTGCCGTACATCAAAGGCAGTGCTTTGGCGAGGAAAAAGAGCTCCTTTTCCAGCAGGTAGTTGCACTCTTAAATTCTGCCTTTCAGTGCTCTGCACTAGCTCTTTTCCCCCTTGCCTTGCTTGTGCTGGGAGAATGCACACGATTCTGAAATGCTTGGGGTTGAGTGGCTGGATCTGTAGCTTTTGAGTTCCCAAGCTGTGTTGTGGATTGTGTGTTGGAAGCTTTCCCCAGTGCCAGCGGGTTCCGCTTTATCCCTTTCATCTCGCTGAGCTGCAGATCCCATGACATCATTCAATGCTGTGGGACTGGTTAGAGAGCTGTAATACAGCCTGTGGGGGAATGCAGCTAAAGAGCAGCAAGAGTTTGCATGATTTCTAATCAGGTTAGTCCATTGTAACAAACCCAAGGCTCACTTCAAAGTCTTCACTGCGTTTAAGTTTCCTCCCGAGAAGGGAGAATAGTGTAGCTATAAAGTTTTCTCAAAAAGATGCTTTATGATTTTGTCTGCAAAAGGGAGTTAAAATTTTGCATAAAGTTCTGAAAGTCAAGCATGAAGGTCGGTTTTCTAGGCAGCTGTAAGACATGAGAGAAAACTACTTTTGTTTGTCCCTTTGTCGAGATTTGGAGCAGAGAAAATGGTGTATTTTGCACGCTGGCATTGGTTTTTTGCACTGGCAAAACCAAGCACAATAGAGCATGCTCTTAGTCCCTGGCTCACGTCCTCCCTGCTGCTTACTGTGTGGCCTTTTGCAAATCATTTTATTTGAGCCTGATTCATCTGTGGCTCATGATTCCTTTACGTAAATGATCTGTAAAGCTGCCATAAGTAACTCACAGAAGTGTTTTTCAGCGTAAGGGCATTTTTTAGCTAGAGTAGATTTGAAGTGGTCACCACTGCGCTTCCGCAGAGGGAGGCTTTCGGGGGCATGAAAATGTATGGACAGACATTCTCTGTGCTGCTGCAGTTCGTAGTCCCGAGGATTGCTGGAGGGTCCTGTGTAGCCCTGGCGAGTAGGGGAATCCTCAAAGCTGCTATGACTTTCTCTCTTGCAGTGCAGAGGAAAGGCAGAAGAAATGTACTACTGAATTTCATGTTCTGTGATCTGAGGCTAAGTTAGCTTTTGGCACAGAGATTAATTCAGCCCTCTGTACTTCAGCTATTAATAAAACATACAAATATCAAGCAGGATGGCTTTTAGGATAATCAGCCATGTTGAAGATGTCAGTGAAGTTCCCATCCACGTATACCCCGCACTTCGGGCATACCACATGTGCAGATGAAAGTGATACGAACCTGTCAACTGGTAGGCTCACGCAAATATTTGCACACCGAGTAACCGAGAATTCATTTAAAAGGCAAAAGTAAAAAGAGGCAATATGCTAGACACAGCTGCCTTAAGCGCTGAAACGATCGGCGGGTAATGGGTGCTGGATAGTGGAGCGGGGGAGCGATGAAGAGTCTGGTGGAGGTCCCTCGCTCCGCTCCCCGTGTGCGGCTGCAGCCGCCTCCCTGTCCGCGCTCGTCCCCCTCTCCTTGCCCTGCGCAGCCCGGCCGCTCCCGCTGCCCGCTCCCGCTGCCCGCTCCCGCCGTCCGCGCCGCTCGGGGACGGTGCTCCCGCGGCACTCGGTGGGATAGGGAGCCTTCTGCTGGCGGGATGGCGTACTGTGGGCAGCCCCGGGCCGGCAAGGAGCGCTCCGCTTCCCGGAGGTGGCAAAGAACGTTTCGAGAAATACTCGAGAGCCTTACAAAGGGTGCTGTAGAATGTAATTTCGTTGCTAGCTGGACAGAGTTTAAATACTGTTTTGGGTCACCTATCCAGGCAGGCCATTGGGGGATGTTCTGGCCACTGAGATGGAGAAAAGGCGTTGCAGGTACAGAGGAGTATGGTGCAGGCAATGAATCTGACTTTCAGGTAGACATTGCTGGACAAAAATGTGAAAAAACCATAATTTTCTCTCTTTCTCTAATTCCATTTCCATCTATTATAAATAAAAGAAAATGATCCAGGCTGCTTACTTCTCTTTTAACATTAATTTGCGCTCTTCTGACATACAACCCTCCATCACCAGAAAGTTTTTTTATAAGATTCAATTTGTAGCTTTCACGGTAAAACTGGAAATGCTTATATTGAAACAAAATTTATGGGTGGGCTGTACAGAACTAAAATAACCCCTTTAATGGTCAAAAATACTTTAAGAACAATGTTGTTCACAGAAAACACCTTTTATTTCTCTAGATTTTAAGCAAAAGCAAGTCCTGATGGTTTATTAGAGGTCTTTGATCTTTCTTTCATACATACAAAAAAGAGAAGTAAGGTTAATTATTGCCAATTTAGCCTTCTAAAGCTTAAGCATTGTGTTTTGCCTTTATGACACTACTTTTCACTGTGGAGCCTGCCAGCCTGAACTATCTGCTATTTCCTATTCTATGACTTCCTCAAAATTTGGCCACATGTGTGTATAATAACAACAGTTGTCTACAGTTCGATGTTTTTCCAAGGGCTGATAATGATTTTTTCTCCTTACATAAAACCAGGGTAATATTGTGGTTTGTATAAGGCACAGAACAGAGTAGTACCAGAGCCAGAAACGGAACCTACCTAAGATGACACTTCACTTTTACGCTTTCTGATCATCAGCTCATGCTTTCTCTTGTAGTCACTAATCTAGCAAGGCATTCAAGCACGAGTGCTCTGAAATCCATTAGGTTGCTCTCTAGATGCTTGACTCTAATCACTGAAATTACTGGGGTAGGAACAGACCTGAAATTACTGAAACTGGGGACCCACCTTTTACTCACGCTCTAGGTATCTAAAATGTTTTTCTGGAAGAAGCACCTGTGATTCCTGTGTGAAAGCAGGGAGGTGTCTCTGAAGTCCTGCAGAGGGAGATGCTCTCTTCCTAATTAATTGCTTAATTTTTTCTAAATTTAGACAGAATCTTCCTTGAGAGACATTTAGTGGGTTTACCCTTCTCTTTTTACCACGTGAGGATCTCAAGCTCTTAGATTCCTCTCTAAGAATTTTTAGAGAAACAGAACTAAGTCCAGGGCTGCTATTCATAGCCAAAGTGCTTAACTGGGTCAAAGCCATAAAAGACAGTCAGTTGATAGAAATAAGAACTTTCTGGAAATGTTTCCTAAATATAACCAAATCTTGGGAAAAATTCTTTGTGGAAGAAACAATCAAACCAAATAAAGGGGTCTGTACCCCTGCTCCATGCTTAACACACCTAATACCCATGCTATGCCTTACATACTTGTATCACATACATCAAATGTTTTACCATGTTGCTTTACATACAGGCTGTCTGCACCTCTTCACTTCACCTCTTCCCTTTGCTTTACCTCACTACATAGGAGCTCCAACTGATGTTCAGAGAGGAGGCCAGGAATCAGCGCAGGAAAGCAGTGCCATTGTCATAGCCCACTCACTGGCCATGCAGCCTTTGCTTGTGCTTGCTGCAGCCTTTCTAAGTGTGGCATAAATGCTGGATATCCTACTATAAATATCACACCGGCAGCACTGGTGCAGTTACAAGCTTTCATCATGCACATCTACTGGGGCTGCTGTCTCCTGATGATAAGCGGTGAGATGGTGATTTATAGAGGTGGAAGACCATTTTCAGAACCTTTTATGGTAGGTCAGCACTATCTCTGAAGCAATGCTTGTCTATCCTGGTCCCAGTTGATGTCACAAGTGCTGATCATCACTCTCCTAAAGCGTTAGGGGGATATTGTTCCATGAGGCAAGTCAGTCCTGTGGTCAGGAGACATGCTTTAGAATACCCAAATCCAGCCTCCTGCACTATCTGCATTGCCATCCCGATAATAGCTAACATCCTGTTCCTGCTGCATCACATGGGTGTTGTTAGTCCAGGTGTTGCTGATACCTACTCCCACTTCCTGATACAGCACTTGCAATCTCCTTGAGAGTCATAATGTTTGTTAAGAACTTCAGATACAGCACCTTTAGGCAGAAAAATCAAGACCCTTTGGCATTTCCTGAAAAACTGGCTCGCTGTTATCACCTAGTGTGTCATCAGACTTATCCTAATCTGCAACACTCTGCACAGCCAATTGCAGAGCAACTTGCTCTAGTTAATACTGGCTTTGGATGTAGTTCCATTAGTTTTTGACTTTCGGGGAGAAAAATTCTGTCTGCCATTCATGTCCTCTGCAATAGCAGGTCTCTGACCCCATGACTTGGGAGGAGAAAACAGCTTTGTTTTGCCTGTCTTTGGTCCTGAATTTTTATTGCAGTTTGCCTGTGGGTTTTTTTCCTCCCATGGGTCTTCATAGGAGACGGTTTTGACTTGTTCCCTTATGAGTAGCTTAAGATCTAAGCAAAATGGAGATTTTTGGTTCTTGGCTCACCAGGTGAATCACTCTAAGGGAAGCCTCACGGGCACTGCCACATCTAGATAATGTGGAAGGTTGGGAATTCGGCTTTGAGGTTGTCCTCAAGGATAATGTAGATGCACCTTGTAGGAAGTAATAGCTAATTTACCTGTGATTGGGAGTCAGAAGTTGTGGTTTTATTCCTGGTTCTATTACATGGCTATGACTAGAGGTAAGTTACTGTTTCTCACTGTGTTAGATCTTCAGTTGTGTAAGTTTTAGCTAAAATTAAATCAAAGGAATAGTGTCAGTTTATGCTCCATGACCATCCAGTTCCCCTCAGTATGTTTTCCTATTCCTTTTAGAATAATGTAAGAATAATTATTTGTAATACCATACCTGAGATAATGCAAAACAATTCTGCATGAATTCCAAACCAAAATAATCTGGTTCTGAAACTTCAAAAGTTTCTGTATCGAAAGCATTCTTGGAGGTTACTAAGAATAACAAGCATCCCCAAGGCAACAGCGTATTCCTCACTTTACTGTGCACTGAAGTTTCACAGCCCTTGCCTGTCCTCACACACATCCAAGAAGTGAAGAAAGAAGCTTCTGTTGTGTCTTTGTTCTTTATTGTTTCGTTAAATGAAAACATAAAGTTTCTTCCCTCTTCTACATAGTTTTTCGCTTGTACTGAAATGGTCCACTGTGATTTTCTGCCTGTCAGGGTGGGTGAAGTTCTGCACCAGCCTGCAAACTTTAATCACCTAGCACTCTTTCCAGAGGTCCTGGTGGAGTTGTGTCAGTGAATTGACTTCCCCAAGGCTGTTGAAGCTTGGTTAGAAGTATTGCTCATGTAACTGGAACAGGAGATTTGATGATTTTGTAGTTCGTATTTCAGAAGCCAGTGGATATTTTTGAAGCACTGTATTCTCTTCCTACTTTAAAGAAAAGTAACGTACCTATTAGTACACCCTTCTCTCCAAAGCACTTTATTATCCAACCTTTGCTCTTAAAGCATGCTAAGGCCTCATCCATGAGGTGTCATGTTTTTCAAAAAAACAGTATAAACCCCCTAAAACACCAAATCCAATTTTAATTGTTCTATAAAAGATGCAGTGAAATCAGGCTAAGTGGGAAGAAAGGGAATGGAGAAACAAACCTGAGATGTGCAATCCAGTGATCTGGAGTAGAGATCATAGCTGGCCACCTGCCTCGTTATTATTAAAACACAGAGTTTCAGAAGTATTCCCCTAAGGAAACGATAGCAAAGCAATTTCTAAAAGATCATGAAGTTAGTTGCAACTAAAAAGAATGTTCTCATTTTAGACAAAATGTCGTTTATAAATACATATGTCTGATCATAGAGACGCTGAAATCACATCACCACACTTCCATCTTCAAGCATTTGTTCAATTTTGCCCCTTATTCTCACTTCATAGTCCAGAATTTTCCCCATTTAAATAAAACACTCTCAGTCTGTTTCACAGGTCTTATACTACTTCTCCCTTCTTCTTCCCTGTTTTCTGCCAATCTTAAGCAGAATTGACCCTCTCTCCCAATCTTTATTTTCCCCGCAAGTAATCATGAACAAACTAAGGACAAGTTTACTGACTTCTTTTTTGTCTCTGCTTTATTTGAAATTGTGTTCTAAAATACTCTTTTATACCAGAGTTTTGATTCAGTACCTACTTAATTAAAGCTTGAACCTGTAGAAATGTAGTAGTC
>VZTA01015458.1:70991-114668 GCA_013398855.1 Mohoua ochrocephala | reverse complement strand
GGTGAGTGTCGGGCGCTCGGCGGGGTGGGGAGGTGAGGCGAGGATGCGGCGCGGCCGGCGGCGAGTAAAGTCCGCCGCGGCACCTTCCTCCTGCTTATCCCGGTTTGGGACGGGGGAGGACAGCGGCAGCCTCGGGCGGCTTCACCCTTCTGGTAACGCGCGGGCCGGGGGCCGTGACTCCTCCGGTGAGGTGGTGCTGGGCCGGTTCTCCGCAGCCGTACCTGCGGGGACGGGATCGGCGGCCGCGGGGCTGTGCGGAGGGCGCCGGGGCTTCAGCGCCGGCCCGCGCTGGGGGGACGCCGGGCACTGGCAGGCGGTCTGGGCGTCTGCAGCAAGAAACAGGTTGGAAACTGCCGAAGCAGGGTCCGTGCTGCCGAGGGAAGCCGCTCTCCTCGAGAGGTCTGGTGCGCCGGAGTAGAAAATACTCGCGATGTTTTGAAATAGACGTCTCAAAACAAGTATTCATCGTACCGGCATGTAAAAAGGGCTTAATGTATTAAAATGCAAATATGCATGTGTACTCGGCGATGCTGTTGCGTGTTTCCTGTTTACCATGTTAATTAGAAGTTGTAAGGCAGAACTTCACCAAGAGTAATCCAGGGCAGTATTTGACCCAGTAATGCTCATTGAATGATGCAGTGGCTTTTATAGTTCAGGGGTTTTTAGCCCAAAACACAAGCCAACTTTTTACTGAACTTCATTAATGAGAAATGTATGAATTGCAAGACAACTTACACCTTTGAAACTATTCTCTGCCAGCACAAGTGTGAAAACTGACTCAGCCAGTATGGAGAGAAAGTTAAACTGCCCACTCTTGTTTTTGTAAGGAGAATTTTGACATGAAGTTTGCCCCTGGTCTTGAAGGCACCAGGATGTTTTTCTGTAACATTTTGGGTGAGGTTAACTAATTGTGCAAAAGTTTGAGATTTGGGACATATAATGCTGCCATCATAAGGCAAGATGAGCACACTTGTAAACAAATGTAGGCAAAAACATACAGAAGCATTGTGGAATCCTAATTGTTTTGCAAGGGTTTTGTTTTTCTTGGTTTTTTTCCGAGAGCTAGTATTGTTCAGTAAACTGTTTTGTTTCCATTCACTGTGTCCTTTTAATTTATAGGTGGTGCTAAAACAAACAAACGTATTATAGAAAGAATTTTGACATTAACCGAATGTTTGTTTGTTTGTTTTTGCAGTCCACCTCACACCTTCCAGATTCTCCCAGAGAAGAAAATAAAAAGAAACCCGTTTTGGAAAGACTTGGGAATTTGTTTGGTACAGGGAAGAGGAAAAATGTCAAAAGTTCACTAGAACACACTTCGCATCATAAGGGTGAGAGGTCAGGTTCTCCTCACGGGGCGCAGGCAGTGTACTGTAGGCACTTCAAAGAAGGACACGAAGCTCCTCAAGTACAGAAACAAGCGAGAAACGTAAGTGCCCTTTCCGAGGCACAGGAATATAATTTCAGTGGGGAAGTAAGGCCGCTCTATCACGATACGATTTCGGAATGGAGTAGCAGGGGAGTCTCTTCTGACAGCGAGTGGTCAGCAGATTGGAGCGGCAGCAGTGAAACCATTAAAAACTCACTCTGTGAGAGTAGCCTGAATGTGGAAACACTGGGACTGGAGAAAGAATCCGTCACAGATATAAATAATTCCACAACTCCAGATTTCATACAGAGCTTGAGAAATTTGTCCAGTGAAGACTTAGAAAAGAGTATCCTAAGCCACAAGCAGCTTGTGAACACGTGGGTGTCTGAGGAGCCTGGGCATGCAAAACCAAAGGATTTGCCATACGAGTTGGAATCTGCAGCGAGTGAGCACGCATATTCTGCTAGAGTGTTAACAGTTGATATCTATCTTAGAAAAACAGACGAACTCCTTAATGAACCCGTGACTCTTAAATCAGAAGAAAATTGTAGTGATTCAGACACAATGGATAAAAAATCTGCTAGTAAAAGATCTGGAAAACGGAGAAAGTCTCAGTCATCTAGTGACATTCCAAATGGAGAGAGAAACCAGACTGAGAACACGGCAAGAGAAGACCCTGTTTTTGAGGATGATGCCCATTCTGAGGTGTTTTCAGACAAGATAATAAACTCTGAACGAAAAGCCAGGTCTCTTCAACAGACTCCTGAAAGAAATTCCTCTTCCTCAGGTAATAATCAGGACCCAAAAGTTGGATCTGCTCACAAAGGGGCATCTAAAGCGGAAGCTGACAAGGGCAAGCAGCAGATCTCAAACACAACCTCTGCAAGGAGAAGATCGTATAAAAAGAATCAGTCGGATTCTGTACCCATTTCCCCTACTGGTTTGAAGGGTCAGGTGAAAGATTACTCTTCAAAAAGGCAACCTTTAGCATCTCCAGAGACTAACCCAGTAACAAAAAGAACTTCAGTGGAAAAGGGAGGTATACCTGTGGCTTTTGGGGAAGACAGTTTGGAGTCTCCCAAAGCTTCTTTGGCTGCTAAGACAGAAGACAATGCCTTGGTGTTTGCTGAAGGCAGAAATGATACCAAGGCAGGAAAGCATGGTAATGGTCCAGATGGAAGAGCTTTCTTGCATACTGATGGGATTAAAAATGGAGACCTGTGTCTGTCAGCTGAGAGACAGACAAATTCTGATTTAGACACCTCGAAGCTGAAGAGTTTGGATGCTTCCAGAACAGTCACGACAAAGATTAGCCTGTAAGTAACAACCTAGTTTACCTTGTCCTTGTAGCTGTAGGTTTGCTTGTATCTGTGTTTAGAATTCTATAGAAACACTAGCTGTGTATCTGTTATCTACCTAAATTGTTTTCAGTTAAGAACTGCCTTTAAAAATAAAAAGTTACCATAATTAAAGCTACCACTTTACAAGCGCTATAGTCTACATGTATTAGAAAAAGAATTCATTTTTTAAATGGATAGGGAATGTCTTTGTCAATTCCATTATATGGAATAATTTAACATATATGAAAGCTGCTCAGTCATCATTGTTGTGGATCAGATTAATTCATCTATCATTGACCTTAATGTGATTTTTTTCTCTCTATAGCCCAATCAGAATGTGGTTGAATATTTTGTATGTGAAAATCTTTGAATAAGAAATGTGTTCAAGTTTTCCATGAAACAGGCTGAGTTCTGCTATTATTTTATGAAGAAATGTAGGATGCAATGTAGAACTCGATTGTTCAAATGATATGACAGATCACATTCCAGAGATTTGAATACATACGGTTGCTTTCTTGAGTAAGTGCAGGATGAATCATTTAAATTTTGATGCATGTGAATAACATCGAGTATTTGCAGAATTATGCATATATTAGTTTTCAGTTTTTGGTTCTACACTTGAAGAAACTGTATTTGTCAAACAGGTGATCAGAGCTTTCCTTAGGATTATAAAGACACTGCTGTATTTATGAAGTTCACTGTTATCACTAGTATGAGGCCAGTGATTGATTTCCTGGATTCTATTACATTCTCATCCACAGGGAATGATTTTATTGCATTATTCATTTCCGTTGCTTGGTTGTCACGGCTGTGTGCTGTGTGCTCTTGTGCCCCTCGTTCTGGCATGCTCAGGTACAGGTGCTGGGGGACACTGAATCCTGCAGGCCCACCCGAGGTACTCTGAGTGTTCCTAATTGTCATTGTATTACAGAGATGTGAAGGTTCAAGGTGATGGTTTAAGAGACACGTCTGTGCTTCCAATTATGCTTCCCACATCTGAGAAACAAAGGAGCAATTTCCTTTGCACAATTTGTAATACTCTACATCTGAGCTGTTAATTTGTAACTTAAGTTTAAAAAGCCCAGAACTGAAAGTTAAACCGTGGCATTTTTGTTCTTGGTGATGCTTTGCCGTCTGGCACTATAGATCGCAAATCTTAAACTCTTGAGTTTGTATGTTCATAGCTTCAAAGGCAAAGAAGCTTTCATACTGTTTTTTCTCTGTGTCACTGTTACTAGTGAGGATGAAGTTATAAACGCCTGCATAGCTGGATTTCATTTTTCTGTGTGTCTCCTGGGCTTGCTGTACAGTGAATTATCTTTTACTGTACTCATAAAGTAGCAGGTGTGTCCTTTCTGAAAGACTGAATTTTAACGAATAAGCAGCCTGTTCTATTTCATCCCGTTTTGTGGGGCGTGTGACACTGTCTTGGTCTTATCTGCTGCTATAAGAACTTTAGCCCTGGGTGCAGACCGCTGTGTTGCCTGCAAGGTTCCTGATGCGTCTGATAGCTGTCATTGCACAGCACCAAACTGTTTCTCTAGCCAGAGTTACATGCTCAGGTGATCTGGTATAATTTGTAGTCATTCATTAGAACATATGAACCGTAAACCTGGCTGTGGATTAAGGTGCTGTAAAATGGGAAGGGAAAAGATGGTGCCATTACTAGGAGACAGTGTGTTTTTGTTCTCTGGTCATTGCTTTGAACAGATAACTTTTCCATTTTCAAAGGTTAAAAAATTGTTGTTAGGTAGTTCACATGAATTCCTTTCTCGTTGAAAAATACCCATTTACTTACAGATTGCTTGGCCCCCTGTAGAATGGATTTCGTATAATACAAGTAGTTTTCCCTTAAAAATGCATGATGTCTCTTACTAATGACATTGTGCCAATTCTGGGAATCAAATTTCTTCAGAAACAATTTCAAAACAGGTCAGTTTCTCTAGTCGCCTCCAGAAATGCAGGTTTCCTGTAAGTAAAGATAGCATTTTCTCTCTTTTCTCCATTTATGTCTGTGTACTGGATAACTTGAAAGTCACAGGATACTTTGCTTCTAGCTTTTGAAAGGGAAACCTATCAGATTTGAGACTAAAATGAGGTTGATGGTAAGTCTTAATTGGCAAATAAAACCTCAGGCAGTAGTTCCTTTGATGTGCTTAGCGGAAAACTTGGCTTCAGTTGTCATAATTTATGTTCAGACATGGTTTTGTAGTTGCCTTTACATTTAAGCCCACTTGTTGAATTATTCTTCTCTTTTCACATGCCATTTTTCTTTGCTCACCTCAATCTGATATTTTGGCATCAGTGTTTTTTGGCACCGGTTGCATGCTTGACGTGTGACTCACCTTCCATTTATGACTTTTGGGAGAGGTTTAACTGCTTGCTTCCACAGTTTAGCTGCAAGGTGTAGCCAAAGAGAAGGACATTGGTATTTCTCTTGTGCCTGCTTGTTCCTGGCGTTGCAGAGCAGGAATGGGTAGTGAGAATCAGTCACATTGGACCGTTTGTAAGAAAAAGTGTTTGTACTGTTAAGTGAATCCATCTTTCAGTGCTTTTTCCCCATAAGAGATGAGAGGCTTAAAGGATACTCAAACAACATCTCCTTTTAAACAAGCTGAGAAATTCAGTTCTTGCAATAAAGTGCATCCTTTGGCTGTATTTAAAATCACTATTTTGAAGTGTGGAAAAAGGTGTGATGATGAAAAAATGAGTTAGAGGAGCCCAGCTGTAGTGAATGGAGCTGCAGGGCTGAGCTTTCTCTTGCTCTTTGGTCTCAGCTGTTTGGCTGCTGCTGCTGTGCAGAAGTACTGTGGAATATAAAATACAAAGCGTTGAAGTGGTTGTTTCTGCATAAATTTGCAAAGCTTGAAACTATACCTTTGAGGGGTTAGCTCTTCATTTAAAATAGGTTTTAGGTGTGGTTGATAAGTATCACTGTTAGCCATTAAACTTGCTTGTGTCAGGGCATACAAAGTGACATGGATTTTATGGGGAAGATACGTGTTGTTATGTTGAAATAAATGCATGTAGTAGCACAAGTGACAGGCTGACAAAAGGGTGCTGTGGGAATGAATTTGTTAAGACAATTGGGCCATTAGAGTTACCTCTTGAAAAGACAGGTAAAATAAGAGGATAGGTACATTTTTTTTTCTGATCAGGATATGAAGGGTCCTGGTGAGCAGGAAATTCAGCACATGTCAGTAGTGCATCATTGCAGCAGGTGAGGGCTAAGCCTGTAGCTCCATAGGCAGGAGCCTAGCCAGCAGGTCAAAGGACAAGGTATTTGGTGCTCGTGAGTCTGCAGCTGGGTCACTCTACTGAGCTGCAGTCCTTCCTCCCCTTCCAACTCTCTTCTGGTACAAGAGAGATGTTCTCAAATTGGAATGAGCCCAGCAGTGAGCCATTAAAGAAGGGGACAGCTCTGGAGCAAATCACGTATGAGGAGAAGCTGAAGCAGCTTGGTTTCTTCAGCTGAGAGAAGAGGAGGAGACAGGTAGACCTCAGTCATCTCTCACTACCTGTAGAGAAGGCAGAGCCACATTTGTCCCTGAGCTGTACAGTGAAGGGACAACAGCCACAGCTGCAAGTTGCAGCAGTGAAGTTTTATTGGGATATAAGGCAAAAATAATTTACAGCAACAGTGGCTGCCCTGCTGCAATGCTTCACTAGGAAGGTTGTGAAATCCTGATCTGTGAAGTGATTCAAAACTTGGTCAGGCAAAGGCTTCAGAAGCTCGATCTAACTTTGAAGCTGTCCCTGTTTTGAGTAGGAAGTTGGACTAGCTGATCTTTAGAGGTCCCTTCCAACTCATATTCATTTTCCAAAAAGAAAAATCATAGACTAATTTAACTTTAAAAAGTTTAGGGAAAAAATGTTGTTCAAATGAAAAGGAGTGCCTCCAGATATTTAGTGCCGTATGATAATTCCCTCCATACCTTCCCTCTTTCAGGAACATTTTCTGTTTTCCCTTAAATTTTCCAAGTGTGTTTTATTAGGACCTATCTGAAGTATGGCCAGTCGATTTTAAGTTTGCTATTTCCTCTTTTGTCAATCATGCATTCGTCATAAGAGCCTTCCAGTTGTGAACTGGCTTGAGCAGGCTGGTAGTCACAGGGAGCACTGTTGGGAAGTCTTCTCTGAAAAGACGTGATGATAAGAAGGACATGGAACTGTTGGAGCAAATCCAGAGAAGGCCACAAAGTTGATAAGAGAACTGGAGCACCTTCCCTATGGAGACAGGCTGAGAGAGTTGGGGCGTCTCAGAGAATAGAAGGTCGGATGGAGACCTCATAAAAACCTTCCAGTGTTTGAAGGGAGTGTCTACAGGGAAGCTGGAAAGGGACTCTGCCAGGAACTGTAGTGACAGGACAAAGAGTGCTGGGTACAAACTGAGAGACAGGAAATTTAGGTTAGATATTAGGGAAGAAACTTTTTACTGTGAGAGTGGTGAGACACTCCAAAAGATTGCCTGGGGAGGTTGTGGGTGCCCCAACCCTGTCAGTGTTCAATGCCAGGTTGGATAAGGCTTTGAGCAGCCTGGTCTAGTGGGAGGTGTCCCTGCCCCTGGCAGGGGAGTTGGGACTAGATGATCTTTTAAGATCCATTCCAACCTCTTAAAAGTCTATGATTCTATGATTTTTAACAGCTGCTCTCTGTACAGATTCGTAGGCAACTGTTTTTGATCCCTTCTGTTATTTCAGTAAGTTTGTTCCTCATGGTATTCCCAAGAAATAAAGCTTGTACAATGGAGAGTCTTGCATTAGTAGGGTCTAATTTCTTGGGATGGATTGCTTGAGGAAGAGGGGAAAGGATCTCACTTTTTGGGTTGTTCCTGTATCTCACACCTCTTTCTTGGGCTAAACAGCTGCCTGAGAACTCAGTGAACACGGTTTGTGCAGGTAAAAAAAGAAGAAAGCACTTGAATACCAGAGTCATCTATTGATTGGTAGAACATTTGGGACCCTGAAGATTGCTGCAAGCTATTTTCTTTTTATCTCCCACCTTCGTCAGTTTTCATATAGGGCAGTTTCTACCTGTTCTCCTATCACTGAGTGTCCCCAGATTCCTCTTTGGAGAACAGGACTGTCTTTGAGGTGATGGTGGGCTCTTTGACACTCCTTAGATCTGACTGATAAATTTTGAAGCCATCTGCCTTGCATCTTCACAGCTCTTCATACTGTACAGTATGCAGTAGCAAGTTACATGGACAAATAATTTTTCCTGGTTGTAGGTATTCAGAGGAAAGGAGGCTTGAAACACTCGGCTGTGCATCAGCAGCCTTCTTCCATAGCACAGGAGTACTCTGTGCTATGTACTTGTACATGCTTCTATATCCACTCTGATAGAGAAGTTTTGTGTTTCCAAATTCAATTCTTGCAAAATTATTAGGGTTAGTTTACACAATTTAAATTGTTGGCTAAGTTTACCTGAAGGAAGTGGAAGAGTGCTCACGTGTGGTGTTTGCTTAGCCGAGGTGGTGATGCAGTGCTTGGGGACAGCTAACATATTCTGCAAGCACTAATGAGAGTGGAAGAATTCTTTCACTCAATTTAAGGTTGCTTCTGCAGTGTAGGTGTAAAGGCTGCAAAGAATCTGGGCAGATGTCTTCAAAACTCATTGGAGAGAAGATGCAAATGTAAACCAACTCATTATCACCTTAATGAATTGGGATTTGTTTTCTAAACTCTGTAGGGAATTGCATGTTTATAATTTATTCTCCCTATTCACTACTAAATTTTAATGTCTGTCAGTCATAAGTAGTTGAGTTCTCTGCCTCAATTGCAGGTGCTGTAGGCTGTTGTGTTTTTTGTTTTACTAACCTTAAAAGACTAAGTACATGTTTGAAATACATGCTCCTTATTTAGTGTCTAATTTTTCTTTCCATCCATATAGTTACTCCTCTTTTAGTTGATTCCTTTCGAGATACCAAAATTTAAACTAAGTCTATGGTTTATGATGCTGCATTTTATTGTTTTGAAAATTGTTACAAGCCTGTTCAAGATTAATTAAAGATGTCACTCTGTGTCACTTTGCCTCCTGTAGTCCAGCCAAACCGAAGAACATAGAGCTGAATTTTAAAACACCAACAAATCAAGACAGTTTAGAAAGTGAGCAGGATACTCTTGAAAAACCAGTTAATAAAACTAACAGCAACATTGCCAACAAAATTTCCTTGTTTGAAAACAAATGTGCTAACCAGAGCCAGAGGCCTACTGACATCCCTGCCTCAAAAAACAGTACTGTACCGAGCACATTCGTTGGCAGAGCAAAGCTGAAATTTGGAAAACAAGCTAAGGAAAATGAACAGCCCGATAAAACATTAAATAAGCAAAGCAGTCGTCAGAAGTTATTTGAGAATGGCACACAGGAGAAAGAAAGCACTGCAGAGTTCAAAGGCAAAAATGAAGAAGGCTTTGCCTCTTACGAGGATATTGGGAAGACAACAGAACTGAAAGTAAAAGCTGCCATATCCCTTTTTAACCAAAGCAGCAAAAGTGATGCTGGTAGTGTCTCTCTGAAGCAACCAGAACCAGAATTAACCACAGCAAAGAAAGAGAGTTCACCTTTTAAACTGTCTTTGCACTCGCCTGTTAAAAGTGAAAATGCTCAAGATCCTTTCAACCAAAGGAATTACACAAGCTCAGAATTCCACAGAAACGAAGAAAAGATGCTGCCAAACACAGAGGCTTTATCACCTTGCAATAATGATAAGTATCCTCTACCATCTCATCAGGTTTCCGGGTCAGAATTTAAGAAGATGGAAAATGGAGATAAAAAGGTAAAGCCGGGAGATTTGAACTTTGCAGCACTGCGGTAAGATGACAGCAGTCAAGACAGCAGCATATTGGAATCAGAGCACAACACCAGCACACAAAAGAGCCCAGGCAAAACCTGCAACGGATCTGCTGAAGATGACAGCATTTTTGATTCCCCATCTGACATGAAGAAGTTTGCTGAAACAATAAAAAACTTAGACAGCTCAGTTTGCTTACCTCAGAAAAAGAAGAGGTCAAAGCTTCCGAAGTCTCCGGCGCCCCACTTTGCAATGCCTCCCATTCATGAAGACAACTTGGAGAAAGTATTTGATCCTAGTGTGTTTACTTTTGGTTTGGGACTGAGGAGGGACAAAACACAGGATCTGTTGCCAGCACAACAAATTAAAATGCAAAGCCTGGAAACAATAGCCAGAGTCAGGCCCAAGCGTGCATCAACGGAGCAAAGTATCATATTCAAAGCTCTGCAGTCCTGTAGAGAGGAACCTGCCTTTACTCACGAAATAAATGGAAAAGAGAACATTGATTGTACAGACGGTGAAATTAAGAGATCACGGCTCGAAAAAAGCTCCCTCTTCTCCAGCTTGCTGTCGTCTAAAGAAAAGTCTTTTAGTCCTTCTGTCACTTCAGTAAATAACACAACAGCTTTTGCAACTGACTCCTCAGGGATGCCTCCTTTACAACAGGATGTTTCTGGGCCATTCATCATGCCTCAAAAATCCGAGGTAATAAAGATCATTCAGGACATGAAACAATGTTTGTCTACCTGCTGAATGACTGTTAATTTTGGTTTTGCAATTCAGTCTCTTTCAGATATGAAGTTTCCAAGTTTTGTGGAGAAGTACCTGCAAGCAGATAGTGCAAAAAAAGAACTAAGTTTACAAATGCCCAACTATGGCAACCCTGAGAAAAGTTTTTCCAGCTGGTTAGGGACAAGCAGATACGACTCAAATGTCCCCCCTGGTTTATTAGACGTGGATGTAAGTATTGTGTTTTTTAAAAGCTGCCTGCAAAGTTATCCAGCTTTTATGTTTTCGGTAGGCAATGAGCATGCATGGTTTTGTTTCCCCTCTTTGGGATATATATATATAGATTACAAATACATTGAGGTGAACTTAGGTATGGTACCAGTTTTATCTGATAATGAAAATGAGATGGCATCTATCAATATGATTAAGGGGTATTTATTTTGAGACTTTTTGCAAATATGAGTGGAAAGCATATGTCTGAATATGTCTTCATACTTGATTTTGTATTATATTGGAACAAATCTTATGCTAACTTTTTTATTGCAATTTACTAGAATGCTTTCTGTGAACTTCAGAAAACTTCTGTTGACAGTAATCTCTCTTCTCTTCCAACAAGACATTCAGCTATTGTACTGTTAAATAAGTAACAGAGCAAATTTTTTATTTTAGCCCTCTGTTGTGTTCCCATGCATTTGGCAGAAAAATATATATTCTTTAAGAATAATTCAAGAACTGGATAGTAGTGATTGTTGAAAGTGCTGCTACAGTGGAGGGCTGTCCCTTGGTCTGATTACAAGCATCTGTTCCTCGTGACTGAAGACAGACCTATGTTTTCCCTTCAAAGCGACTTTAATGTGGAATATATTTGTAATCTCTGTTTTTAAAATGATGAACCAATGTCCTGTGGTATTTACTATTTCTGTTAATGTAAGCCTTTATTGTGACCTGAGAGGAAAACTATAATCAGGAGATCGAAGAACCATGGGAAGAAATACGTTTTCTAAAGTTTAATAGCCACATGAATGTGACCTGTGGAATTGAAGCAGCATGTAAGAAGTTTGAGAAATACTTTCCAAAGCTAATGGTTATCTGTTGTAATAGTTCTACTAAAAGGAGTGAGGTGGTAGAAACAGCTCCTTTCTTCATCACCTTGCAGGAGGCAACCATCCATTGCAGTACCTTGCAGTTTTGAGAATGTAGGTTATTCTCTTACGGGAAATTTTCTTAATTAGTGTGGAGATGAAAATTAAGGGGGTTTTTACAGTAGTGTAGATTTATGTTGCCAGTTAAACATGCTTTCTTACTCTGATGGTCCTGCTTGGATTTAAAAACTTGAATTTAAAGCTAAATGTCTAGTACTGTTTTAGTTTGGTTTTTGCCACTTAAACTGTTGTTCTTGAGTAGTTTCAGTTTTGCAGCGGAGTGTGGAGGCCTGATATAGCAGTGGAGTGTGCACATACATAAGACTGCACTTGAGAGAATCCCTTTAGGCTTCCAAGGGTTTCTGGACTTCTGTGGCAGTGTGGTGCTGTTGCTGACTGAATTGTCTCGCTCAAGTTAGGAATCAAAAATGTTTCTCTGAGGTGCACCTACTGTGTATCTTCCACTGACTCAGAAAATGATGAGGCAATGGCTACTGGGTAATGTGAAGGAAAGAGTAAGGGCAGCCCAAAACAATGACTTTGGCATTCCTCAAAACACAGAACAAGTTTTAACTGGAATTGAAGCGCAGGCTAAAAAATCAGTCATGCTTCGACGTGTCTCGGTGATGCCTACAAAAACCTGGTGGTGGTTAAGAACTCTGTCTTGCGACCACTGCCTGCTCTGCATGTTAACTCATTAATGTCCTCATTAATTCCTTGCACGTGTTGCTGGTTACCTATTTAGGGGCAGGATCTGTTCTGGTCTTTTTGTTTGTGTGAATAATTCCTGGAAGAGCAGGACCCTGTCCCAGAATGAGCACTCCTGTCCTTGCCAGGAAACCAAACACCTAATTTCAATGCTTGCTTTATTAGTTTGAAGATGACGTGATGCAACCACAACTTTCCCATATATTCTGTATCATATAATTTACTGCTGACTTCAACATTGTTTTAGATTTTGTATCCCTCAGTGTGTTCTATTTGTTCTGAATATTTTTAGTGTATCACTTAGTGCACAGTCTCACGCTCCTTGAGGAAACCTGTTACAAGGTGTTCATCACAAAACTGATTATGCTGGTTGGCTCATGCATGTGTGTGCCATCATGCCTTCTCAGTCTTCTCATATACTCCTTCAAAATACTTCTTGCTTTATGGCTTGACATTTTTAGACATTTAAACTCATCCTTATCATTGTGCAGCATGTACTTTATCAATGCCAGTTTTTAAAGCAGTCTCTTGATATTGAACTCCTGGAATAGACAGAAAGCTGATCAGGAGGATTTTAAAGCATTTCAAATCCGAAGTTAGTTGACTTCAGTGAGATGATAATTCAGAGCGTGTAAATTTATACATTTATGGCAAGGTACTCTGCAAGAGGAAGTAGAGATTGAAGCGGTAGGCAGGTATAGTTGAAAGGTTACCAGCTTTTACTATTCAGAGTAGTTTTTATTTTGTTCTACTAGCCCTTTTTTTATAGCTGTCTTTATTGAAAATGTTTTTGACTTTGTGGGGTTTTTTTGTGATTTTTCTCTCCTCACTGTCTATTAGACACTTCCAAGAAACGGACAAAGTAAAATCAATCCCAGACCTGGCAAGGTAAGATCAGCTTCAATAGTTTTACTATTCCTTTCTGTATTTAAAGCTTAGGAAGATAGAACTGTATGTTGCTGGTGTGTTTTTCTGTTTTGTTTTTTTTCAACACAGCTGGTGATATGCTGTGACTCAGACCCTCAAAAAGCTGGCATTGAAGTTTTTCATGATGTTCCGGATTGCAGTTCTTGGGTTCTGTCACCAACAATTTTAGTTAAAGTCATCAGAGGATGGTAAGAGATCAATATTTACTCTTTATACAAAGATTTTTACTCTATCCAAAAATGTTTTGAAACAGAACTGGCCTGTAAATCACAGTAAATCTGCCTTGTAAATGGTAATGTAACATGGACAGCTGTGAGCAAGAAATATGGTATTTTTACCTCTGCAACAGGAAGTTCTGAGCTGAAAAACCTATTTTGCTGACCATTTGAGTGAGTGTTACCATCTAGAGGGATGTGAGATTTCACCAGGCATGGGTGTGGGATGAAATGACAGATTCTGTCCGGCTATTTTGCCCTTCAACTCCTCTGGTCTTTAGGGATTCTTGCATAGTATTTGGATTGGACTATAAAAGGCTAGCAAATAAGTTTAAAGCCATGTCTTACATGATTAATTTAATTGACCAAAGGAATAAGATGGTGCTGTAGAGATAATTGACTGTTTCTCTGACAAAAGGAGGGATTTTGCTCAAAAAGCTGTATTTCCCAAGAGTAATTCAAAACAAGTTCATCTCCTACTTTCTTCATAGCATCAACAGAAGGGCCATTAGTAGTGCGGCTAGCACGGCAAGTTATGCTGTGGCCAGGCTATAATGCAGTCAAATAGCAGGTTCTCAAAAGTAATTATCTGATAGTAAGGTGCAGACACAAGGGCTGGCTGCAGTAGGAGGTACTGGGAAGCACACTGATTGCTGTTTAGCTTTAGAAAACTGGAATGAAAACCTTTTGATCTGTGTCGTCTTTTTCCAGCGTGGTCTAGAGGGACTGGGTTTGGGGTTTTTTCCTCCTTCCATTGAGAGCTTGAGTGAAGGGTTTGTATTTGCAGACAGATAAAGTTCCTATTTAGTTCTATATTCCAACCTGCCATTAAAAATGAAGTTGTCCTTGTCTTCTGAGCAGTCTTATCATCCTCTGGCACATCTACACCGGCTCCTGTGGAACTCCAGGCTGTTGTTCGCAGGATCCAAGCAACTTGTCTGTTCATACATGATGCAGCAGTTTGCAGTGTCATTGTTTTCTGATGTACACGTTGGTTCTGATTAGTATCTCATACAAAATCTGGTATTCAGAGACCAGTAGTCTTTGCTGCCCCAAATAACCAGTTTAAAAAGGTGGAGGAGTTTTTTGTGAAAGTACAATTCAGCGGTAGACATCTTTGTTTTTGTCGTTGCTTTTAAAGGTATCACAGAGATTGGAGATGGCTTGCATCAGCAGTGTTGGGTGAATAAGCTATATTGGGGAAATGGGAAGGGTCTGGAAACAGTATTGTGTATGAAACAATTTGTTAAGTGGGAACATGATTTTTGCAAATCACTTGATGAAGCACCATTAATAGATTTTTTTAAATTTATTTTAAGCTGGATACTTTATGAGAAACCAAATTTTGAAGGCCCTTCTATTCCATTGGAAGAAGGAGAGTTGGAACTCACAGATATTTGGGGTGCGGGTACTTCCGAAGAGCAAAGTGAATGCAAGTCTCAAAAGCCTGCAGTGATCGGTTCAATAAGACATGTTGTTAAGGCAAGTAATATAAGTTAAAAAAATCTTGTATGGATCTTAGTGTATTGTGATGTTTTATACTGGTGCAGAGTGTGATTGGTCTATTGGGACACAAGTGTAACATGAGCTCCAAGTGCATGAAACAATCTTCCGTGTTGAATTTCGTATTTAATCACAAAATGCATGTGGGGGCTTTCGCGCAATGGGGATTGTAGTAACACCAACAGGAAGGGCAGGGTAGGAACAAAACTTGGTGGGCTTTATTAGAATAGCCACCAAAATGCTACATGCAGCATTTGCTTTGCAGTCTGATCAGTCTCAGGAAAAGCATCCCAGAAAACCATCAATAATTCTGTATTTTCAAAATACAGCTTTTTCTTTTCTTTCCAATACAAAACCAAATTTGCACTCAATACAAACTTCATTGTCAAACACCAAACTTTGGTTTGCCTGGTATGGGCAGACTTACTAGTGAGTTTCACACGTGGGGCAGCAGCCTTTCTACATGCACTTTTAACCTACCATTAAGCAGTTACAGGTGCAGGTTGCCAAAACAAGCACGAGCTATAAAGTTATTTGACTAGGAAAGAAAAAGGAGGAATATATATTGCTTGTAACTACAGTTCTTGTTGAAGTTGCAGTTCTCTTCAAGGATGGCTTGTTTGGTGTTATCTTAGCATTTAATTTGCTGGAGGAGATGTTAACTGATGAAAGAAGATGCATTCCTGCCTAGATGGCAGAAAATAAACAATGTAAATGCTGATTAGAGATTGACTGACTCCCTTGGTTCAGAGACAGGCAAACTGGCTTAGCTATACTAAGGCATCTAATAGCAGTAGCAATTGACAAGGGGGGAAAACAATTTAAAATAAACAGGTGTTTCAAAACTGATTGAGTTATGCACAGTAATTACAGAACTCACAGCACAGATCAAGTGATTATGGCGATCTTCATTTTTCAGGATTACAGGGTTTGCCGAATTGATTTGTATACAGAGCCTGAAGGGTTAGGAATCGTGACTTCCTTTTTTGATGACACTGAAGAAACAGGGGTGTTTGGAACCACTCAGAAGACTTGTTCTATTAAAGTACATTGGGGCATGTAAGTACGTAGCTCTGTGTGAATGTGTAGTGCAATGAAAGGAATTTGGTTTAAACCATTGGTTACGCCTGTCAGACTTGGGAGCAGGCTATATTTATTCTAGTCCTGTATTTTGGTAGCATTTGTTGACAGTGGTGTTAGTACATCACTGTAATGCTTCGCTCTTGGGGAGTCTGACCTCTTAGAATGTTTTGTTAGAGCCGGATTTTCTTCTGCTTGCATGTAGTAAATATGGAATAACCCCTGCGTATTTGTAGCCAAGGAGTAAGAGTTTGCCTCTCTTGCTGTTTCTCATTCAGGCAAACCTACCATAAGTGAGGGTGGGGAATGAAGTGTTATAATAAGACCACATTTCCCACTTGCTTTCTTCTAAACTTGAAATCATCCTACTAAAAGAAGAAGATTTTTGAACTCCTTCTGTTATAAAATAAGACTTAGTGCTTTAGAAAGTCCATATGTGACATTCTTGTATTTCGTAGTGCATTTTGATCTGGGTTTTTACGGTAACATTTAAGACAAATATGTTATGTCACCTGAAACTATCTGGCCATCTGAGTTAGGAGGGTGATATCGTGAACCAAGCAAGGTTTTTTGACAAAGGAGACCTCTAAGGAAAAATCCAGGCTCTGTACCAATATTAGTTTTCATGACTTAATAAACAAAGTTGTAAATCATTATGGAAAACATGCCTCAAAGTAGTACTGGGAAAAGTATGCAGAAGAGAGAGGCTTCTTTCAGAAAAAAATGAGACTGGAACCACTTTCAATCATGTTGGATCCTGCAGAGCTTCTTACAGGGTGTACAGACCTTGGTTGTCAGCTCTTACGTTTGGGCACTGATAGCACTTGCCTTGCTGCAAATAGTCTTAACTATCAAAAACTGCCCAGCTAAAGGCAGGTGTTACATACCACTGCCAAGATGTTTCAAATATGCCACATGGTACATGGACATTTTTGTTGTTAGGCGAAGGGTATTTTATCTGAGTAAATATTTACACCTTGGCTTGTGGAAAAAAATGAAGCATCTTGGTATATAGGCAAATTTGAAGATGTCCAAGTAGTTGGTTCTCTGACAGGAAGTTATTTCTGGTGAACTGCAACCTTAATCCAAATTACATGTCTCACAAGAGTAATGAAATCAGATATGTTATTTGGAGGTTGATTGTTAACTCACTTCATCTACGTCTCCACTTTATTTCTGTCTCACTTAAAAGCTATCTGTGACTAGTAAAATTACTTTTTTTTTTTTAAAGGAGGCAGAGCCTATGCACATCTCTGAGTTGTCTTTATTTTGCATCACTGTAACAGCATTAACAGCATTAAACTAAATCCACGTAAACTCTTGCTGTCTTAATCTCTCTCTCTTGCATTTGGATCCCTGAAGGAAAGCAGACTAATATTTGCACCAGGAAGTGAAATAGATTATTTTTCAACTGTCTTTCTCAGAAATCTCTTCATTAGTCCAGTGTAGAAAGAAGTTGCTTCCATGAGAAATTCAGCAGATGGCTGCTGCTTTTTTGCACGTTGCAGGGTTGGGGTTTTTTTGCCTTTAGTTTACAGGCATGACATAGTTCACTGTACTGGCAGGTGAGGGAGGCTCTGATTCTGAGTCACCTTGCCATGTGGGTGTGGTTGTATCATCTTGAAGTTTCCCAGTGTTCATACTTAATTGTTGTTTGTTAAAAGCTGCCAACAAAAATGAGTCAATGCGCCTTTATCTTCTGACTGTACTCTCTCCTTGTTCTTCCATGTGTGTCAGTTCTTGCAGTGAAGTTAGTCATAGAATCCTCTAGGTTGGAAAAGGCCTTATAAGACCGTCCAGCCCAACCACTAACCCAACACTGCCAAGTCCACCACTAAACCATGTCCCTAAGTACCACTACTGCACATCTTTCAAATACCTACAGGGATTGTGACTCCACCCCTCCCCTGAGCAGCCTGTTCCAGTGACTAACAACCCTTTCAGTGAACATTTTTTTCCTAATATCCAGTCTAAACCACCTCTGGTGCAACTTGAGGCCACTTCCTCTTGCCCAGTCACTTGTTACTTGTGGGAAGAGACCACCTATAGAGTGGCTATAACCTTCTTTCAAGGCAGTTGTAAAGAGCAATGAGGTCTCCCCAGAGTCTCATTCTCTCCAGGCGAAACACCCCCAGCTCCCTCAGCCACTCTTCATTACACTTGTGCTCCGGACATTTCACCAGCTCCATTGCCCTCTTCTAGACACGATCCAGCCCCTCAATGTCCTTCTTGCAGTGAGGGGCCCAGAATTGGACATAGGATTTGAGGAGCAGCATCACCAGTGCTGAGTACAGGGGGACAATCACTGCCCTGGTCCTGCTGGCCACACCATTGCTGATGCCATTGTCCTTCCTGGCCACCTGGGCACACACTGGCTCATGTACAACTGCTGTTGACCAGCACCCCCAGGTCTTTTTCTGCCAAGCAGCTTTTCATCCACTCTTCCCCAGTCTTGGAGCACTGCTCGGGGCTGTTGTGGCCCAGCACTTTGCTGTGTTGGACCTCATCCCATTGGCCTCAGCCCATTGATCCAGATCCCTCTGTAGGGCTTTCTTACCCTTCAGCAGATAAACACTCCCACCCAACTTCTTGTCATCTGCAAAATACCTGAGGGAGCACTCAAGTCCAAATCATTGATATGAAGGTATTAAACAGAATTCACCCCAGTACTGAGCCCTTGGAAATACCACGTGTGACCAGCCACAAGCCAAGGGCTTACTGGGTGGTGTGAATACAGGGCACACAGTATATCAAACATTAAGCTGTAGACAGTAATGAAACTAAAGCACCTTCTTTGTTTCTTGGAGCCATGTATCTGCAATGAAACTATACCAATTCGTGCCACTTTACATTAGCTTGGAATCTCCCTTTAATGCATGACAGAGTGATGGATTGTTTCAATATCTCTGATCACACCAGATTTATACATTATGATCCTTACACGATTGAAGGGTTGGCTGCGAAAAGTGTTGCTGTTTATATGTGTTTTATACTGCTCCACTCTGCACTTCTCTGAGATCAGTAAATTTAAATTTAAATTTACTCTGACATCCTTATGCGGAGATCTTTGTTTCCAGTGATTCTTTGTTTCCAGTAAGTGATTACTGGCTAAGATTTTTTTTGAAAAAAGCTTTGAAAAACTACTTTAGCCGCCCCCGTCAACAATTCTGAAAGTTATGTCTTTCAAAGTAGATTTATTACCAGACACAAACCATGAAGAAGTAGATTTCTAAGAAGTTGTCAGGTTTTTCTATGCATTAGTAAAGAACATAATGTTAGAATTCTTTTATTGAGCAGATTTTGCATCAAATACAAGTCGAGTTTAGTAGGGATTTTTAAAGTTCTTGTAAATTGGTTCTGCACTTTAAAACTATTGTAAAAAATAATAGAATAACCTTAAATCTTGATATTTCAGTCTAAATATGGTTGCCTTCAGATAAGACAGAGTCAAATTCTTACTGTTCACTGTTTTGGTTTGGGTTTTTTGGCCTGGTCAAGCAAAAGGTATGTGTTACTGGTGGTTCCTTTGGAGCATGGAAGTTTGTCAGTATGCCAGAGTGTAGCTGGCAGTTTTGATGGTAAAGAAACAAAGTTTTGTTAAGGATCCAATGATCTCTTTCCTAAAGTAAGCATATTGTCTTGTTCTTTGCTGTTCAGAAATGTTCTGGGGTTTTTATCTCTTGCTTTTCTCCCTCCACCCCCTCTACTTTTAGATGGCTTCTTTATGAAGAACCTGGTTTCCAGGGAGTCCCGTTAATGTTAGAGCCTGGTGAATATCCTAATTTACTGTTCTGGGAGAAGAAGGAAGCCTACATTAGGTCCATGAGACCCTTGAAAATGGTAAAATACTGTTATTACTTACAAGTTAAATGACTTATGTTTATGTGTTATAAATAATGTATTAAGGTGGCTAGATTTTTTCAAGAGTTACAAAAATCTAACTCTTTTTAAAAAAACCCAAAATTTTTAGTCTATAAAATTCTTGAACTTTCAACATTTGATTGCCTCCATCTCTGCCATTAATCTGCCTTTTATTTTCACTTGTGCTCTTTAAGGAATATTTCACCTTAGTCCTGCCTTTTTGTAAAGAATTGATGACTCTTAAAGATATCTATAAGTTGTCTAAGTTATGAACAGCTTCATGTTTTCTTCTTTTTTTTTTTTCTTTTGACAGGGTGGTCGCAAAGTTGAATTCAGTGCGGAGCCAAAGGTAAAAGTCAGTATTTATTTGATTGTCCAAAGCTGTTTTACAGCACATGAGCTACACATGGGTAGTTCATAAGTATGCTTTGATTGTGTACCAGCTACTGATGGTTTACTGGGCAGTCCTTTTGTATGTGACCACAGCATGAAAATGCAACTTCTGTCACATTTCTGCATCCATCACATGCATATTTGACAGTATTAACAGCAATCCAGATAATGCAGATGGGTAATGAATGCTCAATCCCTCACTTTGCATCACTAGTGGAAAGGCCTCTTGTAGAGGATCCAACTAGTTGGATTTTGCATTCTCCCTCTATGTGCCCATCCAAAAGAAACTGTCTATTGTCAGAATTTATCATCCTCCCTGCAACTTTTCTCTTGCTCCATTTCCACTACAGGTAATTGTTTACGAGAAGCCTTTCTTTGAAGGAAGACATGTGGAAATAGAATCAGAGATCTTTATGCTTGATGACAAGGAATCAGAAGACAAGACAAGGCTTCCACTTACATCAGTGGGATCCATGAAAGTACTGGGAGGAGTGTAAGTGTGGAAAAGTGGCATTTACCCTTCAGCCGAAGTAGTAACTGCATAGGCTGGAAGTTGCACTGGACAAATCCAGTCCCTGTTTATTTTGTTTTCCTAGTTTTTGGGTTGAGGTATACATCAGGGCTAAATTTGAAAATATTCACAGCAAAAGAGTAAATGTCACTTATCTGTATCTGCTTCATGAAAACATGGAGTGGCACTTGTCCATTTTCACATGCAGACTCTGTTGCTGTTGTTGTTGTTCAGATGGGTTGCTTACGAGAAGCCTGGCTTTGAAGGCCATCAGTACTTGCTGGAAGAAGGAGCGTACCGGGATTGGACAGACTGGGGTGGCTACGATGAGGAGTTGCAGTCCCTGCGACCGATTATTGGGGTAAGTTCCAAGAACAGGAGTGTCCTGAGTGATCTGAGATGTCATGTGCCACTTCCCTTATGGTGTTCTCTTTGTTTTAACAGGACTTCACAAGCTCCCATATGATAATGTACAGTGAAAAAGACTTTGGATCAAAGGGTTCCAATATCAATGTGTTAGGTATCATTTCCAATTTGAAAGACACTGGATATGGGCTGAGGACACAGTCTATAAATGTGCTAAGTGGCGTGTAAGTGATATTTTTATTCACTCTTTCATTTTAGATATGCTGGTCTTTGTAGAAATTCATAGTGTTTGCAGATGTTTTTCAGCACTCTGACTTCTACGTGGAGTCTTCAGATAAAATTTTCTGCCCTTTCTGACCACAGAATGTGAAAAGTAAAGTTTTGGTGAACGTGTACAGTAAATTGTCTTTCTTCTCACAGTAAGATAAGACGGTCCAAGGAAGCACTGACTTTGTGATACACAAAGTATGAAAGCATTTTGATGACATTTCATCAAAAGAGGAAGAAGTAGCTTGTTCTTGTGGCTGCATTTGTTTTAAGCGTTTCAACAGCAAAATTGTTACGGAAATAATTTCCAGGTTTAAAACTAATTTCCAAGCTTCTTGCATTTGAGCAGACGTAGATTCCTTGCTCTTTCTCTCACTTGTGTGTTAAATAGAGATAACTTTTACCATGTTCACTAATACATTTTGATACTAGGGAGAGTAACTGTTCTGAAAACTAACATTGTTTTTGCAGCGAATCCTATCGGTTAACAGTGGTTTAGTGCTGTGTTGTTGGTTTTTATTGTTTGTTTGGAGGTTTTTTTAACATACGGTTCCCAAAACTCTGTATTAGCCATGGCCGTTAACAAACCAGCTCTTTGTGCCACGAGTGCTATCGCGTGCAGTTGATCAGCTGATAGACTTTGCTGTTTGATTAGTCGAGTCCATCAATGGCAGATTGAGTTTCACAGCCTTGCAGATCGTATCAAAGTATTCTGGAAATGCAGACAAGTATTAGCAGTCGTGGCTGCACACACACAAAATTAACTGAAGTAGCAGAGCCAAAAGAGCACGAGATGTACAGTCTGTCTTCCTGCCTGGTGTGCAGGCAGGTGACTTTCTGGAAGCTCTGCCTTACACCCAGCCACACCCTAAATCTTTCCATGTGTTATCTGTGCTATATCTCTGCAAGTTTTGTCTGGATAAAGGTTGCAGAATCAAGCTCTGTGCATTCCAGAGGAATGCTTTTAATTTGTGTATGAATATGGTGTGACAGCAGGTTTTTTTCTGCCTGGTGACCTTTGAAGTCACTGTGCTCTTTTGTCTTCTGTAATATGCAAGGGAGATTCATGGGAAGGAGTCGCCTCTGAAGGTTGGGAAACAAATTGTGGGTTACCTATCATGCCCTTCATGTAGTTGTTCTAGTAAATGTGTCTGTTGCATCTGAGATAGGAATCATACATGAGTTTGAGCATTCTAGTAATTAAGAGTGACTTTAATACTCTGATGGCAAAGGTGGCTAGAAGTCTTTACGAACAAAACTTGTCCCACAGACTCTGCTACCGCTCCTGTAATCTCACCTTGAAGTCTCCAAAAGATGTAATTTGTAGCAATAAGCTTTTTAAAAATTCAGATGCATTGTTCATAACCGGTGGTTAACACTCAGCTCTTAAGAGTCTTGTACAACCCCTCTGTTTCCAGAGAGGTTGTGAGCGTTTGAGGGTTTTGTGGCGATGTTACAAAATGTTAATTTGTCAGAAAGCTGGAATGATCTGTGTGAAGTCGTGTTTGGCAATACAGTGCTTTATTTCAAGTGTTAACCGTCTGTTCAGGTAGAAGATTTTTTTATGTCTTTCCTTCCAGGAAATCTGTCATAGATCAATGAATAATCCAGTGAGTAATTTCCTGAGCTGTTTAGACTGTAATGCAGATTATGACATAGTGAACTGTGACAGGTTCAGTAAAAGCTTGTCATAATATTTCGAAGTAACCTTCCTGGTATCATATTGAAAACAGTGAATTAAAATAAGAAGTCAAAAATGTAAGGAGCCCTGAAGCTTTCATTGCAATTTTTCAACTACAGGTATGTGGGTAAGCAGTTAGAGCAGTAAGATAACAGATGATCTGTATTTCCCACATAATTAATTTGATTGCTCTGTAATTTAAAGGGTATATCAAAGAAAAGAAAGCCTGACACTGCAGTGCACAGATACTACTGAACAAGTTCTGAGCTCAACTGCAGATCTAAAATGTATTGCTGGAGACAGCCCAGCTTTGCGTTTGGGGAGTGACTATTCCATTTCGGGGTAATTTAGCACTAGCTGCATTAAAATTGTCAGCTGTTGTGTTTCTAAACAGGTTTCCAAGCAATATTTTCATGTCTTTGCTAAATCCATTGTAAAGACATCCTGAAAAATATATCCTAAGGAGATCAGGATTGACTTTTTGAAAAATGAAAATGTACTTTTTTAAAAATGAAAATGTTTTGCTCTTGAGCATTTTTTGGAGACTGGCCAAACATAAAATTCAAAAATTATTTTTCTGCCATTAGGGTGGGAGAAAGCAACCCAGGCTGCCTGAAAATAGGAGAGGCCTTTCTTCTTTAAGTAGGGTTTGATCTTTACTTCCAAACTGGCAGAATTTGAAGTGGCAGAAAATGGAACTATTTACTAGCAACAGGTAACACCCTTCACAAGTTCAAGCAAGTACTAAAATCAAGTGTTGTACTATTTAGATTTCCCCTCGGCTTAAAAACTCCTTCAAGCTTTTCTTTAATAGTGATCAAAATCACAGGAAGTGCATGTTTGAAATGTGCTTTTTCTTTATCCATAAACACACCAAACTTTTGCCAGAACTCCTGAAGAAGCTCTTGTCTTTTAGTTGATTCCTTTTGAACTTGCTGGAAGAATTTTTCCAGATTTGTTTATTTTATGTAGTCATCTGTTTACTGTGGTCATGTTATCAGCCTGGTTTTCCCCTAGTTTTCAAGTAATTAATCCACAATGTAGATTTGGCTGCCTCTAGTGTACATATGGATAGTGATATTAAGGAAATAATTAGGTAATGAGTGGTTCGTATGCAGAAACCAGAAGGTGTAGTAAATTTAACCTAGATGCATTCAGGAAGGTAACATGAGTGAAACTGAAGAGACACATGGTACAAGAACAAACCTCCACGGGGAGCTGCAAAGGGCAAGTACCCCTGGTTACCCCACTGGAGAACACTTCAAACAAAGCTTTAACTTCTCTCTATATCTGAACTGATGTTCAGAAAAAAACCTTTCAAGGAATCACAAAATTAAAGTTTGCAGATCCCTGGGATCCTAAGAATCACAGTCACAAAGGAGCACGATGACCCTGTTTTCTCTTTCCTTATGAGCAGAATTTTATTACCTCATCCTAGCTGTTAATTATGGTACAAATCTGCAAGTGCCAGTTAACTTTCTGACCTCCCTCCTAAAGTTAGACAAGGCGAGTCCTGGGCTAACTGAGGGCAAATCCGATTTTTGGTGAGTTACCTGTGTCTGGATTATTTTCCTGGCTCTACTTTCAGACCCTGTTTGGAGCTGCGCTTCCCAGATGTCATACATAGAGGTTTTTGGAGAAAGATTCTCTGTGTGTAACAGTACTAACAATATATAATCAAAGCTTTACGCTACTTCTGGTTTCAGGGGCACGGATGGTGCCCAGGAGTAAAGGTCTCCAGCACCCTCCTGCCAGCAACCTGGGATGGAGCAGCTGCTCAGCCTCACTGAGGCACTTTGTACGTCTGGGGGTTACAGAATCTGCTGGGTTAGGAGAGCTCGCTCCCTGTGGGGCAGGATGGTTGCTGCCATGCTGCAGAGCAGTACTGCAGTTTTTGTTGTGCCTGGCAGCTGGAGTGTGTCTCTCTTGCTCAGATACGGAGGCAATGTCTTGCTCTCCGGGCCTTTCTGTTAAGTGAGAGGTTGGATTAAGGCAGTGCTCCTTCCTAGGCATAGTCTTGAGGTCTGACAGGTTTAGCTGGTACTGGATTCAGCTGCCTGTCCTTGATGATGTTATTACTACTTTCAGCAGCTTATATGGGCTTCTGAATGAAGTGGAGAAGCACAAGTATTTCACCATTAAGCCCTGACTCCAAGAACTGCCTAACTGCATGGGCTGACTTGCAGAGAAGAGTGGCGCTTAATTATTTAAATCCCATTTATTTAAATGTAAACATGTGCAAGTGAGATGTGCTGATTACTTCTGCATTCAGGCTTCTTTTTAGATGGGGGAAACTTAATAACTACTATCAAGGGATTCTTAGGAGGCTGCTGACATGTCTTACAGGTCACTTTATCTCAGAAACACTTGTTTGCATAGATCTCAGTCGAGTAAAACTACCACGCACCACAGCTGTATCCTGGCACTTGTGCATTGAAAAATCTAATGAATGTCTGCTGAAGAAATTTTTTAAGGAAACCTCATTTTCACTGCTTTTGGTGTATGTGGTATACAGGTATAGACACACCTGAGACATTTGAACTTTCTGCCCAATTTATTGTACATACCAATGTCTCTTAGATGAATTACTCCGAGGTGATTTTGAAATGGGCCTTGAAATATGCTGTAAGTAATTAGTGCGTAACAAGTTGGAATAATTGATTATATCTGAGGCAAACCAAGAGATGTGAATAGTGATATATGTGAATCACTGTTTGAGCGTTTGCCATGGACAAGTAAAACAAAGTTCATGCTCTTGGCACATGTTGATGCAGCTTCATTTCAGTTTGAGGTTATCCCACTTCTTGTATCTGCAAAGACTCTGGCATTTGTGCTTGGAATAAAACTGCAGCTTAGTAGAATCCACTTGATCGACACACATAGAGATAATTTATGCGGAATGTTAACGTTGAGAGTTATCTTCCCTTGCAGACTTTAAGATCTGTATCATTTTACTGCTTTATGATGTGAAATTTTTTGTTAGAGTTGAAACTCAGTAAGTTTCTGAGCCCACTGAAAGTGGATTTTGGTATAACCTAGCATACACTCGTTATGCACCGCAGTGGCTAAAATTAAAAGCAGGTTGACTCTGAGTAGATTTCCTTGTAGAACCAGGAACCAGCAAGATGTCCTGATTCCTGCATAAATCTAACGAGTGAAATGCAGATGCTGCTGTGGTCTGTTCTCACATGGGCACTCAAAAAACAACCAAACAGGAAAAAAAAGTCATAGTGTAAGTATGGGAAAGTTTAGGAAGTGTAGTAGTGAAAGGCAAGAGAAGTGCTGCAGGTTATCACTGAATCAAAGGTAGTATAGATGCAGGAGGTGCTCTGTTTGGGCTCTCAGTATGGAACCAGGGTTAGAAGAACACTGTAGTAGAAGATTTATTGAATGGAGTAGACTATGCATAGCAAGACTTAACTGATACCAGATATTTAAAATTGGAGCTAAAGCGCTGCAGGGGTAACTGGGCATCAGAGAGTTATAGGCAGTGATTTGGTTGCTTTTCCAATACCTCAAGTGTGTTGAAGTATCATCTCAAAAGTTCCAAGTCTTTCAAAAAGGGCATATTCTGCCTAAGACAGAAGACTTGATGCAGATCTCTGAGTTTGTGGCCCATGCCACGCATCAGATCTAACTGAGTAGTTACAATAATGGCTTTGCATTTTAAATATATTGACCTGGTCAAATTTGTGGTGGTTTTAATGCTTAACTTTCAAGGATGTTCTTCTTGCTGTCTCTGATTCCTAGCAGGGAAGTCTGCTCTGATTAGCATATATGCCTGTTGCTGCAGCTCAGCATCCTATTGGGGTGTGTATTTGCTTAAACACAAGTGAACCCTCGCTGCAGGCAACATTAAAAATCAGTGTTGCTATATTTACTGTCCAGATGACTCTGCAAGTTAGTTTTGTTGGAAAAGCTGTATTCTGATATCTGTCTGGGTTTTTTTGGATTTTTTTAGAGAAGAACTTGACTTAGGTAAAACAATAGGATTGTAAAACATCTTGAAATATTCTTACTGGAGATAACTTTTAGGATATGTAGCAGATGATGTGTCTGAACTTGTGGTTTGCTTTAGCTAATTCACTCTGATTTGTATCAACAATGCACCTTTCAGTGCAAGAAGGTAGTAGAATTTGTGTGGGGTTTGCAGTATCAGATGCACTGGTTTGTTTAGGGTTTTAACAGCATCACAGTTTGGCACTTCAAATTTTTTGTTTGTTCTTACATTAAGACAGTAATGAATATACACATCTGTATTTTGGAAAAGTAGTGTGACTTCTACCTACCACCCTTCTCTTCTTTCTCTTTTAGATGGGTGGCCTATGAGAATCCTGAGTTTACAGGGGAGCAGTATGTACTGGCTAAAGGGCTGTATCCCAGCATTGAGGCATGGGGGGGAAAGAATTGCAAAATATCTTCAGTTCAACCCATTGTTATGGTAAGGAGTTAATTTTATACTTGTTTTGCAAGTTTCTCTGAAGTATTTGGAACTCTACTTTTTCTACCAAATTCAGTTTGTTTATATTACTTAAACAATAATTAATAGTAAATTTTGTATGTTATTTTATCACTGTTGAAAATTTTTTTCACTTTTTTCCCCTCAAAACTTTTGCAGGATATTGTTGGAAGCGAAAGGGGTAAAGTCAAGGTAAGATACTTCTCTAAGCACATGAAACATACTGTGTAGTGTCTGTAACATGTGACTAAAGAAATGGCTATTTGTCCAGTGGAACACTCAGGTATTTGCATAGATGGCTGACTAGTCAGACAAAGAGTGAAAACTGCAGGTGAAGGAAGGCTACTTTCCAAACCTCTTGAGTAAGGCACATTCGGACCCAGGGAAGGTGGGATTTAATACACGATTGCCATCAGAACTTTCTTAGGGCACTGGCAATGTTTCGGTTCAGCGAGTGAGATGTTCTGGGGTGTCAGTGATTGTTCTTAGGAGCTGGAGCCCGCAGCCCTCTGTGCAGAGGTGCAGGACCTGGAGTCTGTTGCTGAGGTGAGGGCTCTACAACAGAGATATTGTTGTTCTTGGTGAGGGCACTACAGGATAGATGATGTTGTTCTTGGTACAGCTGACTTAATTCCTTTTGAACCTATTCCTTTTTTTTTTTGCTAGTGGTGGTTGCACTTGAAGGGAGTTGTTCACGCACAAACACTGCTGAGTTGTGCTTAAAAGTTAATGCCATCTTTGTCAATAACTTAAGGGAAGGAAATGGCAGGGAGAACTTGTCTGTTCAGTGAGTTAATACATTTCTACATGGGGTTGTCTCCTGTGTGCAAGTGCTAATACGTAGTTTTGACAGTAAGGCTAATGGACAGCTTTTTCGTCCTTCCTAATTCTGAACCTTTTCAAGTTTGTCCCTGTACAAAGTTATTTTTATTTTCATTTCAGTGAAAATGGTGAGTATATCACGGAACTAAAAACTAAGAGACAATTCTTAGCTGTCCTGGTTTGCTACTCCTGATTAGTAGCACACTTCACTGGAATCTCCTGCATGGGGATCATGCATAAACTATGGGGAATAAAAATCTCAAGGCTGCTTATTTTCTGCCGTGTGCATGAAAAATTATTTGCATCTGTGTATTATGTGCCTATTAAGACCCTATCCTAAGGAAGACCTTATCCTAAGGAAACAAAGAAGTAGTGGCTTGCAGCCAGCAGACTGCATCCACCGTCAGCGTGTTCCTCTTTGGAGAACGCTGCACCTGCCCACACGCCTATCTCTGTTAAGAGTGAATAAAGCTGGTAGGCATGTTGTAATGTGAATGACTTCTGTGTGATCATGGCTAATTATCTTCTAACCAAATTAGCAAGTTTGCTGCCTGGAATTTTTTTTTTTTAATAAAGGCAAAAGACTCTGGGGGATGTATCCTCTCTTATCCTTGGAGCAGGGAAAGAGCCGCCATGAGACTGTGTCTATAGCTGTAACAGGCACATAAAGCCAATCTACCCTGGGAATATATTCCATGCCTCTTGGCATGCTGAGTCTATTGTCAGGATTATGCACCATTAGTGTTCTGCAAAGCAGAGAGTTTTCATTTACTGGGAAGAATAAGCATTTTGGAGATTAGGCAGATTGATAATATAAAAGAAGACTTTTAATGGCCCTTTAATAAAATGTGTGCCTATTCTGGCTGTTCTGTGGGAATTTAAACATCTTACCCAGCAGATAGATCGAGAAGCTATACTTGGTAGTGTTGTTTTAATTATTTTGTATGTTACTAAGTGATTTACAGCCAGAAGTAATTTTTGGAATTGTTACCTTGCTCTCTTGAACAAGGATTGCAACACTGAAGAGGTAACAAACATAGGTAACCAAGGAAGTCTGGGTGGTTTAAGTATGTTTTTGTCTAATTATAGAAGTAATGGTAGAGATGTAACTGAAGGTAGAAGAATGAATTTCCTTAAATATGTTTATAACTTTTTAAAGGTCCAGTTATTTTCAGAGCCTGAATTCAAGGGTAACTGCCAAATATTTGAAAAAAACACAAGATGTATTGATTCATTTGCTGTGAAGTCTTCAAAAATTTTAGATGGCAGGTAAGTTATATTGAATGAATACTGAAAAATCACTAAAATGGTAGACGTTTTAGAAAAGCAGCCAGCTTTCTAACACCTGAGGTGGTTTCATATATGGGGACTTAGAGAGAACAATGCTTTGCAGTTTGCACATCTTTCAGGACAAAACATTGTAAATAATGTTGCTGCATTTTACTGGCACAGGTGTCTTAAGAGGAAATTTATTCTCCTTTTTTCCGCAGCTGCATAGTGTATGACCAGGAGGAATTCGCTGGTAACCAGTACGTGTTGGAAGAAGGGATCTATCCTGATCTGAGGGCAATGGGTTGTTCACCCCAAGCAGTTCTAAAGTCTTTACGGATCATAAATATTGTAAGTAAACCTGTTAGAAATATTGTAAAGATAAGCACAGTGATGATTCCCCATTTTTTGCAACAGTTAAAATTCTAGGGCACACATACATGGGGGGGGGTTGTTTGTTTGTTTGGGTTTGGTTTTTCTTCTGTGCAGTAGCAGTTAAATGTCCTAGCTGCAGTTAGTCAGGTTTTTTTGACCTCTGTGCTGTTTTTGTAAAGGAGAAGATGTCACAGAAGCAGCTGCCTGGGATCCCTGTTCTTAATAGCAGCTTAAAAAAGAACTTCTGTAAAGAGTCAAGTCTATTTCCCAGTAGGAGAGACCACTCGGAATGGGTTGAGAAAGTGGTAGGACAGTGTGAAGAAATATCTGTACCATGGACCTTGTTTTTGATGCATATTAAAAAAGCACGCTTAATTAAGCAACTTTGCATGAAATACATGTAATTATAAAACACAGCTGGTATTATCAGGACAATGGAATTTGAGTTAATCACAAAATAATGCACGCTGCTAGATAAGGTAAAGCAACACCCAATACTATTTGGCAAAATCAGGCAGTGTTGTTATGTGTTGTGGATACAAACTAAATTACATTTACATATTTTGTAACTCATCAGTGGCCAGGAGCGAGTTTGCTCAAGCTTATAAACCAATCATTATGATGGATCGCTTACAGAATCTGCAAGTATCTTTTAAGATCAAAGTAATTACTAGCAAAATGTGGTCAAGATTCCAGGAACTTATGGCAACAGGAGGAGATGGTGCTCATTTTTAAAAAGGAGTTCACTATTGAATATCGTCTTTGAATTTGGCAACTTTATTGCACTCCACTGTAATTTTGGTAACCTGTCAGTGGTGTAGCAGTTGACGAAGGAGAGCTAAAATGTGTCATCCTCTTTCATGTCTCTGGAGAATTTTGATGTACTCTGTAAACAACCAACTGCAGCAAGAACGTCTGCCTTCTGAACTCTTTGGCTGTCTAGTAGACAGATCCTGTTAAAAACAATAGAATTGTTTCTAGCCAAGCTAGGCGGGTGATCGCCATGAATTAAAATAGGCTTTTCTGTACATGTCAGTAGCTCCTGGGTTTAGAATGCTTGTTTCAAGCTGGAAGGATCAGCTTACTTTTGAAAGATTTACTATTTGTGACAGAGAGGGTTGTGTTAAAACATAAATGCCAGTTCTGTGCTTCTTTAAGTTCTTTACGCTCGAGAAACTTGCTCTAGCCCTACATTTTATCACACTTCAGGCAGTAGCACAGAGCTGCATCTGTCTGCAAATCATGTGCTGCTGCTTCTTTCTTCAGAGGCTCCCTAGCTGCGGAGGAGAGGAAAATGGGTTACTTTGCTCATTGGTTTATTAGCAAACCAGAACAGAAAGAATGATCATTCCTAACTATTTATATTGTTTGTTTTTCATGATTTTCCAAAAGCTTGAACCTTGTTATTTTAGCTCCTGGTTTCACCTGTCAGACTTATTTTGGGCCTGCATTTTGGCAGTGCCAGTCTGAATTCCTCCCCACCATCTGCCGTTTCTATAACTTTCCTCAGGATTTTTCTGTGACATTTCTATACTAGAAGCACCTTTGCTATTTTAACGTCATGTTACTGTATTTACCTACTTAAACTCCCCTTTGCAGGGATCTTTTTGTAAGGGACCGTAAAAAAGGGAAATTAAAGGGATATGTGATACACTTGTAAGGGAAGCTAAAAGGGCTTTTTAAAATAAGGGAACTTACAAAACTATGTAAAGACTTGTTTATAAGCTCAAGGGTTTTTGGGTTTTTATGCTACTGTATCTTGGTTGTGCTTGCTTTGCGTGCTCCACATGGTTATGCTGCAGATAGAAAATAGCATTTTTGCTTCTTGAGTTTGACACGTGTTCTTTTTCCTGAACATACTATAAAAAACAGCTGTGAATGTGGTTTATGCTTGAACAGTCATCTGAAATTACTTTTTAATGAGCAACTCTGTGGAGTAACTAAATGTAGATATACAGGAACACCAGCTTGGTACAGTACGTGGGAAGTACGGAAAGAAAATTCATGAGCTGACCTTGCACTTCTCACTGTGGGGAACGTTTTATATAACAGTGTTGCTGCTGAATCAAAAAAATGCCCAGTGTAAGGTGTGGCAGAAAATCGGAGGATTTCCTTTTCTGTTTTCTTTGCAAGTAGATTATTTCTAAAGCACTGCATGAGGCTGAAAGGCTGTTGCCTGAGAAGTGGCATGTCTGAGAGGGCAGGTGCCAGTCTGTAAAAGGGCTTAGAGTTCAGAGGCGCTGGGACATCATCCCAGTGTGACTGGTCCTGTTGGGCTCTTTACCCGTGGTGATGCATGATAGTCTAACTGGTGTTGCCTTTCATGGTGGGGCTGAGCACACTCTGATTTTGGAGTAAAGTGAAAAGGCCTCTCCTGGCACTTTGCACAGCCTAGCAGCCTGATGCGTGCCATCAGGAAGCACAGCTCAGCTGCTGTGTGATAACCTGGACTGCCGCGCAGGTAATGGTGACGCTCAGGCAACGCTGTCATCCGAGCCCTTAAACATCTGAAGGAAGATTACAGAGGAATTTAAGCACTGTCTAGAAATTGGTAGATGGGAGGTCTTGCCTAATAAATTCACACAGAAGCATGCATATATGAGCTGCCACGCATGCATGGAGCCAGCTCTGCCTTGGAGGGCCTGTTTCCATGCCTGAGGCCGGATGGGAGTCTGTCGAGACTTTGCGTCATGTCAGGCGTTCCCGATCCAGCTGATGGGAGTGCACTGAACACATGCCAGAAGGAAGGAGCTCTTCTGGCTGTGGCGTTGGTTTTATGCAGTCGTTGCTGGAAGATTGGTGAGAAAGGGAGGGGCAGTGTCATTTCTGTCTATGAGTATACGCTGTAACACCAGGACACTCAGGCTTAATTGACTTTACCCTGGGGAATTTCAAGCTCTATGTCGCAGCTTCCAGTTAGGCCTTCATTATGAGAGGTTATTTCCGGTCCACTACAGATATCTTGCCCCACAGGAAAGAGTCCAAGGTTCCTTTTCCAGAAGACGTTCAAATTGGATTCAGTGATGCAGGGAGCTTCATGTGGGCAGAATCCCTTTGACACCAGAAGCATTTTGACAGAGAGGGAGAAGAATCATCTCCCCGCAGCAATTTGGAGGATTCAGACGTTACAATTTTCACTTGTCATGAATTTTACCTCAGCAGTATGAATCTTGAATCTTTTGTCTAGTCAGAGGTTGATGTTGCCGTAACCTACTGTAAAAGTTAAAAATTAATGCAGTTAAGTGATAAGCAGTGCTGACAAGGCTGTCATCATTCGAAGCTGTAGAAATCAATATTATCTTACTGTCTGTTCAGCTCTTTATATGAGAATTCCCACGAGTGGGGGTTAGTGCAATGGAAGTGAGATATGGCATTGATTAAAATGTATTTTAAAACATACTTAGGGTATTGCGCAAGAATCAGCCACAGAGATCTCTGCGCCTTAAGATAAGGAAGTTTTATGTTCCATGCGAGAAGATCCCTTGTGTGTTTTGTATAAGTGGTTTTTTTTTGACTTCTCAAGTTTAAGTAGCGTGTTGAAGAGCAAAAACATTCAGGGTTTTTGATCTTAAACAATCAAGAAGAAACCTCTGAAATAAAAGGGCTTATTTGGGGTACTGATGTTCACAGTCACCATCTGGAGTTCCGAAACCATATAAAAGCACTCATCTTCCTTTTGCAGGAGCTGTCTGAGCCCTGCATAGCTCTTTTTGAAAAGATGGGTTTCCAAGGAAAGAAAATCGAATTCAGTACAGAAATCTTAAATCTTCAGTTCCTGGGATACAGTCCTCGAATAGCTTCAATTCAAGTCCTTGGCGGCATGTAAGTTTAAAATCACCTTTTGATTATTTAGAATGATGTACTTACTCAACTTTACAGGTGAAATGGAACCACAGAATGTAAAATTAGAATATCATAATGTGTGTAGTGCATTAATGTCATTTCTCCTTACAGAGCATGTTCACATCCTGTCTCAACAATATGTTATCACTGACTCATGTCCTATGCTAAAAGTTGCAATGAATTTGAATAAAGCTGTCAAGGAAACTTGTGTCTTCTCTCATGCCATATTATAAAAATCAGCTTGGAAAGCATCCTTAAAACCAACTTCTATGCTCTTGGTTTAGGTCTCAGACATAAAAAACCAATTTAGTTTGTGATCTGTGTCATGAGTTCAAGATGTTTTTTAATAAGTCTTCGTGTTCATCCTTTGACCTCTACTGTGGACACAGAGGTGCAATCAGACCATGATCTCACCTCTTTTGGTGATAGTAGTAATAGTCCCTTTTACTTCAGGAATTGGATGAGAATCTAGCAGTTAGATTTGGTAGGTGTTTTTAAGCAGTTGTGTTCTCGAAATGTACCCTTGAAGATCATGTAAAAAATAGTCTGTGATGAAGTTTAAAAGCTGTTTGGAAGCATTTTTAAAACTACTGTCCTATATTTTAGAGTTCCAGCAGATCTGTTAAATTCTCTTTTTGTTTTTTCTCCCCTGTTGTTAACCTCTACCTCTAAGACACTTGCCCCCAGTTTTGGTGGTTTTTGTAGTTTTGGGTTTTGTTGGTTTCTAATGATAGATCCATGTTACCGTTGCTTTGCATTTCAATGTGTTCTTTTGAAGAGAGAAATTTCCAAGGTGTGTGCTGGGGAGATGCTGTTGGGTAGCTTAAGACTGCCCTCAAGTGGATAGCTAATAACCAATTCAGTAGAGCAAAGCATTTTCCCCATCTGGATAAGCTGGTTAAAGGGTTTCCTTAGCACGCTGAACTGAACTTTGAAATAAAGGTAGTAAGAAAAAGTACATGTTTATATTCTGAAGCTTCCCAAGGTTTTAGTGTCTTTCACCATAACCACAATATAGTTGATTCTCACTTTCCATAACATGAAGTCAAACATCAAGTTACTTCTTTGCCAATGTCATGATTCCAGGTAATGGGATCGTGAATTGTGTGAGTTTCCTGTCCAATGAATGTATGTGGAGTTTTTTCTGGTGCATCACTGGGAACACAGAATATGATATGAAAATTCTGATTTCATTATAGCAATCTCAGCTGCTGAAATGTGTCAAAACACAAGGTTTCCTTGCCCCTGCTGCCTCCCTTATTGAAGAGGGTTTCATCTTCTCTTCCTTTGCTAAGAGACCACCATTTATAATTCTCTTAATTTCATACCTGGAGATAGATGTGTATTAGGCACTGAAAAACCACCAAAATTAAAGTGAGTGTGCTTCTGGATGGAGATGTCTGGTGACAAATCAGTCAGAGGAAGGAGGTAACCTGAAAACTTGCATATTGAGTGTTCACGTACTCAAACTCCCACGGCTACTGGACAGTCCCAGCACATCAGTGTGAGAAAACTCTACAGATTGCAGCCTATTTTGAAGCCCAGTCATAATTCACTGTCTGTGCCAATAATGGAGAATCAGAAGTTGGGTTCTGACAGATTACACTCAATGTGTGATTTTAAGCGTAGTTGGATGCATGCTAGGGAAAGCTAAACAAAATTTTTCTATGTGCACTCTTGCTCTGTCTCTTCCCCACCACCCTTTCAGGTATTTGGAAAGAAGGGAGGTGTAATGAAATAAAACCTCTATCCAAATACCAGAGAGAACTTCACCCTGCTGCAGTTTCCAGTATTTGCTTGTTCCAGTCTGCATCCATAGCACTTCTTTCTCAAGCTCACCAGGCCTGGCCAAATTCAGATACACGAAACAGCTGGGTCTGCACCTGCAGCAGTGTAGCACATACTGCACATGTAGCATATAGATCTGTGCTCCTTGAGGAGTCACAGTGCCTCCTGAAAACAAATGGTATTTAAAAGTTGCTTTCTCCCAAGAAAATGCTTTGTTTCATTCGGCTTGTAATTTTTAAATAATAGGACAATAAAATTTGAACTCCTGTGTACTCATTTTAATGTGGCTGATCTAAATCAGGATGTGATTTTATTCTTTTTAAAGGCCTGTTACAAACGTCATTGGCTTTCCAAACCTAAATACTACTACATTGTGGGACAGATTTCTATTAAAGTCATTTATTGATTCCAAAGCAGAATTTGGCAGTTAAAACATTGTCTTATTTTTTCTCCTCACAGCTGGATAATTTATGAACATAGTAATTACAGGGGACGTCAGATGTTGTTAACACCAAATGACATTCCAGATTGGTATAAAACCAGTGGCTTTTGTCAGATAGGTTCTCTGAGACCTTTACTGCAGGTGAGTGGGCTTTGACATGAGCTTCTCAAGTACTAATTTATGTCTTGTCATGGGGTTGGGGAGATATTATGCAGTTGAAAGCAGTCTTACAGCCTTGTCACAGGCATGTGACAAACTTCAGTATTGGCAATTGTGTAAAGAAATCACTCTAGAGTTTCACATGTAATAAAAGCTGTTTGATTACACTACGTGGCTTTGCAGTTACACTGCTTAAACTGTTCATTAAGCATCCTTTAAGCCAAACTACAGAAGACAGCATATAAGGATTAATTAAGGATTAATAAATAATGGCTATAACTACTATATATAAATTATTCTAAGTTGTTTCATAACTAGCACCCAGACTGCTTGCTGGCATACTGTCTGTAATATCTGCATTATTTACGGAACAACAAGAAAATTGGTAAAAAAAAAAAAGATACTTCAGTTAGTAGTGATTTTGTGTTGATTTAAGAGGGAAAGTCCCTCCCTGCTTATTACTTGGCAGAATAATTTGCAAATCTAATGCAAAATTTATTCTTGTCGTGCCCTTTTTATTTTGTTCTCTAAATAAGGACCATATGATCTTGTCCAATGGTGCAGCAGTCCTGGGAGCTTTAACATCTGAGGTTCTTGCTGAGCCACACTTCATTGGAGAAACAGCTTTTTCTAATTCACAGGTTACTTGTACCTGTAACCAGCTGCATTTGCTTGCTGTCATAGCTTTGTCTTTGTATAGCCCTAAGCAGAGTCAGGAATAAGGCATTTTGACTGCCCTGCTGAGAGCTTGTCTGAACAGAAGTGTTCATGTGTAATAGGCCACCCAAGTGCACCCTTAATGAAAGCTCAGAGCATCTACAGGAGTTAGCAGAGAGAAGTTAGTTCTGCTCTGAATTAAAAATTTTTAGCTTTCCACTGTGTGCCGATTTCAGTGCATAGGAAAGCCTAAAACTCTCCATGCAGAGTGGCGAGTTCTCAAAGCTTGTCTCGTCCGAGATATTTATGGGCTTCTGAATTAAATTCTCGAATAAAAAAGTGAAGCTTTCAGAAAGAAAGAGGGAGGTTTGGGGTTCAGCACTGACAGTAACTGCTCTGAAGTTAACCCAGAGCAGGATGTGTTCTCTGCTGAGATTGTGGTTAAAGAGTTCATTTGTTTTCTGCAGAAACGTGTGTACTTCAGGCTTCGAAACAAGGAAACAGGAAAATTCATGTCAGCTGATGGAAACCTAGATAATCTCAATCTTCTCAGAATACAGGTTGCAGAAGATACAGACTCAGATGATCAAATCTGGGTTTATCAGGATGGATTAATAAGGTGTCGGGTAAGGTTTGAGTTTAATGTGCATTTTTTCTTTTCCTCTCCAATAGTCCTACTGCAGCATCTTCATTTATTTTATAGGCTTAATCTGTTTCAATTATAATGTAATCTTTCTATTGGGAGTTGGTTTTTGTGGGTTTTGTTTTGATCAACTCTGGCTTTTTCAGGTAATACAAACTAGTTGTATGATACTTTTTTGATATAATTGAAATTTTGAGAGAAAGTGTTGCAAAAGTATCCAAGTAGGGGAGACTTTTTAAAGTACAGACCCCTCCTGATAATATTTTGAACTATGCATACCTTGTGGTAGGACAGTTAATGTCATGTAGGTTGATAGCCTCTTCTGCATTTAGGCAAGCTTAAAGATAAAATCCCACTCTTTTGAGCTGTTTGGGGGTGAGTTTTTTTGGTTTTGTTTTGGGGTTTTTTGTTTTTCTGACTATCCCTGTATTTGTCAAATCCATCCTTTTTCCTTTCCTCTGTACAAGTTCCCAAATGAAGCCCTACTTTTCTCACAGTCCATAAAACTAACCTTGTGCAAATTGTCACTGAGGTGAGCAGAGGTATGTGCAGTTCATATAATGTTTAAGGATGAACAGTCTTAGGTAGGGATGCCAGCCAAAAGAAAATTAAGTTACTTTAATACTGTTAAACAGCTTGACTGCAAAGAATCATGTGAACTTTTTCTATAGGATTGTATAACTTCAAAGGAGCCATTTATAACTATGTCATCTGTGCTGGAGGGAAGAATCTTACTGTTAATAAGCTAAGGCATTGTTCGGACATGTTTACAGGACACATGCAGTTGTAAAAGGGATTTATGCAGACAGCAAAATGATGCAAAGTAAGCTAAAAGCTGTAATATCACATACAAAAGAATTCTCTTCTGATGGTGCCTCTCAAACATGTCACTGAAAAGTTTTCATATTGAGGCAGTGTGGTATGATAGGGCTTTGGATAAATGCCCCTGGTTTTTGCCCCTTTTTCTGTATCTCCTAAAGCAGTTCTTCTGTGCACAGAAAATACACAGCTTGTGCTGTATAGCAGTCAGGTAGCTTAGTGCAGAGTGCAAGCTGGCAACACTGATCTTAAGTGACTGAACTCCTACAGAGCTCTGCCATCTTTGTGATGAATGGTAATAAATCCATTTTGCACAAACCAAAACTTGGGTTTTACCACATATTACAAAGAAAACTGAGTTCCTGGGTGGGTAGCTACCTGCACATAGGCAGGCATAGGTCACTGGAAGAACCTGCACCTTCCTGTAAGCTTGGTCATCTCAGTGACTGAGTCACAGCACCTTGGTTTGTGCCTGGGGGTTTTCAAGGAAGAGCTGATTTAAGTATGTGGGATAACCAGTAAGCAGGATGTGAAAGTCATTCTGCTCCTTTTTTCAGAAACAGATGTGAATGGAGGTTTCCTTACTCTTTATGAGTTTCTCGGAGACAGGTGAAGTACTGGCCTAGTGGACCTAATGTCTAAGCTCAGAGTTTTCCTAGTCCCACTAGAGAATGCTTCAGACACAAATGAGAACTTCACAGCTAAATCGACTTACTCAAATCCTAGGTTATGATAGTCAGAAGTATGACTTTTTCAAGAAACAGTGCTTTCAAAAGGACTTGTAAAAATAATTTAGGGCCATTTCAACAATGGCAGATGAGTGTTTAATCTGCCACAAGTGCATTTAGTAATTAAAAGGCACAGCTTATGGTGATCTACAGAAAATCACTGTTTATCTAGAAAAAATAACTGTTACAGCCTTAATACTCTGTTGAAGTAAGCTTAATTTTTGCCAGCTCTTTTTTTAACCAAGAAGACATTTGCAGACTTTTGGAATCAAGTAATAAAAGTGACTAGGAAAAGAGTGTAGAACAAAGAAGTAAATATTACTATGATACCCTGTGAAATTCATACACTTGATACTGTGCAGTTGTGTTCTTTATTTGAAAAGGCTACTGCAAAACTGGAAATGATTGGGGAAAAAAAAAAGAATGTTCAGAGGAAATGGAGAGCCTCTATGCAAGGAAGAGACAAAATAGCAAGGATGTTTTAGCCTGCAAAGGGTACACTTTGAGGGTTGATGTGTTTGAAAAGTCTCTGTAAACATAGCATGGACAACACATCCCTTAAAATAATCAAGGGATGAGGAGGGCATCAAATAAAACTAGTTGCATATCAAGTTATTTTTAGTTGGGTTTTTTTTGAAAGAGTGGGAGTTAGGATTTGGAACTCCTTGCCACAGTATCGAAGGATTACAATACACAAGGGTGTTCATGTAAAAGGGCTACACTGATCTTGGTGGGTAGTGACTAATAAATTCACACATGGGACAGAAAATGAGCACTAAAGATATTGGGATGCATGGAAAAGTCTCTGGGCTGGCAATTGGTGTAGACTGGAAGAGATATCCAGGAACAAACTGCATACAAGAGTACAGTCAATGTAATCTTCCACAGTACCAATGGAATCTTTGGTTATTGGCCACTGCTAGAGACAGGTGCTAATGGTGCTTTTTGATCTGATACAGCATAGTTATTTTAATGTTCCCATGTAGTGGAGAGTGTCAGCAGAAAAAGGAACAAAAGACAAATGAGTCTTGAGTTTGGGGCAAAAATAGATTCCTTGAGGGAAAGTCACTCCTAAATTTTGTTCTCACCTGATGATATCTCTCCTATTTGATTAAAAAGAAAGAGTGGACACTAGAAGTAAGGCCATTTTGAATAATTGCTGTTGCCTTTCTGATGACACAGATGGCGGAAGATTGCTGCTTGACAATTGTTGGAAATCTTATAACTCCTGGCTCTAAACTCGGTCTGTCATTTGAGCGGAATGAAGACAAACAATATTGGCATATTAGTCCCGATGGCAGAATTTATAGCAAGATGAAACCCAAGCTGGTTTTAGATATCAAAGGTAAGCAAATGTTATCTCATTACATTGGGTCTTAATTACATGGTATTTGCAGTGGGATGCACACTAAACATGCCTATAAATTAAGGATGGTGCTTTAGTTGCTTTAATCTAGAAGCAAAAAAGACCCGATCAGCTAGTTTGACCTCCTGAATTATACAGGCCCTAAGACTTCATTTCATTTCTCCTACCTACCATTTAGCAACTCACAGTACTTGCTTATCTTGTATTCTCAGTGTCCACTCACTATAGATAGCCTCAGTTAATTTCTGGGCAAGGTGAATATGATTATTTAAAATGCTGAAGCAAGAACAACCTAACTTCTCATTAACTTTAATTTCTATAGAGCCAATTTTCTTACATAGTAGTTGCAGATGCAATAGCCAAAGGATATTAGGAAAGCAAAGGCAGGCTTGTATACTGATGTGATTAGATGCAGTAAGGTGGGGATTTTTTATTTATTAATGGTTATGCCTTTATGGCAAGCATGAGATTCTGCCATAGCAGCCTAGGGTCTGTGAGCACTTGATGTGTGTTTTGGAGTCACTTTTGTCACAGTAATTTGATTTGTGTAGATACTGTTTCTGAACTTTGTTTTCAGAGCTTCACAGAAAGTCTAAAAAAAGCAGCAAATGGAACGATTAGGAGAATTAGCATAATCAGATGTTCTTACATAATTGCTTTTTTGGGTGAGGGGAGTAAACATTTTCTATATCTGTTCTATTTCTATTAATTTTTTTAGCTGTTTTAAAATTAATTTTTAATTGATGCTATGACATTAATTATGTCAATTACAACCACCATCCCCCCCAAAAAAACCCAAACCAACCAGAAAAATAGCATAGTCAACAGTCTGCATTTTAGAACTAAACAGGACTGAACTAGAATCATAGATATCCTGAGTTGGAAGGGACCTATAGGGATCATCTAAGCCCAACTCTAGGTCCTGCACAGGACACCCCAAGAGTCACACCATGTGCCTGAGAGCTTTGTCCAAAAGCTTCTTGAACTCTGTCAGGCTTGGTGCTGTGACCACTTTCCTGGGGAGCCTGTGCCAGTGTTCAAACACCCTCTGTGGGAAGAACCTTTTCTTAATATCCAACTTAAAACTCCCTGATGCAGCTTCATGCCATTCCCTCGGGTCCTGTCACTGGTCACCAGAGAAGACCTCAGTGTCTCCCCCTCTTCCCCTCACAAGGAAGTTATAACTGCAGTGAGGTCTCTCCTCAGTCTCCTCCAGGCTGAACAGACCAAGGGACCTCAGCTGCTCCTCATACGGCTTCCCCTCAAGGCCCTTCACCATCTTTGTAGCCCTCCTTTGGATGCTCTCTAATAGCTTTGTATCTTTCTTATATTGTGGTGCCCAAAAATGCATACAGGACTTGAGGTGAGGCTGCCCACTCGAGGTGAGCACAGAGCAGAGTGGGACAATCACCCGCCTCAGCCAGGCAGGACTGTCAGAACTGCGAGATCAGGGTTAGCTGATGTCTGACCATAACACAACAGTGGCACAAATGGTCACAAATTCTCTTTACTGCCACAAAAAGCTAGTGATGATTAACTATAAACTTAACAAAAACACTCCAGTTCGAGGAGAGTCTTTAGTCACAATGACTGCATACCTTTTTTCTAAAGCCCATTCTAAGTTGCACCAAACAAGCAGAAATACTATTGCATTGCCTTTTCTTCAGTTAATCGTGTTAAAAGCAATTATGTATTCTGCACTTATAATTGAAGAACTTCACAATGGATAGGTCTGGTGGTGGAAGTATAGATGCACTCTTAGCTTCAAAACAAAGTAAATCTGTACAGTAAATACAAAACAGTAGATACATTTAGCTTTTATTTGAGAAAGCCTAGTAGGAACGTTGCTTGTTCCTGCCAACTCTGCTGATCCATTCTGGACCACAAATTGTGCGTTAAAGAATTCCTCAGCAAATGAATGCAGTTGTTTAACTGTGCAGTTGCCAATGCCACCTTGTGGACAAATGCGCATAGCACAAAGCCTTGTCCAGAGCACCACGCTATCAAAGTAAACAGTCTCTCCATCCACTGAAAAAAAATCCCATATTTTCCCATTTTAACGTGTTTACATTCTATCAGACACCACTTAAATTTTGCACTCACAGTGCTAACTGAGCTACAAAAAATAACATCAGCTACATAGCTCAGTATGTTACACGCAACATAAGCTTTCAGCTGCCAGGCTCATCTTTTGCTCAGTGAGGGAGGGTGAGGCAATCGGGGTGCAGAACAAAAAGACAGTGTCCGTGGGAGCGTCCCGGTGCTTCGTATCAATGGTTGGCTCAGATGGCTGCTTCCAGTGGGGATACTACCTGCTTTGCAGGTGTGTTGTACTACAGGAGATGCACGTGTCCTACGTTTCTGCAGTATGTACTAGAACTGAGGGAAAACCCCATCAATTCTGACTTTCAGCTCTAGTCTTCACTTCCCAGTTTAAGTCAGAATATTAATGGTGCTCTTCTATGAGACCATGTCTGGCATTGCATCACGTAAGTAGATTAAGCTCTTCTAAGAAATGTTCTTATTTTGCATTCAGATATGTTCAGCTGCCAGTGGAAACAGCTGAGCCTTGGGTGATACTCTGTGCATGGTGACTTGTGATTCATCTGGTCAAAATAAAGGATTATAATGGCAAGGAGTAAACCAGTGCCAGACCTTGTCCCTGACCCGGTCACGTGTGTATTGTCTGTTAGCAGCAGCAGGACTTACTTCATCATCTAAACATCTTCACTCCCTTTTTAGAGCCAAGTGCCAAGTGACAACTGTTGCAGGAAAACTGAATAGTCAAGCGTGACTTTTGGGAAGTGACAGTCTTCAAGGAGCTGCACCTGACTGTATTGCAGTGTTTCTTTCCCTTTCCACCCAGGCCGAAAAAGCCCAAAAACTGACTTACTGAAGGGGTGGAGAGAATAAGGCAGACTGATGCTGGTTAATTCAAAAACTGTTTCAAAATTAATTCCAAAAGCAGGCAGTGATGGAAATACATTTGTCTTCTCAGAGCCGTGGGTTGAAGAGAAACTGTCTACACCAGCTGTTACTAGAGCTTTTCTGAAGCCTGGAGTATTTGTCTCTTATTTCAAAGATAACCTCCCCTGTTTGAAATTTCTCTCGGCAGGAGGCACACAGTATGATTGTGACCATGTCGTCGTCAACACGGTCAATGAAGAAAAGTTAACGCAGTGCTGGGAACCGCTGGTTGTATAAACCCAGAGAAGGAAAGACGATGTTTGAATTGGCCACTATTCTGGACACTGGAATTGGCACTGCCATCTCTGAGGGATACAGGATCAACAATGAGAGTTTTGTCTTTTCTTCACAGTTTTAAAAAGAACAAGCAACAGAATGATTTCACCTCCCTATCCAAGATTATTATCCCTCTAAAAGCTTGAGTATCTCAAAACCTTTTTTTTTTTTTTTACCCC
>VZTA01015458.1:44754-70901 GCA_013398855.1 Mohoua ochrocephala | reverse complement strand
AACTGAACAGGGGTGAGACCCCCTGGAGTTACAATTATGTCAGTGAGTAGTTAACCCAGAATAGTCAGTAAGTGTAACTTATTTTATAAAGGACAAGAGTGCAGTGTGTATGTGGGTATAGCAACTTGGACCTATGAGCTGTAGTATAGAGAAATATTCACTACGGGAAATTAATATATTTGGTTCACTGGAACAAACTTATGTTTACTGAAAATTTAAAGACTGCTAGTACAGCACATCCAAAGACTTTTTAACAATGTGGCTTCAAGTATAGTTAGTATGCTAACATAGCAAGTTCTAAATTCAGAAAAAAAATCTACATTTTCTCATGTATAGAGGATGTAAAGTAGCAGATATTTTGTTAGAAAAAGAGAGGGCTGGCAAAAGGATGCATTGGAATGTGAAGAATTTGCCCATTTTCTAGGTTGCCTAACTTCTTGAGTTGTGGGTATTTTTCTTCTTTGCCAAGTCACATTTGTACCTTTTAAAACAGTTTCAGTAAGTAGAATCTTCCTGAACTCCAAAATCATATAGAAAACAAGATTTCTTAGGGAAAGTATCACTAAAGATGACTGCAACAGCACATAAGCACTGTGGTTACTGAGTTTTCCAGCCATTGCCTCTTGGGCTTACCATGGAGAATGCCCAACTCCCCACTACTTCTGGTGATGTTGGAGAGCAGTGTTTGTAGTGGGCTGCTGGCTCCCTGTTGGACAGAAGTGTCAGACTCCTCTAGGAAGGGGCACGGCCAAGCCTGGATACATGCCCAGCCACAGGGGCTGTGCCCATTCCAAGTAAGTGTAACTGGTTTAGTAAAGAGCTTGTGACAAGTAGGATGTCCTGATGACTGCAGGAGGTCCTTCTGTTGCCCTGCTTTGAACCTGGTCAGGTTAGTTTTCCTTAATAATGTTGGCAAAAAGGTAAAATACAAACAAACTCTTGTACTATGCTGCTGTGTTTTGTTCTGGCTTAGACCAGTGTTACTACAAGCTGCTCCTAGGAGCATCCAGGCCTTTGTCTTGCATAGTAAGTCTGTTTAAAATTAACATTTTCATTACTATTGTATTGCCTCAAAGGATACTGGTGCTTTTTACTATTACCACCCTAGAGGAAGTGCCTTACTAATTTTCTTCCTTTTGTAAAGATGCACTTAAGTTTTGTTGCTCTGAAATGTGCTGCTTTTAGTCCTTAATAGAAAATATGTTGTTACTGGTTCCAAACAGTGGTACTTTGTCATATTGATGTGCTCTTGCTATATATAATATAGCATTTTAAAAATAAATTTAAGTTAGGTAACATTTTATTGAAATTATTTTTAAAGGTAGAAAAGTGAATTTTATGGTTAGTTTTGCTTTCATCTTGTGCCCATCTCTGTCCATAATCCCTCTGCGACGGCCAGCCCCTGAAGAGTGATGAATACATGGTGTGGAATAGCTGCAGGCTCTGAGGAATGGGTGATTCTTCTATACAAGCACGTGTTCAGTGCATCTGTGCACGGGGCCACCATTCACACGGCTGCCACTTCTGTCCCCTGGTGGAAGCGTTGCATGACGTGGTTCGTGCACCACCACAGCTGCACTGCAGTAAATGGACAGCTCTCACTGAAGAGGTTGCCACTTTCCTTCAATCCACTTGCATCACTGCAGGGGAAGTTACTCCATAGCCCATCTCTGGCAAAATGGCAAGTTTAAAAACAGCCCACCAGACACAAACACTCCCTCCAGCGCTTCACCAGCAGTGATGGGACACAGCAGGAACAAGGGCTCCTGACTGCTGACAAAATCGTGTCTACCCTACCTGCATAAACACTGCAGTCAGCTGAATCTGGGCCAGGAGTTGGGCAATTAGAATAATTATCAGTTAGAGATTGATTCTGTTCCATGCTTCTGTTTAAATTAGCTATGTCATGAGAGAGTTGCCATAACAAGATCAAAGTATCAGTCTTGAGACAGTGATGTGACCATTTAGTTCTGAGAATGAAATAGCTTGAGTAATAATCTGCATTAGTGAAGGCAAATAGAACTAGGAAAGGCCAAGGGAACACAGCACAGGTTTCATATGGACGAGTAGATTCTAAGAGTGTGCCTTACCATTTCAGGACTTATATGTGGAAAATAAAAGCTCCAAGATGTACAAAAGGAAAATGCTGCAGACTGTTCCTCTTATTCCAAGAGTGAGGAGTGTTCTGCAAAAGTCACAACTACGTTTTTAACATGGTTTCCAGGTAGAAATGCCTACGGGACATTAGTATGTCATGTGTGCTTGGTAACAGGCAGCGTATGGAGGAATCACAGGCTTTTCTAAAACCAGACTTAAAAGTTATGCATCCTCTATGAGCTTTTAAAAAAGAAACGCTTGCTACATACCAATTCATGTTCAAGGACTGACTGCAGGCAGAATAATGATTAGAGATACTTTATTGTCTACTAATTACATTGATCACTGTTTTTCCACGTGCATGTCCTCCTTCCAGTTTCAGAAAGGCCTTTGGAACTTCAGAAAAAGAGAAGACTTCGTCAATAACTGGTTGAATCTACAGAATAAAGAAAAAATGTCTCTATATTAGGAATAAAGTAATGCATCACCCTCACACTTCACAACTGTATGAAGAAAGGGGGGAGGTTTCTTTAAGGTATTTAGGACAGAACTTGCCATGTAGCCACTAGATTTTAAGATTTTTCAGGGATACTTCTGCATGCAGAAGCAGGCTTTCTGCTGCTCTTTGCCCAAGTTTTGAAACACCTCTACTAGCCCAGTTTAGAGCCCTTACCTGGGGCCTCTACCACTAAAGTCACCATATCAGGCTCTAACTTTTACATCCTTTCAAAAACTGACACTGGTTTAACTTTTTGTTGTCTGCAATGATATACTGACAGAACATATTTTTCCTCATATTTCTGTACTGGTTTTCTTGTTAAGCCCAAGAGTTCTCACACTGCCAGATATTTTAAAGATACCTATAAATCTGCTGCCTATCTGCATCAGTACATGGCTCAGTACCCTTAAAAGACCACAAATGAAGTACAAAAAAGAAGTCCACCAATGTTTCTTGCTGAATCATTTAGCTACACTTGAAAACTCAGCCACTGTGTATTCCAGGAGGCATAAATCATTTTTAAGCCCAGCTTGCATCAACTGCTGTTCTGGTATTAATTTTGTAGAGTGGCCTTCTGGATTGGTTTAGACTCATTTCTAACAACAACAGTGAAACTACTTATTCACTCTCCCCATTATTAACTAAGGAGCCTGAAACCCCTATAAGCATTTTCTTTAGATAGCACAGCATACCAACAGAAGCACAAGAAATTCCAGCTCTTCTGAAAAATATTTGTCACTGCTGATCCAAGGGCAGAGGTTTTTTCTACTGTCAGGTTCTGAGTCAGCATTCCAAATGCCAAAATAAGATTTGTATACAACAGTACCTCCCACACCTCCTACCAAAGATCTTCCTACCCTGAGGTTGGTCCTTCACCTTGGATTCCATAACACCAGCCCAGTGCGTGTTCTTGCACTGATGCACTGATCCTAATCCTCTTACCAGAGGAAAACATGCCCAGTAGATGAGTCTGCAGCTAGCGCTTGCAGTGATGAAGATTTGAAGTGCCAAAGATCCAAACGCACTATTTACAGTGCTAGAAGAAAATCCTTTTCACTTATGTCAGGGAAAAAATATCTTCTGCATTTTCCTTATAGCTGTGAGCATGCACCCTCTCTTGTTGAATACTCCAGAACTGGTAATTTCCCTGCGCTGCCAGGACGTGCATCTTGCTAGACAGGAAAGGAATACAGCAGCAATAAGGACACAAACAATGTGCCACCACTGGAATGGTGCTGTCTTTCAAAAAACTGCCTTGCTTTTACCAGAAGACAAAGGGTTTTTCTGTCAGACGTGCTGCTCAGAAGGTGAGTGTGCAGCACTACCAAGGAAAGGTTTTCATCCACACACACACTTCCCAAGCAGCAGTGCTGACCATCCAGCACCCTCCCGAACAGCACAACAAATGCTATCTGATAGTTGTCCATGCTCAGGGAGGTCCTTTTCTCAAGTATCTTAATTTCCTCCTCATTTACACGCTGTGCCTTACTCTGACATCCACTACTTGCACTTAAATAACTACTGGCTTTGCTTGTATGATAATGGTAATCCAAGACATCAGTACTCTTACACCACAGTATCTCCTAATCTTATCGCTAGATTTTACTTTTTATTTTGTCAAGGCAAGCTCAGCCATAGTGTGAAACTTTACGTGGCAGAAAATCAGGGGTGAATGAACTCCCTCCAAAGAATGCATCAGAATTAGCCGACAAATCACTTTTGAGAGCAAATGTGCAAATAAATACAGTCACCAAGTGCCTCAAACTTGCCATGCAGCAAGGTACAAGGCTGAGTAATTTATTTCCCTTGTTCTGCCCGGATGATGTCTGCAAACCAACCTCTAGCAAAGTGAGCAGTAACACACAGCAGAGGAGCCACAAAGATACCCCAACTGTGGAAGAAATGTTGGGTATAAATGATCATGTTCAAGACAAACTTTTATCTCTGGTCAGCATTCAGCACAGAATGGAAATGTTGTCTTGGACATCAGCGAAGTCAGGGACGTGGACCCAAGGCAGCAAAACCACTGAATCAGACAATGGTTTGGGGTAAACTGAGCATCTGAGTGCAGCTGCAGCTGCTGTGACCATCAGCAGGAGGAACGTGCTGCTGATCAGTGCTGACTGTTTTGAGGAAGACCAACCCTTGCTTTCATAACAGATGCTTGGGAAAACACAGTTCACGAACCTTGGTGAGCCAAGCACTTGTACAGTACTTATTGTTAGTGGCAGTTGTGTACAAAGCTGTGCTTCAGTTAAGGGGGGAAAAAGAGAGATAGAAACCCAGCCTCCTGGAGCATGGATACAGATCACCCTGACAAGGCAACAGGCTAGGAGGAGGGGACAAGTATTCAGGGAAGAAAGCAGAGCAGCAGCACAGGGAATGTGAAGTGCAAGGGATTCCAGGGAAAGGCAGAAGTTCATTTCAGACACGTGCAGCAACTGAGGAAACAGGAACAAGACGCTTCACTGTTCTGCTAACCCCCAGTCCTTACTGTAGGTTGCAGCTTATAACCCTGACAGAGTGAGGTATGTTACATCCTCAGCCTGTGGGGTAGAGTTCAAAGCATTGCATTTGAAAAGTGGTGACACAGTGATTCAGAGGAGCTCTGAATTCAGCCTCACAGTTCAAAACACCGTGTGTATTGCAGCCACCACATGCTCAAAGCCCATCAGCTACATTGATGTAACCTCTAGCTTCATTTAAATGCTGGCTTTAGGCAGTGCTATAGAGAGACATGAATACCGAATTGATGATCCTGGCAATCTAGAGCATTAAACATTTTATCTGGCTGGCTGGACAGTCCCATTGTTTGAATAACCCTGAAAGGGCTGACCGTGTTGCAGCACAGTGATTCACTCAGCCTTTACCATAATCCACTGACTAAGATAAAATTTCTTCCTGTGAACAGACAAACAAGTAGGGGAGCGTCTGCTGTTTGTTGAATGTGTGATAATAAATGGAGATTAACTGGATAATAAAAACACTGCCTATTTACAGCCACGCATCAGTTCCTTGCCAGAGGACACCTATTTGTTCAGGGAAAAAGGATTAAACTAAAGTCTGGGAGAGAAAGGATTACACATACCCACATTGAAATGTTTATCTGAAAACAGATTGGGCCTGAAAGGTATTTTCTTCCTCTTCATTCTCTCCGATGCAGGACATACTATAGAAATGAATCTCAGGTCTCTTGAAATGAACTCATGTGTTTGGAAAAATAAAAAGAGTAACTGCTGATGCTGATTAAGGCTATCCTACACACAGCAGAGAGGTGGTGTCCCAGCCACTCCAGCTCTGAATGCAGCAAGGCAGTGAACAGCACTGGCAGGAGTTGGCTGGTCAGCAGGAACACACTCCTGCTCGTGGCAAATTCGGGCCCATCCTTGGAGGTCCCACTTTCTGCGGTAGCAAGGACACAGTCTGAATTTATCAGGAGGGGACAAGTGAAAAAACATGAAAGGAATGGAGACGGCTTTGACCCTCATAGTAGCAACAAGGCGCTCCAGTGTGTGGAGCTTTTTCCTGCCACTGGAGGGAGAGCGAGAGCCTTGGAATCCTCAGGAGAGCGACGAACTGAGCGCAAGCCTAGTTCAAAGCGCAGGAGGACAAAAGTGCCCTCCCTCAAAGGACAGTGACAGTGCACTGGTTCTCCTCCAGGTCTGCACAGGATGGCCGCGTCAGAGCTGCCGGGCAGCCTTGCTTGGGTGACTGCCTCCCTCCCGGCTGCCGCTTCCCACAGCACATCCCCTTCCTATGCCTTGCTGAGGCTGCTCAGGCTCCCGTACACCCCCCCTCAGGAAAGGTACTTGCACGTGCACAGAACAAAAGCTGGGATGCGCTCCACCAGATATCAAAATCCTCCTGAGGGCTTGCTGGAATGGAAGGGACCTGCCTGCTGTTTTGACTAGCTGAGTTCAAAGATAAAGGCCATCTTCCTCCAGAAATTACCACCGTGCCTAAATGCAGTCTATGAGCACGAAGGCAGAGCTCCGTAGTCTCCTTTGGCCTTTAGTGAGCCTCTCATCAATGTCAACAAGAATCTTGGAAGAGAAGTCATTAAAAAGAACAGTCTTTGTCCTAGAACTAAACAACTGGTTATCCATTTGTTACTTTATTGTCATCCCATGGGGGAAAAAAAAAAAAGCTGTTTTGGGACACTCCTGCTTTAGCTGAGCATCTTCTCTGTTGCACTCATGTTCCATGCTCTTTGGATCTTACTCTCACCCCTTTCCTCATCCTTTCTTTCCCTTAAAATGGCATGCAACAATGCATGCTGAGCCTCATACTGCTTACCAACAGCAAGTTTTAGGGTCAGCCCTCACTGAAGACAAAGACTGAAGTTCTTACCTTCTGGAACAGCTGGCTCTAGTCACGTGTTGTACAGGCAGCATTGCAACTGCACAGTACCAGCCGAGAATCGTAGGACGGTTTGGGTTGGAAAGGACCTTTAAAGGCCACTCAGTCCAACTCCCCCTGCCATAGGCAGGGACACCTTCCACTAGACCAGGTTGCTCAGAGCCCCATCTTTGAATGTTTTGTAAAAAACTTTCCTTGCTGTGTTTTTGATTAACTTGTCTTTCAGAGAATATACACTTTCATCCATGAGCACATTAAAGGAGATCAGGTACATGATACTTCTGTCCCAAATACCTAACAGAAGTAAAACTGATCCAACAACACACCCATAAGAAAAATGGTGCTGCAGTGGTTAAGACATGGGAATGGAAGGCAAGTGTCCCAGGGTCTAATCCCACAGCCATCTTACCAGCAACTGTATTATCAGGTCTTATTTGTTCGGTTATTAAGCCAAAGTACCTTCTTTCATATCAAATCTCTAACAGCAGCCCACAGGAACTCACGAGTATCATGTACAATTATTAAAATGCTAGCAGACAAATCCCAGTTAAGCAGGCTATCAGGGTACAGTTCGGAGTGTAGAAAAGGCTTCAAAAATCTCTCATTTGTTAATTAGCCCTGGCAGAACAGCTTCTACAGAACACGATGAAGAGCAGTAAGAAACTGGGACAAGCCCAGAACTGCAATGTGTGCCAGCCCAGCCCAAGCTTCAATCAGTAGAAATAAGGAAGATCCTGGGTTTAGATACGTACTGGACCATGCTGAAAAACTAAAGGAAAGACTAAAGGAAAGAGCAATTCATCTCTTCTGGAATCCCCTGTCAGGCACATTCTTGGTAATGGTCCTGATATTTTTGCTGGTAATTAAAGCAATCTGGGGCAATGTCACCATATACTTAAGACAGAACCAACTCTAGTACAGTCATATATAAATACATATTTACATATGAAAGCATATCATATCTAGAGATTAGAAGATTAGTCCTGCATGATCCACGTCTCCCCAGGTCTCAGCAAGTTAAACTCACAGCAGACAAGAGCTGCCTTGTTGACCCCACACTTCACCCCTGCACTAGGCACAATTCCCTCCTACACTAGGGGGCTAGAGCTCAGAACACCAGGACTGACTTTCCACACAATATACAATTACATCAGGTTGAGGGAACACATCTGATTAAATGCCTGGTAGATGATGATTAAATTTTTCCAGACCTCAGTGTGGTGCATGTGAATTTACATATTCAAACCCTATCTCCCACAGTACGTGAAATTTCCATTAGTGCCCTTCACAGACACTTTGTGATGTAACCACGCAGCACCTTCACAAAGAGCATAAGCAAGCTACCATGTCCTGGAGGAACGGGAGCAGCTATGTTTTAATAAAAATCACAGAGGGTTTTTTTTCTGGTGGCCATGACAAAATGCAGATAGAGGTTCTTTTCGGAAGAGAAAGGGCTGAACAGAGCTTTTGGCAACCCCTCCTTGGTCAACATCTCTGTGCTCTAGCCAACCAACCTGGCAAGCAAATGCACTGCAACAAGAAAACACAAAATTAAAACCAACAAAAAAGTGCAAGCTTTGCAATTTAGCATGAAGAAAGATGGTCATCAGAACAAGTGTGAGTGACTACAGAGAGTGGGGAAAAGGACTGAGCTCTAGTTTAGACATTGAAGTGTAGAAACCCCTCTACTTAGGCACCCTAGTGCCTTTTCTAAGAGAGACTAAAGCAGGCACCGCACAAGGGCAAGTTCTCGGGTACCTTAGGATACCTTAGCACAGTCATAAAGTCTGGAATTACTGCAGAGAAGGCCACATCTATAGATGCCATGTTTGGAGAGCAAAGACTCAGTGTTACATTCACTCTTTGATATTCATACAGGTGAGAGAAATGCAACAATAGTGCAGTAAGGGCCAGGGAAAAAGTTACTTGCAGAACTGTAACAAGATGAATTGGAAACAAATCAGTACACACAGGTTAGGATACAGAGTCCAGAAGCTGTGATGACCTACACTAGCAATAGGTGTAAACCATCTTAAATCATGGCCAACTCTCAGAACCCATGTCATGTCAAAGTAGATGACCGTATCCATTTGTGTTATTTACTTTCTGGACAAGAAAGACCAGGAACAGAAAACAATTGAATTCCATATTTTAACAAGGTATCTCAGAGCAAATCACCAAAGCTGGATAAAGGGCATTAAGCCCTCATTAGTCGATCAAGAAATTATGGTAGCAAAAGGTTATGTGATTTGTTCAGCATTGCACAAGAAGACAGCAGCAGGGCCAAAGAACAGTCAGCATCCTGGCCTCCAAAGCATCACAGCAGGTGCTAAGTCCAAAGCATCTAGTGACTTCAGCAAAATGTATAATCAACACTACTCACAAATTACATTAATATAGGCATGCAGTTGTTCTTCCTATGGGTGCTTGTGCTGGAACATCTATTTAAAAAGCAAACATCAGAGAGAATAATCTATTCATTTCATGACTGGAGACTCTCTTTGCCCTTTAGCCTTCCTTCTGCAAAAACAACTTTTACCCATCAGCCCATCTGATGCAACGATGCTCTGAAGGAAAGAGTATTAAGTCACCAGAAACACTGCACACACACTTGTACTGCATTTAAATAGCACTGAATTAAAATGAAAATGTCACACTTCTGTTGGGCTGCATGTTAACCCACATCCTATCACAATCCAGCAGGAACACACAGCACACTCAGCGCTCCTGCTTATGACATTAAGGAGTCTTCTGAGCCTGCCTTCCTCTACCAGGCTTTATAAAGAGGCAAACTTAGTGCTCAGTTACGAGTTAGAGGCTTTCTACCAACTTAAGTACTTATTTGAATTTGGCCTATTTTCACCAAGGACTATATGACATGTCCTTAGGAGGAAAATGCTGGGCAAGCAGCAAAAACCAAAATTGCCAATGTTAAATCCACAACACTGACCACAAATAAACCAAATTAATTCCTAACAAGCCTTTTGGCGATGATGCTTCACCAGACAGTGTGCCAACAGATCTGTGTCCTGAATTAAAGGCTCTGCTGATTTCAGTTGTCCATAGATGAGAATTGTAATTCACCAGGAACATTCTACCACGTAAAGAGATACAGCAGCCTCTGACATGGGCTTCGTCCACCTATTTGGTGGAGCCCACATTAAGCCAGTCCTTACTGGGTCATAATTTACTGCTGCAATTCCAACCACAACAGGAATTCTCCAGCAGTTTAGAAAGTAGCTAGTATCTCTAAAATTTGTCAAGGAAATACTGGATTTTCTCCATGCCCACAACTGTTGCAGCAGTCTCCCAGCCCCTTAGTCTGGCAATAGTCTCTTTCCAAGATGTCCAGCTTCAAGGCAGAGAAAACAGCTCATAAAGTGAAAATGGTTTTACAATTCCCAGAACTGACTGATGTGCAGGTAAACTACACAAGGAAAATTATTCTCTTTTCCTTGTACTACCAACTCATCAAATCCTCTCCTTCTCCTCCCCATTAAAAAAAGGCTGTTAAAAGCACTCCTCCTCAGAGCTGACATTTTGCAAATCTCTATTCCTTGCTGCAAAGATCATCCAGGTGAAAACCAAGTAACTTTAAACAAAATTGCTTATTCTTCATCCACGGAAGGATTGAGAATCCTTCTGCTTTCACAAAGGAAGATGATGAACTCATCAGAACTGAAAATCTCTTTCGGTGCAGAAGGACTATAAGGAGAAATACTGTCAAATCAAAATGATCTGTCAGTGTTTCAGAGGTATGCTCTTCAACACTTCACTTACTGTAACATCTCTTTAAACCATCATCTCTTTTTAATTTCCTACATTTAATCCCCCCTCATCATTTATTCCTGAAAAAAAGCCGCTCATTTTCAGGAGCTTTCTAACTGCTCTCTTATTCACACTTCATACAATCTCAACATTAAGATGTCTTTAACAGAAAAGACTAAAATTTAAAAAAAACCCCCTGCATTACTCAAAAATATTCACTTAAAAGGTAACAAGTTCAACTACCTGAGCTCAATTTGCTGGCTTCCCCAAGCCTTCCTGATACACTTCATTGCTTTGTGCTTTTTTTATTTCTCCTTTATTCTTTCCTATTCAAACATAAACACTTATTTTCACTTACTCATAGGAAATTGTGGTACAATTTCTCCAGTGATTCTCTCCTGCCTTTTTTCCCGAACACCTACTCTTCTGAATGGATGGTCTGTCCATTTAAGAGAACTCTTGTGTCTAAACAAGAAAGGTCATAGTCTTATTAATATCTGTCTAAATGGAACACAACTGGGTCTTATCAAATCCCGATGACAGCTCGGATGTTTACAACATTGCACAAAATAGAGTCAAATGCTGCTAGAATAATGACTGTGCAGACAGTCTGACGTTAGGACCTGTTTTTGCACAGAGAATAACAGGCCAAGCAAACATCTTTGTCCTCGTGATCATCTTACAACCAGAAGCACATCTGGACATTCATGTATGTATGACGTACATTTTAAGTGGCATTGCAATTCACCTGTCCAGGTTATTAAGCAAAGAACACCGATTAAGCCCTATCTCTATTGCATAAACAGGTGTTTCCCAAGAGGCTTTCATGAGCATATTCTGCATTTGTTTTGCATACAAGGTAGGAGCGGAACACAAAACAAATTGCAACTGGCTGAGAACAGGACAAGTGGTAAGAACAAAGACAAGGGCATTTCTTTTTCTTAGACACTTATAGTCTAGCAGTGCGACTGAATGCCATCACAGGATGAGGACCACCTTCTACAGCTTCTTTCTCGACCACAGGCTTATGCCTGTAGCACTGGACATAATGCAAAGCAGAGAACTTTTCATTCTGATCAGCAGCACTGAGGTGGCAAAGTAGAAGCAATCAGGTCTTAAGTACAACAGCAATTGATTTACTCTTTTCCAAACTCTGGAACATATTGCATACCAAAAGAAAGGGGATCAACACTCTGATTTTTACTAATATGCACAAATTTTGAGCACAAGATGGCAGTTCACATGCTGGAATTACCAGCAGTCATGGCAGACTCTGCTTATTCTTCTGCTTAGGTACCACACAGAAAGATTAACAGCAGTTGTCCATATTGCCTACTCTTGGATGACTTCACGTTGCCAAAATTCCCAAAGAGGACACTGATGGGACCTATATCACCACACAATCCAAAAAATAGGAAATCAACTGTTCACTCCCACAATGTATGTTGTAACAAGCTCATAAACCTGAAAAGACCACAAAAGCAGACCGTAATCTATCTTGGCTTTTCCCCCAAGTCCACTAAGATTCCCCAGAAGCTTATGAATGCTCACAATATTTCAAGTCCCTGTGCTGAATTAGCACAAACATCATACTCTGCAGCACTGAAATAAAGAAACAGAAGATTCTTGTCACTGCTCTGCCAATGGAGATCATCTATTACCTGCAATAACCAGAATACTCTAGTCCTGTGCACGCTACGGGCAGGATGCCCAACCATCCAGGCTAAGCAATTTTGCACATGCAGATACACAGCCATGTTTGTTCTGCCCAAATGAACCAAATGAGACCTCTTAAAACATAATTTTCATACAGAGTTCATACTAAATGATTCCCACTGGCAAAAATAAACAATCACTGGACATTACTCCTTGTAACTTTGTAAGCTTTGTGTTTTTAAAAATGTACGCTCAAGAGGGAGAAGGCAGAACAGTCTTAAGGATTATGAACTCCTAAATTCCATGCAGAAGGCAGAAGTTAGAAACTGGAACAAGTTGGTTTTCAACTAGTTTTCCTCACCGTGACTCTCATAACATTTTATTTCCCAATAGTGAACTACACCATTTTTGAGTCCAAGCAGCATCTGTTTCAGCACAAATGCCCAAGTAACCACTACTGACATACCTTTCCAGAATCAACCAGTTCTGCTATTTCATCCAAACTTGGGCCACTTGGCATGAAAAATGCCCACCGATAATGGACTCCTTTAAGGAGATGCTGCAAGAAAGATCACAAAATCTATTAAAAAATCATGAGAGCAAACTGAAAGGGGAACTAAAATTAAAGAAAGAATCTCTAAGGAAGTAGCAAGGAAAAGGCATTATATGCTAGTGTCTGAAGAAAATGGCACCTAAGCATGTGGATTAAATGTACAGACCAGGATGCTGTGTTACCACAATAGGATCAGGGTGAATTTTGTGTCCAATTGCACAAGGCAGCTAGTAGAGAAAAACAATTACCTTGTCTCTGCAGCTAGAAACAGCATTATTTGTTACATAAGAGAGAAATGGTGTTATGTGTTTATGAACACTCACAAAGGGGGTGAAATAAACCCAGCAATGTGACATTTAGAACCTTCCACTTCAGTATCAGTGACTTCATTTTCCACCATCATATCTGCCAAAGGCATCACTGTCCAATGACAGATGGCAGCTCACGTGAAAAGCATTTTGGGAAGCTCTCACAGGCACAAGTCAAGAGCATCTCCTCTGAGTAAGTCATTACAGAAGTAAGAGCCATCATCTGCCAAAGAGAGATGATTTTTATATATGGCATAGAATTCTCTTCATCATGGAATCATGAACTCTGAAAAATAATATTACATTATTTCTTCCCCGCCTTTTCATTTTGTCTTTGGGCTTTCTTGTGAAAGTACTGCTGCAGGACTTAAAATCCCATTCAGCCAAGCCTTCGCAGGAATACCATAGCAACTGCTTGAAAAGCATTCATTTGGAGAGCAAGTACACAAGCACAGGGAAGAAAGGGAAAAGTTCTAAAAGGCCCCACTGATCTGGCCACTGGCAGAATGTTTTAAGATCCACTTAGGAAAACCAGAAAAATCAGTATCACCATCCAGACACATGAACATGAAAGAGATGAAAGACTTCCTAGCCACCCTCGATCACTCTTACTACTTTCTGGTGCTGGAACACGATGAAGAGGAATCAGTCATGGAACAATGTTTTGAGAGAAAGCCTGACCAGCCTACAGCAAGTAACAAAACTGCCCTCACTTCAGTGAGGCAGGGATTTGCTGTGTTTACTATGAAACCCTGGCTGTCAGCAGGACTCACTAGGGAGGCCACATGGAAAAGGCCACAATGGAAAGCACAATAAGGAATCAAACTTCAAAGCTCCCCAAACTACTACATACACCCAGCAGCACCACCCCAACACATTTCTTTTCAGTGCAAGGAAGAAAGAAAGAAAGAATAGTACACTTAATGACATATGAGGACAATGCAACAGCTGCCTCCCCATGAGCTCTGTGACTGACATCGAAGCCACAGAAGCAGTCACTAAAGTACTACAAAATACGAAAGTACATAGGATTTTGTCAAATACCTTTAGAGTTTTGGAACCAACAGTGACTCCTGTTTGCAACATGCCATCAGCCACTCCAAGTTTGTCCATATTGATCAGGAAAGGTGTCACTAAGGTAACGTATGTTGCTCCTGACCACTTCTTCAGGAGATCTAGTGCCCACTTCTCAGTGGATCCACCAACATTATCTAGGATAAAATCAAACCTGCAGACATATAAAGAGCGGGTTTAAAATCTTGATATGGGAAAAGTAACTTCACTGTAATTAAGCTAATTAATAGCAGAAACCAGCTATACTTCACATTTACACATGTCACTGCAATGCAATAAAATAATCAGCCTGCAAGACAGCAGCAAGAAAGTCCCAGAACTTCGGTGAAGTCCCAGCTTAATGTACAATGGGATTTAAATTTACAGGTTATTGCCCATTCACTGTGCAGCAGACACAGGCTATTTTAAAAGCACACTTAAACTCCAAAAAGCAAACTAAGATGCACAACTACATTCTGTAGTCGCTTAAAGCTTTCTAGAGCTCTATCTCTTCAGCCCTCCCACAGAGACTACTGGAACAGTCTTGAGGTCTAGCTGAACAATATGGTATGTACATGTAAAAACTAGTCTGGACTCATGCCCTCAACTAGGAACAGCTCTTGTACATGCTGTACTCACATGAAAGGCAGTTCCAGTGGCTAAAATTACGTAAACAAATTATTCTACTAACACTTATTTCCTCCACATCTTTTCTGTGACCCAGTTCTCAGCTTCACTTCTCCAATTTTTTTTTTTTACCTCCTTATTTATTTAGGGGCCACTTTACCTCTCCTGACAGCTCATTTCTTCACATCTACCTATTTAACATTGAACCTAACAATGCAAAGGATCTAAAACCTTCCCCCCATGGAATGGGTATATGCAGCCTCTGGCAAAAAGCCACAGTTTCGGTGTTCCTTCTCATTATCCCAGCATGTGAGCCTGTAAAGGCTGAACAGGGCAACAGGGAACTATGCACCTGTTCAGTTAAATGCACAACTCATTCTCATTTTCATCTGTAAATTTTCAGCAGTCTCCAGATTGCAATAGATATGTATATACACATACCTCTAAATCTAAATAACCTACAAATATGAGGTAAAATACTTCACGCAAATTAAAGAGAAATGTCCTTATCTCTCTGGAATGAGTTTTCCTGCCTGCCTTCCAAGGGTGTGATTTCACATTTAAAGTTCAGTTAATGTAACAGTTAGCTGCCAACAAGAGAAGATCACGAAAACTAATGCTCCTGGAAAGAGTAGCTGACTATGGGTTCTGAAGAGTCAGTACCACTGAAAAGGGGAGGGAAGTAAGAACATCCCTCTCAGTAGATCTGGCTGATCAGCCTAGTTGCATCATTAAACTGCACCTCAGGACACTGTTGTTGGTATCTCTTAGAAAGGGTCACTTGCTAGAATGGGTGCATTTAATAGCATTTAAAGTGTTGAACTGCACAAAGGCAAATTTAGCACTGACTGCAAAGCCCATCTTGCCGTACACAGCGTCACTACCCTTGCAACTGCCCTCAGGCCTGCTGACAATCACACTGCAGTCAAAGGGCACAGCTTCTAGCACAGCCACCAGTAAAATTCTCCCACAGACTGAGCAGCTTCTCTTTCCTCTCCCAGAAAATTAGCTCAATCGAGCTATCTCAAAAAGAGCAGTGTAAATACCGTATTCAAATACAAGTCACAGTAGACTACGTTTAAACAGATGGAAAGATTACAAAAGCAAAAAATACTTCTGTTCCAGAGAAAACTCCCAGGCTAGTTCAAACATAGCTGCTGTGACAAGATAAATGTGATTGTTTATCAGAAGCAGCTGTACCCAATGTTACAGAAGAGAAATTTATTCCCAGTTTAGTTGCACAGTGGCAAGTCGCTGCTTCATTATATAGTTCTTCCCTCTACAAAATCAATTTTATATTTACCAGCCTCGCTCAGGATTTCAGAGGCTTACTTTAATTTATTCATGCATTGTATATTCTCCAAGATACTTGGATGGAAGCTAAAAAACTGTTCATATCACAGTCACTGAAGAGAAGCACATGGAAGCAAGCTTGCCTGCACAAGCTCAATTTACTGGCTTAGCCTTACAATGGAGTCTGTGATGGGCATACTCACTCGCAAAATGCATTCAAAAAGGTGAATCTGCTTTACAAAATAATGCTTTAGAAATGGGGGGAAAAATGAGGGAATTCTGACAGAGTCAAGCAATCAAAAGGCAGAAGGTTTGACGGCCAACTCCTTCATCTCAGTATTAAGCAACACACTCACTCACAAGGGTAATGTTTTAAGCTGCTCTTCCAGACTTCCAGATTTATAATCAATCACATCATCTGCTCCAAGGTTCTTCACCAGCGTGCTGGCATCATGAGAGCAAACTGCTGTCACGTGAGCATCCCAGGCCTTCATTAGCTAAAAACAAGTGTAAAAAAAACCAAGTCCAAAGATTAAAATTTAGTGAAATGTTGAGAACAACTTAAAAAGCCAAAGTTTCATTATGTTTATATAACAAATGAGCACCTTTAATAGGGAGTGGGGAGACTGTTCCAATACAGGATAATTTGTCACAAGTCCCACAGACAAAATAATGGCTAGAATTTATCAATATTTACAGTGGTTGTGGGGAAGGAGGAGTTGGTGTGAAGGAAGGAGTGTGGGGGTTTTTAAATGCCACTGAAAGACACCAGGTCTCATGACAAATAAGGCTCTCAGTTTACCATCTGAATCTGCCAGCTAAACACACACCAAGAGATACTGTCCCAACTTGCCAATCTACCAAACTGTCACCAGATGTAAATATTACTAAATACATCCTTTAAGTATTTCATATTACTGCAAATAGTTTAAGTACTATTAGGAAGAAAAAGAAGGAAGTCATCTCTGATTTACCACAGGGTCAATATCAGGTTATCTTCTACTCCAAAAGCTACAGCAAAGTAAAGGATGTTTGCTAGTTATTTATCTCTGTTTGCATCTCATTTTTTCATTCACAGTAATACTTTTTACCTTCGTTCCAGATTAATTAACGTAGTTTATCCAGGATTGACCAGTTACAAATTGTAACTAGTCAGTGGCTGGTCAGCCTTTCATACTGAAAGTCACCTGCTTTATTACTGACCAGGCAAATAGCATACCACAAAAAATTCTGCTGTAAACCTCTTTAAAACCACTGTGCTTATGGCCTAGTAACGTGGAAAGCAGTGATGCAATCACCCAACTCCTATATTTTTTTATAATCTTGAGAGAAAGATGCTTGCTGAAACATGAGATGACACTAATTAGAATCAAAACCCCCAAATTAACTGAGAGCATGAAAGAGGATGTTCCACAACTAATGAATCAACAAAAGAGCATGTTGACTTTCCAAAGTTTAGAGCTACTGGAACAAAGACAGACAAAAGGGCAGCAGGGCAAAGACAGTGAGGGAAAGTAAATCTAAGCCTCTGTGCTTTACATCCAGTGCACACAAAAGCCTGGTGGCCTCTCACATCATTTGACCCACTACAGCAGTTGTGGTAGGTGATACGTTCTCTATCAGTTTTTCTACTCATACACCAAGTTCTGTTCATATTTAGAGCGCAGAGCTGACTGAAAGATATTGAGAACAGGCTACGTATTTCAAGTCACACCAGTCAGAGATTTCCTGCACCCAAATTGTGAAATGTGATCTTACTCACAACTCCTTTCTTTGAAAGTCCCTGCTTCCTACTTTAAAATAATACAACATAATAAATGGAAAGCAATAAATCTGAAAGTACTTTACTTTTGGAAATATCAATCAGCTCGATCAGACAGATTGATCAGCAGCTTGCTATTTCTCTATTCCTTCTCTCAATTCCCTTCCGTTATTTTTTTTCATACTGAAACACTTGAAGGTTCGTCCTGGGCATGCTGGTTTATATTACCTGTACAGCAAATGTACCAACTCCTCCTGAAGCTCCTAATATTAATACTCTGTAAGAGAAAATTAAAATATATTTAATGGTTCCTTAAATAAACTCTAGAGTAACTACGTATTCTAATGTTTCTTACGCATCTCTGACACTGAATTATTTTTAGCAAAAGATTGGTTTTGTCATTCAATGTTATTCAAGAATGGTTAACTGTTCAGATAGCCAAAAATGTGACTTAACACTGCTGATCACGTGTCCTGTGCCAAAAGCATTATCTCAGCACAGCCAAAGAGACTTCCTCACATGTGCTTTCCACTAAATGCAGGCAGTGGAGCTGTCAGGCAGTAGCATTCATATCCCTCAAAACCCCTGTACCTGTCCTCACTTTCCCAAACATACTTGTTTAGTTTGGGACAAAATCAATTAAGAGTCCTTTCTGTCTCCCAGACTCCACTGTCACATCTCCTAAAGGAAAAAATCATAAAAATCAGCCTTATCTAAGAGAAAAAGTAGTTTAGTATCACATTATTTAAGGAGACTGTGAACTGCAGAACATATGGAACATAATTTTCCCATATTGCATAATGTTTATCTAAAAGACAAAAATACAACGAAGTACCCTCACTCTTAACAAGTTTAATTTCTATTAAATTAAGATAGGCGTCTTCTTCTTTAGAAAAAAAGCAGTAGAATTTTTCTAGTTCTTTCCAGTACATCTCAACAAGACCCTGTAAATGCCAGATTGTGGAAACTGGCACACAAGCAAGAAAATGAAAGAGTAGATTACCAAATTATTAGCAATTGAGAGTTCATTTTAACTGATCACCCTAAATTTCAAAAAAACAAATACAAGTTTACTTGTGTGAGGACCTTACTGCTAGAAGCCTAATCACTGTTCAAAAATTTCACCCAAATATTTTATTAAATAACTAAACATCCGAAAGTGAATTAGTAAGAGAACCTTGCAGCTCAGGTTGCAAACAGTGTTCGGACTTTGGATCTATTTGCTAAGTCTAGGACAAAAGGAAGATCCAAGATGAAGTCCTGGCATAGGATTGGGGAACATCATGTTTCTCAGAGCTTCTGTTTGCCAGAAAAATCTCAGAATCTTCAGAAGCTGGTGACAGTCCTGTTTTAAATCTCACAGTGAATGATGTTCAAGAAAATTGCTTTTTACAGTACAAAACTGTACTATACAATCTGGAGTCTCAGTTTACAAAAGTTCTTTGAAGTAGCTTAAGAGACTTGGCTTTGGTCACACTATCCATTTTAAAATGCTTCTTCCTTTGTAACTGATCAGATTCTGTTCCCTCCCATTTCACTGATCCAAGCTGCAAAATTCAGATTAAGAATATGAAACCACAAAGCCTGCAGCTTTTAAATCTGCCAAAATGTACTTATCCTCAGAACCAGGCTTTTAACGACAGATGCCCGGAGCAACATGCATATTTCCACTTTAGTATACTTGAAAAGGCTCCGGGATACCACACTCAACATACTGGGTTAAGCCCATCTTTATCCTTAAAAAGGGCAGACAAAATGAAATCCTTTCAAAAAGACCTTTTCAAACCGCCTTTACAATTTTGCTCCTTAGTTAAAGGGCATTTCTTCTACTACCTATTTGGGGGAAAGCTGTCATCTTAAAATGTGCAATTTGCTCAAAGGATTTAGGTAACATTTTCAGTTTGGGGAGCAGCTTGGCTAGGACTTTTTTTTATTCTCCCCTTCAATAAAAGCTCTCAAGATTCTTCAGGTAGAAATATTTTCCAGATGCGGTTGGTTCCTATGTTACGTGGGCTATTTTCTACCACATCTTCCAGTTATTAAAACTCTCTCCACGCATTATGACTTCAAGAAAGCTCTTAATTTCTGAGACAAACTACATCTGCACAGAAGATCCATGTGCAGCAGCTCAACAGATCAGCATTTTTACAGCACCGACAACAGCAAGACACACAAGTAAGTGGGGGAGTGTTTGAAGGTGCAGGACCTGTTAGGACAGTGCTGAAGGACCACAGATGGTGGAAAGGGCTGAAGCAGGAACAGGGTTTTTTTGCGCTGCCTCAGGAAAATGCAGCCAGGAGAAAACATATCATAGAAACTACTTGTTTTCATTGCAAGGGCGAGCTCAGGAGTAAACTATAATAAATAAGTATGTGCACTAGGGAACAAACTAACAAATCTTCTGACCTGGACAGAGATCCAAAAGAACCAATTCTTTCAAAAGAACAAAATGAACATTTGTACCCCAAGCTTTCCTCCCTTCTGACAGAGGCACAACATTCACCAAGCCCCCATGGGGCTCCAGCAGTTCAAATGATCACAGGGAGCAGATCTCTCCAGATAAGCATAGCATGAAATTTGAAAGTTTAGCCCATCTCCCTGAGCCCCGCTTGATACTATGGCAGGGTCAGAAAAGAGCATCAGACTGGCAGGGCTTGTTTCAGCTGTGTGTGCCCCCCTACCAGAACACACAGAGGATGGGGAGGGGGTGTACAGATCAAGGACTAATATTTTCTCCGGATTATAAACAATTAACAATTTTCAGTGACTGAGTCACATGCGAGATAAAAATTGAATAAATGTATCAATTTTATATAGTTATAAAATTAATGTATTTATTGACTAAATATGTCAACTTTATTTAGATATAAAATTATATTTCATTTGATTATGCCAACAAAATGTCCCCAAGAAATTTATTGCTGGATCAAGCAGTGTTTACCCTACCAGGAAGTCTTACAACCTACACTCAATTGGTACTTCTCAACAGATAAAATGATGAAATAACACACAAAGATTGAAAAAAATATTTTCTTGGGGTATTATACCATTCAAATTTTCACTGTAACCATATAAACCAGGAGTGTACATTTGGTAGCTTACATTTACAGAATCCAGCATCTCTGCCCAGCGTACATGAAAGTCTAAGATAATACCTCTGTATTTACATAAAGATTTTTACTTAATAGCAATGTAAGCACTTTGAAGAACTTCTCAAATGGTCAGGTTTGTTTTTATTCTGCATTTTGTGAATACAGAAAGCAAGCTATTTAACAGATAGTGTTGAACGAGCATATGCCCTTTCTGCTGAAATAAGTCAGTGACACATAGGAGAAGCTGTCCAGCTATCCACAGAGAACAGAGTCTTTTTGAACATTTAGGATGGTAAGAACATTCGCTTTTAGCTTGGAAAAGAATATTGACATTAGTTACAGTGGTATAGAAAAAAAAGCTGTGGAAAAATGACTGGAATTGCAGTGAAGCAGGAAGGTTCACAAACAATGAGAGCACACTTCAGGTAACTTGTAAAAACATAACCTGTGAAAGTATGTGGAGATGGAGCAGATAATCTGTCAGATCAGTGTACAGCCAGACACTGGACCAACAGCAAGTACTTCTGGCTAGCCCACGCTAATGCCTTAAAAGAGGCAAAGAGAACAATACACACCAATCTCGCTGCTTTTAAAATGTCTTAACACTGCAATAAAGCACCAGTGAAGTAGCTTTCATCAAGGAATACAGCTGCTCTGTCAAAATAAGATACACTTTTGTGTGCATATGCACCCTTCTACATAGCTATTTACATACAACTACAGTAGACAAGAAGACCCACATAAAATCACATATGTAGGTAACTTCTTACCAAATATATGATCTAATGAAACTAGGAAACACTGTATAAATTCTTGTATTTTTAAATTATTGACTTGAGAGTTCAGAGAACATAATTTTGCACAGCCCCTTCAATGCATTTTAAATACTTTCCTACAAGTAATTTTTCAGGGGAAAAAAGGTACCATCACCTAAGTCATTCGCTGCTGGTTTTACAGTTCAAAATTTATAGATAGGAAATATAATACTTTTAAAGTACATTAAAACGGGTTTTTTGCTGACAGAGCAATTAAAAATTTATTTGGAACATAAAAGTAAATATCAAATGTAAAGACACATTACAAATGCAGTTTGAATTTTACCATTAACAATCTAAACACTTACCTGAAGTTTGGAAAGACACTTTAAACACAGCTAGCCTATCAGTGTATCTTTAGGTTAATTCTATTTGCATGTGAAAGTTAAGATAATAAAATGTCTAAATACTGAAAAATAAAAAGTAAGGCGATCTTATCTAGAGTTTTATTACCAGTTGGAAGTTAATTTCAATGATGTCTCTTTGAAACGCCTTTAAATTTTGCAATTTAGTTTTCTCAAAATATCATTTATCTTTAGAAAAAACAATTACTCAATATTTTCATGATGAAGTTCACTGTGGCAGATGAACAACTACTCACTCGATAGTCTTCTAAAGAGGTGGGTGAGAATTTCCATAGACCCAGTGTTCTTTGCAATGTGTTGCACTACAAAGTATCAGCCAATATAAGAAGGTCAGGCATCCAGACTCCTACTGCCCAATAATTACTCTGTGACCTCAATCTGTGATGCAGCAGAGTAACTTTAACTATTATTTTTCAACTCCCGTAGTTTTACTTTTGTCCTTATGTCTATTCTGAAGATCTTGCTATCTATTTACTCAAGCATCCAAAGGTCGACATAACTGAAAATTTCAATTATCAGAAGAAAAATGGTATTTGCTCCAATCTTTCGGTGCATTTTTCTTCATCTGCCATTGTCAGATTAACAGGCTGATAAACAAAGTCAATCTTTCTGTTTGATTGGCTGTTTGTCTTGCACGTTCTCCTTTTCTTGTCTGCATTCCTGACCTCTTCAAAGTTCTGGCCTGCAGGTCAAGCAAGAGTCCATCACCTGCTCATTTTTCTCTAAAAAGCTGGAAAACCGGTCTGTTCCAAATGGCCCACACATGCAGGAAGTGAGTGAACCACACCTCTGTCCTTGAGAGGGCTTTCTGTGAGTTGCCAGTATAACTGAGAGGCTATTACATTTGGCTAGCTGTCCTAACAGGCAGAAAGGCAAAGTCCCCATAAATTCCTGGAGATAACATCCTTAAATTCTCTATATAGCCCATGCACTAGATAGACACTGGATTATGACAGAACCATAAAAGTGGCCTGGGTTGGATGAGACCTCAAAGATCATCTAGTTCTAAATGCCCTGCTGTGGACAGGGACACCTTTCACTAGACCAGGCTGCCCAGAACTCCACCCAGCCTGGCCTAAAAGACTTCCACTTGTGAGTGTGTGGGCATCCACAACTTCTCTGGGCATTTTTTACCTCTAGATCGGGACCTCATCTGAGCCTTTCTCTAAAGAAGCCTCTCTCAGCAGCTGTGTAGACAGAATCCACCATCCTCAGGCAGCTGATCTTTATGAATGTCATGGTGTAAGTCTTTATCACTGCTGGACGTGTCTTGGAAGCAGCTCATCAATATAAAAATGAAAAAATTCAGTTTTAGCACCAGAACTATTTACTTACCTTTTCCCACTACAGTTACTTTGGTTCAGTCCTCCCACTTGGTTAAGTGCAGACCACGCAGTGAGACCAACGTATGGTAAGGCAGCAGCTTCTGTGTGGCTGAGACACTTTGGCTTAAAAGACACCTGAAATAAAATCATATCTAAGTCACACAGCAGCTCCTATGTGACACTGAAATATTTAAGCACGCTTTACTGAATTGCAGATCGTGTATTGCACATTTTCAGCCATCTTCAAAACTAGTTGGAGTACAAATCAATCCAAGCACTAAGAAATAAAGTTACTTAGATACTGAAGAAGAAAAATGCCCGTTTTTACAACTTTGGGGTTTTGTCTGTTAGCCACAGTTTTGAAAAGTTTACCTCGTTTCCACTAGCTACCACAAACTCTGACAGAGTGCCCTGTTTCCACGGAGGAATTGCTGCCCACACCTAAAACCAAAGAGAAAACAACTATCAATTTTTGTAACTCTGCACACAATTGTATGTACACAGAAATCTCCTTCGTTAAAGAAATCTTTTTTCTAATTTACAGAATGTCTTCATTGTTTATCAGAAACTAGTTTTAGCTTGCTTTACACAAAAAAAAAAATCAGAAAACTGACTAAATGAAGGATTGGAGTGCTATGTAAATAAATTGTACCATTGCACTGTGTATAAGACATAATTTTTCAACCTCCCCCACAAACTACTTCCACGCCAGGAAAGCCCAGATTAGAGGGGCGAGGATGGCACAGAATCAGGATTTGCTATGCTAAAACTGGTGAAATGTGAAAGCAACTGGTGAAGGTGAAAGCAAACAGTATCAGTATTTGTGTGGGCACCCATGGAGTGCTTCTTGGGCTAAGCCAAAGTTCCTATTCTAAGTTACTCAAGAAAAATAAAAATTAATCCCTTCTTGTTAGAATTCTATCTTCAGTTAAAAACAAAGCGGCATTTTGAGTGTGCATCTATAAATTAATAAATTCCACTCCTGCTACCACTGAAATGGACCAAGAACTAAAACACAGAAGGGAAATTAACTTGCAGAAGCAAGTCTCTGAAACACCAAGTTTTTCAGAGAAAAAAATGAAGGGAAGAGAGTATTCTAGAAATTTACTGCCAGATACACCTTATTAAGAGTGCAACAGCATTAAAGAAATAATTAAGAGGAAAATGAAAGCTGAACATCTCACAGCATATTTTAACTATACACTTGGGAAAAACAAAAATAAAACAAGAGATTGGTGGTATCACCTCATCTCCAGGTTTGAAATAAGACACACCCAGTCCACATTCCATCACAACACCAGAGACATCTCGACCGAGCGTTAGTGGAAATTCAGTCTCGCCGGTTTTCAGTTTCAGGGGATCCCGCTTCATGTTTAACGCGGTTGCACCATAACCACCTGCAAAACATGGAATCAACCACAACATACCACACCGAGCGCTCATTTGTTAATTGCACAACACCAATTAGAAAGCATTGTCTACACATAACGTGTCTCATTTCTGGTACAACTGAAGCATGCAAAAAATCTGCAATATTTTATACTTTTACAGATTTTACAAATAAAGAACAAATGTAAAAAATATTAAGGAATATCTCCTAAAATGCGTGACCTGGACTTCTATTCAGTAAGCAACAGACAAATGCTGTGAGGTCTCAGAATTACCCATCTAATAACTGTATTCAGCCTAAAAATAGCCTACATTTGAGCAGGTATGCCCATTCAGGTGTTTGGACAAGTCTACCTAGGGGCCCTACCATGCTAGAAAGTGTCTTAACAGGAATCCTGAGATGGAAAATGTCCCATCACCAAACTTCCAACTTTATACAAGGATTTTTTAAAATTCATTTATTAGAGTCCCAAAACACACATTACAGATCTGTCAGCGGGCTTCCTGCAGATGCATTTGCTTATTCTACTGAATCTGATTCGATACGCAAGTACTTCTACACATGAAATGTAAGGTATTCTACTACCACAACTTCCTTCTCATGTTTCAAACCCAAAAACGGGGAAAGAAAATCCGATTAAATGTGTCAGATACAAAGTAGTCGGGCAGTGAAAGAGACAGATTTCCTGGGCGGGATGACAGCAGGTCCCCAGACGCCAATTCAGGATGGGCATGGCAATGAACGACGCGGTTTGCATTAGGTCGCACATGCCGACTTGGCAGTAACTTGCACCTCCAGCCCCATTCACCTCAAAGAGATGGGAAAATCCAGCATCACTGAGGGGGAATGCTGCTCCTTGGCCGGGCAAGTCTCTAGGTCGAGAGACCAGCACCACAATCACTCAACTAAAAGTTCACCCTCGCAACACACACACACTTTTGTCAGTGGCTTTTTATATCGTTCTCCCCTGAAAACTTGAAAAAAAAAAAGAATTTGTATCGTTCTTCTCTGAGACCCTTAAAAAAGTTACGTTTCCAAGAGGCTGCGGTTTTCCACAGGGCTCGGGCAAACACGTGGGTTGAGGCACCCCTGCACACTGCCGAGACAGGTGTCTGCCGGGGCGGGACGGTGCCCGGGCACGGCTCGGGGCACCGGGGGGCACCGGGGGCCACTGGAGCCGCAGCC
>VZTA01015458.1:27765-44012 GCA_013398855.1 Mohoua ochrocephala | reverse complement strand
AGCGCTTCCCGTGGGCTCCTTCCCTCAGCGGGGATCGCGCCTTCTCCCCGTACCGCCCCGGCGCGGCCTCTGTCATCCGGCTGTCCTGAAAGACGGGCTGCGCTCTCAGGTGTCGGCGGCGTTGAAGGAAGGACGAGTCACTCCCACGGAGCTCTGCCAGCGGTGCCTGGCCCTCATCAAAAGCACCAAGTTTCTGAATGCCTACATTACCGTGGCGGAAGAGACCGCTTTGAAGCAGGCTGAAGAATCAGAGGAAAGATATAAAAGAGGTATGTTGGCTTGTAAGTAATGTGAGTCCTTAAAAAGCTGCTGTGGAGGAGCTGTCTGTGTTAGACGAAGCACCTTGCTTTTTAAAAATGTGTCTTGGCTTGTTTGGCTGTTGGGGGATGAGGCTCACGCTTGAGGTTTCCGTGGGTGCTCGTACAAGTGCACTTGGCACTCAGTAGAGTATTTAGTCCAAAAATCAGAGGCAAAACCTGGACCGGACAAGGCACTGCAGGTTCAATCGGCTCTGTGCCTGTTGGACAGCGCTGCTGCTTAGTGCCTGCTGCTTCATTCCCTCAGCAACTCATTTGGAATGTGTAGCCACCAGGTACCGTGAATAGGCAGATGCAGTGGTCATTCACGGGTCTCCTGACTGGGACAGACAAACAGCTGGCACCACCTGTCGAGTTCTTAATTAAGAAAGCAAATTAAAATAAAGCAGCTTCGTTAATTACAGTTACTAATTGGAGAACAGAACAGCTCTCAGTCCTGTTGTCTGCAGCATTTTAGAAGCTGGCCATCCTAATTTTCCTTTGCGTTTCAAGAAAGGCAGGAAAGGTAAATTTTCACTCAGTAGAGTACATCTTTTTCTTCCTGGGTGACACTTGCTGTCCTCTGGCAGCTTAATAAAATTGTCAGCCAGGTTGTTTTGCTTCCTGATGTAGGCCTTTTAGTTTTTGGTTTGGGGTTTTTTGGTGGGGTTGTTTGTTGGTTCAGTTTTTTTGGATGATGGACAATCAATCACTTGGGAAAGATTTTCTCTGCTTCAGTAATTTTTCAGGACATATCTGCTGTATATGTCAGGTAGGCAGCGTTTATGGCTCCCAGCCTAGTGATGGAGTGGATTTGGCAGTACCTATGGCTGAAATAAGCACTGTGTGGTCACACTGGAAGAGGGATGCACTCCTTTGGGATAACCAGCCTGGATGAAAGCAGCTGCCTGTCTGGAGGGTGTAGAGCTCTGCTCTGTGAGGCCGGGTCTGGTTTGGGCAGAGTGCTCAGTGCTTGAGTTGGAATGGAAGATGGTGCTTGAAAATGGAACAGACAACCGTCAAATGCAAAGTGGAGAGCAATCTTGCTTCCAAAAACCACCCAAAGGGATGTGTAAAATAAATGGTAATGGATGAGAACACTATATACATTTATAGCTCACATTTTGCTTTAATCTCTGTTGTCTTACCATTATTCCTAATGCAGGGCAGCCACTGGGCCTTCTAGATGGAATTCCTATTGCAGTAAAAGACAACTTTAATACAGCTGGCATTGAGACAACATGTGCATCAAATATGCTAAAAGGTACAGTAAAGCTTTTAAAGTAAAATCAGATCTTTTGCTCTTTAGAGGGTTTATGGAGTGGAGTCTTCCAGAAATTCAAGTATTTTCAAAAAATGAGCTGGAGTCATTTGAGGAAATACTTTTATCCAATTTCACTAGCCAAGTTCATCAGGCATTATAGATGGGTCTTTTTCTTCTTCTAAGACAATATCTCTTTACTTATATTTGCATGTATTTAACAACAGTTCTAATAAAAACCTATATACTACAATAAAATGGTTCCAAAATTTGCATTTCCCTTCACATTGCTTTTAGGTCTAGAGGAGAGCAGTCAGTACTGTTCTGCCTAGTGAAATCCAAAGACAGTCCTTTTTTGTTGTGGTTCTGTTTATAATTGTTGGCTTAAATGGTTTTTTCATATGGCTATAGGAAGAGTAGACATTAACAATCTCAATATGTACACACGTTCTATAATGCTTTTAAGGCTTTTTTTTTTTAAATTTCCTAAACTCATTGTTTCTGTTAACGTGCCGTGAACGTTTTCAAGGCATTACAATGTTTTTATAGTAAAAGCAAAAGTAGGAAACATTTCTTATGTCTGTTTTATTCTGCACAAAGTAAAACTTTATATTAATCCTTGTGGAAGATAGCAGAAGTAAATTAGCAGACCCCTAATCTGATCATGGTCTTTTCAATAGCAGAAGAAACAAAATATGACTTTGCTGTTGTAAAACTTGTTATATTACCTGAGATGTGTTTCCTTAAAGCACATTCTCAGACCTGATGTGATTGATTGCAACGAGTATTAGGAGTGATGTCCTTGTTCCTGGTGAAAGTGGGAGTGGAGAAGCCCCTGTCATCATTCACGAAGTGAATTGGCTACTACCTGAGGTCTCATGTCACTGTCATAGTTCTCATCCTAGGTTATGTAAGGTCTAAGTGGTAATAACAACTTCAAAATGTTCAGAGTGGCTACTTGTAAAAATAATTTGTATCTCACCAGTTGCTCTTAATTGTTCTGATTGTTTGCAGGTTATATTTCTCCTTACAATGCTACAGTAGTTCAGAAATTACTGGATCAGGGAGCTGTGCTTTTAGGTAAAACAAACCTAGACGAATTTGCAATGGGGTGAGTGATGTTTATTATTTTTAATGTGTGATTGTACATAAAACAGCATACACACCATCTGTTCCAATCTACCTGTAATCCTTAACTCGTGTTTCTGCGAGGCGAGACAATAATGAATTCTTACTGGAAGGGTACACAGAGCTGCGTGAACTTCTCCCTGAGCATTTGTAGTGTTGTGTAAATGGTGCAGACGCTGAGCTTTGTGAACATTGTGTTCGAATGGGGCTGTGCTCGAGATGTAGGAAGCGGTCCAGCCTTTGCAGGAGGCCAAGGACAAGTGGCCTCCTTCTAGATTAAGTGTGTTAGTAGAATTGGTGACAATGCAGTTAATTGCTGCCTTTTTCTCTCTCCTTACGGATGGCTTTTTGCCCTTAGGTAATTATTATCATGACCCTGCTGGCAGTCACTGCCTCTGCCAGTCAGCCACTGGGGTAATTTCTGTGGGTACTCCCTGACTTGCTGCACACAGGCTAATGCAGAGCAACGCTTTTAAGTTGCCTAAGCTGCTGCTGCTGACTTTTTGTCAGGAGCACATTGAAAACTGCTCCTACAAATTGATTCTTCCACAAATCAGTGAAGGCAGCCAAGTGTAGCAGAGAACAGCATTGGGCTATTAGGGATGGGAATCACTGCTAGATCTGGAAGGGAATCTCTGGGAATTTAGTTACCTGTGAAGAACAGTAAGTGCTGTATTTTGGTTTTATTATACTTAAACCAAAGTCCAGGGTTTGATTGGAAATTCACATGGATAGGGTGGACATACTTAGACAATATTGTTATGAATGAAGTAATTCTTGTGTAGAAAAGCTATTCCTCAGATGAAGAGCAGGCAAAAAGCTTGGGAAAAACCTGATAATGCAGTATTACAACTGGTCTAAGTTCATTAAAGCACAAGATTCTCCTAAAATGCTTATCCCACTACTGGCTTCTCCTTTCTGGTCCGTGTGTTTGCATGATCTCTTGATCAGGGAGCGGATCCAGCTCTAAAGTAATGATGTCTCAATAAGGTTGGTTTTCAACTGCTGTCAGCTGCCTGTTCTGTCTGATGATTTAGCTGATAACACTGGCACCTTGCAGTCAGGGGGAGCATGGGGTAGAGGGCCTGAGGAAGGAGGAAAGTACCCCCTGCTCCTGCTTCTGGTGGCAGCTCATACTTCGGTGACACAAGCTGACTGAAACCAGTCTGGCATTCTGAACCAGTGAACTGTGGCCTCTGCAGAGGGCTACACGGTGAATAATAGTGTGTCATTTCAGAGAAGTGCTTGTTCCTGGTGTTGTGGAGCTTTTTCTCCACCTCTAGCAGCATGTTTTTCCTCACGACTGTGATCTTACATCAAATGCAGGGCTGGAGAAACAGAACACCTTTGTTTTTGAAAGACATGTGCTCCTTTATTTTTACGTAGCTTTGATTTAAGATTTATGTCTTTGTGACTGTGTTTGTTTCAGTGTCATTAGCAGAAGTTAGAAAGAGGTACCAGTTTAGGGTCTGTGTCAGAAACTGATGAAGAGCTATCAATTTTACAGTTATACGTAATGTTGTAGAAGTTGACTGCATAAGGATTTACACACACCAGTCTTCTGTTGAAATTGAATTTGCAAGGATGATGGGGAATTGGATTAAAAAAATTAAATTGGTGAATACAGTGTGTCATCTGTCACTTCTGTCTGTATTTGTCCTGTCTGACTACCTTAGATCTGGGAGTACGGATGGAGTATTTGGACCAGTCAGAAATCCCTGGAGTTACTCAAAACAGTACAGGGAGAAGTCTGTCCCAAAATCCCACTCTGAAGACGAAGAGTCTAACTGGGTAATAACAGGAGGGAGCTCAGGGGGCAGCGCGGCCGCTGTGTCATCTTTCACGTGTTTTGCGTAAGAGGCTTTTAAAATTGTCTTTCCCCAAATGTCTCAAAATATGTTGGAATGTTTTAATTTTATAATTTTCTCATATGCTAGTATGAATAGGAGTGTTATTGGCACCGGCATGCAAAAGTTTATTTCAGCATCCCTAGGTTATTCGTGGCATATCATGAAGCCAGAATTAATCCGTGCAGGCAAATTTAGATTTACTCATTTCAAGCATTATCCAGTGGTATGACCACTTTTCACTGCGTGAAATGAAATTACGATGGCAGTAAAGGAGTGACAGTTTTGTTCTTATTCCCACATAATCTCTTAAAAAGTCGTACGGGGTTTGTGACACATCCTCTTCCTCTCTAAGTGCATTACACAAATACACACTGAAAATGTAATTCAGCAAATTAAGAGATCCCTTAATTTGTAACAGTATAATAGTCTTTCCTCCCCTCCTTTGTTTTTGTAGCATAGTTATGTAGTAGTACATGAGATTTGGGACCTGAACGCTTTCAAATCCCTGATTTAACAAAAGAGTACAGAGTAGTTACTACACGGACACTTATAAACTTCCCTGTTTTTAAGTTAGAAGACAGTTTTAGCGTTGGGGGTTTTTCTTAGGCAAGTGTGTGGTTATGGTTGTTTGGAGTTTTTTCCTAAAGGAATTTAAACAAGCTGGATTTTTTAAAATAGTAATTATTAACTGTATGGAATAGCAACACACTCCTTAGCAAATCAGTTGTCTATACTACCTTCCCCATCTGATTGTTAAAAAAAAAACTGATCACAAACCTTTCCGCCTTGCATTTTATTCAATTTTTAGAGCTACATGTTAGAGCGTATTTTACAGAAGATTATTTCAATTGTGCTCTTAACTGGAAGGTGTTGTAAAATGCTTTCTAGTTACTTTATCCTTGTTTACCCATAGACTACGTTACAAGCATCTATTTTGTTGTTAAAATATTCTTGCTAATGCTGATTACAGCTTTTTAAATTATTTTTTAAAATTATGTATCTCTTCATCTCCTTACCCTTTACTGGGATATGACCTACTCAACATTTTAATACTGTTGAAATTGAACTCTGTGCAGCCTTTCCCAAGGGCTGCTGGTCCTTATCCTGAGCCAGAATGGGCTGATCCTGAGAGGGTCTGGCACCTTTCCTTGTGTTGTTGGGCTCCCATTTTGCACTGCTCAGCACATTGTCAGATCAGGGAGAGTTTTTGTCCAGCTATTTTATTGCCTATAACCTATTGTATATCCACCCTATTAGTGTCTTTCAAGCACCAGGAATGCTGCCAATCTTTGTATTTTCGATTTGAGATTTGAATGTCCAAAACTGCTATAAAATAGGGGATGTTTTATATCGACAGAAAAACTTTGAAAAAAATTCCACTTCAGAAAAGTCAATTGAATTGGTTCAGCTATCTCAGAAACAAATGCCTATGGGAAAAGTCATATACTCACGTCAATAAAAATTATACCTATTTCTGAAGTTTAAATTGGTTTTGGCAAAGATTTGAATATAAACTGCTGTATCTTTTTAACGCTGCTTGAGTTAAATTTATTAAAAATAAGAGAACAGTGTGTTTCATTTCAATACAATTTTTGAAATGAAAATTTCAATTTAAAAAGAACAAAGTTTCACCTGTGAACAAAAAAATGGAAGTCGACTTCAAAATAATTAATAAAATACTGTGTTTTAATTGTACCTATGTGTTTTAATTGTACCTCAGCTACTGTAAACTGGGAGTTCTGATCCAGTCTTTGTAGGTTTGGAAACAGGAAAAACATCTTAGACTTTCCAAAGTATGCCCTCTTGTTAGGGACAAGTGTCGCTGTTCATTTGTATACTGGAAAATGCTGATTCATGGTGCATTGGCTGCCCAATAAGTAAGATATCAATGTTGATAATGTACCCTAAATCACATGAGATTCAGTATTGGAGCAGACCAATAGAGAAGGCAGAAGAAGACATTTGGGGCCGTTTTCAGATGGTCTGAATTCTACCTGTCTGCCTCTGCTTTGTGAAGACAACTGGGCTCTCCTAATGGCTAATTCAAAGACCCTAAGAAAAATCAGAGAACAATTAAAAAATGGACTTAGAGAGCAGACTGGAATTTAGGCTATGTGATTATTACTTCTGGTCTGGAAGAATTCGCAGAATTTTAAATCCATGTATCTTAAAGCCACACGTTCTTATGATTTGAAAATGTTCTGAATTATCTTACTAATGATGATCCTTTTGAAACCATAGAGCCTTAGGGTCAGACACAGGAGGATCTACCCGAAACCCTGCTGCTCACTGTGGTGTTGTAGGTTTAAAGCCAACATATGGACTGATCTCTCGCCATGGTCTCATTCCTCTAGTGAACTCCATGGATGTGCCTGGAATCCTAACCAGATGTGTGGATGATGCAGCAGTTTTGTTAGGTATTTCTATGTCATACATCTTTATTTACAACATGTCTGTCCTCAAAACAAACTGAATTCTGACTAACTAACGTACGTTTTTCTGTTCTTCACATGTTGTGTGATATTTCAGGTTCACTTGCTGGACATGACCCTAAGGACTCTACCACCGTTCAGGATGACTTTAAGCCGTTTGAGCTACCTGATTTGACTGATGTCAGCAAGCTTTCAATAGGAATTCCAAAGGTAACATTTCAGTCCTGTTAACAGTTGTGGACAGGAAGAACAAATAAAAGACACCTAACAAAAAACCACTTGTGTCTTGCCCACCACCTCCCAGTCTCCTGTGATTTAAAACAGTGAAGGCAGTACAAGCAGCTCCTAGAAAAGAGTGGTCTGTGTGTGCTCTGTTGCCTGTTCAGGCAGTTTGGAGTATGCATATACTAATGCATCATCCAAAACTTTTTCTCATTGGGGTGGGAAGCACTGTCAGGAACCTCAGGGGAAATGAGGAACTTCAGTTGTTGGTTCTCTCTGTTGCTCTTTCATTAGTCACCTCTGTAAGCTCAAACAAGTTGCTTTTGGTGCCTTCCCATGCAGTGAGCTTGGTACTGGTTTGTGCAGAGCTTTGAGAAACTTGCCTAAATGGCACTGTGTTAATACAGAGCAGAATTTTAAAGGCAATTGAATGGCACAAGGAGCTGTGATTTGCAAAGTTCTAATAAGAACTGAAAGACATTTGTAATTTGGCATCTGGTGTATGCAATTCAATCATGTTTGTAACTATAAGAGTACTTGAAATTTAGGAACAAAGTTTGGGACTTCAGCCTATTTTTAATTTAATAGAGGCTCTGCCTTCAAAGAGACAATGTGAATAACATTTATTGATTGGATTCTCAGTATTGGAACCTAAGCTAGAACAAGCACACCAAAAGATTTCATTTGATAAACAGAGATGTCCACTGACCAATTATTCACTGTCTGTGAAATGCAAAAATTACATGCCTAGAAAATTGATAAGTTGCATCCTGTTTAAATTTTGATAAATCTAAAATGGTGATATTGGTTGATTATTCCTATCCTCTGGACAGTTTTTTCTACTGCTACAGGTTATTCTAAACAGATATATGCATACATTGAACATGGGTCATAGGTGCTCAAAAATCAGACAGTATTATGACCCTGATGCTATGGGTTAGAACTAAAGCAAGTATCTTTAAAAATAGGGAATTTCAATAGAGTATCTGTAATTTGGCTGTGAAGGAGGAATGTAGCTAATCTAAGTCTTCTCCCAACCCCTTGATTGTAGTTCTTCTTTGGTGGGTGGTTTTATTTGTTTCACCGAGGTGTGCCAGTTGCCACTGATGTGCTGTGGCCATTTCTTTTTATCTTTCCTGCTCGCAGCAGCCCTGGTTTTAGGATTTAGACCTGAAGAATTTCTACCCATGACTGCAGAGCAGTGCAGTACAGTCTTGATAGATAAATAAGGGGATAACTGAGCAATTACTCCTTCAGAAGAAACTGCTGAAATTCCATGATCTGTGATACATATGTTGATCCTACTGAGATGAACGTAATACTCTTAAGAAGACTGAATCCCGTTAATTTAATACTCCTTGTTTGTATAGGATTTAGTAGATGCAAAAAGCTTTAATAAGTACTTTAAGTCATATAGTGGTGAGATAATGGTTTCTTAGTGTATTTCTAGCCAGGAGTATTTGTGTTTTGGTTGCTATTAGAAGTAAACCAGTGTGTAAAATAACTCCTCTTCTTGTTTTTCCACTAAAGGAATATCACGCACCAGGGCTGTCTAGTGAAATACTGGCTCTCTGGTCAAAGGCTGCTGACCTCTTTAAGAATGCAGGTGCTAAAGTGGTTGAAGTGAGCCTGCCACACACTCGTTACTCAATTGTCTGCTATCACGTGCTGTGCACAGCTGAAGTGGCATCAAATATGGCCAGGTTTGATGGACTGGAATATGGTAAGGCCTTTGAAAAAACTTATTTTCTCAGACAGTGGAAACACTGCTGGATGCCACGTAAAAGTGTTAGTTTTTATAGATGTTTTGTTTATGGTTGGATGCTTGATGTTATTTCTCCAAGGTGGAATATAATAAAAAACCTTGTGCAGATAAAAATGTGTAAATAAATGCATATTTTAAGATATTTCCCTACTAGGCATATCAGTGTCTGGGCTCAAAATCTACTTTAGTATTTCCATAATAAAACAGGAATATGTTTTGGTGTTTTTCCACAATAGTAGCATGTCAGACTGCAGCAAACAGTGACCTATTGTATTACTATGTATAACCTTACCTGATGTTATTAAATCTTAAGGATTACAAGAAGTATTAATACCCAAAATGCCTTTCCTTTTCAGGACACCGTTCTGACAAGAAGGAGTCCACAGAAAGTATGTACGCTGCGACACGGCGAGAAGGCTTCAACGATGTTGTAAGAGGAAGGATTCTGTCAGGAAACTACTTCTTGTTGAAACAGTAAGCAGAACATCTTGAAATTCAGCTTTGCCCGGTTTAACAAATTTTTGAGCAAGTGGTGATTAATTGTTCATCATGACATGAAAAAGAAATTGCCCTTACACTAGTAGCTGTTTGTATTTTTATTATTGCTTTAGCTCTATAATACTTAGTGAACCGAATAATGAACAAAAATGTTTTCCCTGAGTCTTACCAGTGAGCCTCCTAAATTAAATAAGTAAAACAACTTAGCGATATTTTTTTCCCCTACCAGAGCATTATTGGCATCCATTAGTTAAATTAGGCAGAAATCTACCCTATGGTATGACATTGAAATCATACTGAAGTCATTACTGTCCTAGTGTTAGAAGTTCTGTAGCTGTTAATCTTCATTAAAACTGCATGGAAAAACTGCTGGTACATCGTAGTGAGGTCTTCTAGAGAAAGCCAGAGACAAAGCAATTAAATTAACTGCAGCTCTCTGCCTCAGTGTACAGGGAAAGAGAAGCATTGGCAGAAGTACTGAACTGGTATCTTTACAGAAGTCAGGGTTTTATCCAGCTCACGTAGAGAAGCTGGTGCGTGGATCAATTTTACGTTTTTAGTTTTCAATCCTTATCCAGCAGTCCTAATTTATGTTAGTAAAAGTGCTGTTTTTCTCTGTCTGCATTTGTTCAGATACTAACAAAAATATTAGGCATGTAATCAGTCTCTGTAGTGCACTTGCTTTGAAAGAGCTCTGTCAGCAACAGTATTCATCAGATGTGACTTCTAATTGCTCTCAGAGACAGGAATGTTGTCAGTCAGTCTGTAACAACCAGCTTTTATGGAATGCCGATATTCCTGCCAAGTGTGCTCCCTCTGCTTACAACTGTCCAGATCAGCTTTCCTAAGGCTGCTTTAAAATTCACATAGTTAACTCTTCTGTGAAGGCGCACGCAGTTGGCTTCCACCGAGATCGAACAGGGGAGTTGTGTTCCTGTTCCACAGGAAATTACTTTTGAAGAATAGAGTGCAGGGTTCAGAAAGCATTCTTAGAATAAGCAGTAGAGGAAACCCATCTGTGTCTCCTGCAAATGGTGCTTTTTACAGCTTATTTTTATCTTGCTTTTCAAAGCTTTAAAATGACCAGGTGATTGTTCAGGAAGTTCTGTTTGACAGCTTTAGAGACAACGCGGACAAGGGGATTGAGTCCTCCCTCGGCAAGTTTGCAGGCACTACTTTGAGTTTGCTACCACTAATTTGAGTGGTAGTGTTGACCTGCAGGAGGGCAGGAAGGCTCTGCAGAGGATCTGCACAGGCTGGATCAATGGGCTGGGCCAGTTGTATGAGGGTCTACAAGGCCAAGTGCCGGGTCCTGCCCTTGGGTCACAACAACCCCAGGCAGCGCCACAGGCTGGGGCAGAGTGGCTGGAAAGCTGCCCAGGGGAAAAGGACCCGGGGGTGCTGGTCAACAGCAGCTGAACATAACCCAGTGTGTGCCCAGGTGGCCAAGAAGGCCAATGGCATCCTGGCTTGTTTCAGAAAGAGTGTGGCCAGCAGGACCAGGGCAGTGATTGTCCCCCTGTACTCAGCACTGGTGAGGCCGCACCTTGAATCCCGTGTTCAGTGTTGGGCCACTCACAACAAGAAGGACACTGAGGTGCCAGAGTGTGTCCAGAGAAGGGCAACGGAGCTGGTGAAGGGTCTGGAGCACAGGTCTGATGAGGGGCTGAGGGAGATGGGGATGTTTAGCCTGGAGAAAAGGAGGGACCTTATCACTCTCGTACAACTACCTGAAAGGAGTTTGTGGTGAGGTTGGAGTCGGTCTCTTCTCCCAGGTAACATGGGATACGAGAAGAGGAAACAGCCTTACATTGCACCCCATGAGGTTTACATTGGATATTAGGAAAAATGTCTTCACTGTAAGGGTTGTCAAATGTTGGAACTGGCTGTCAAGGGAAGTGGTGAACTCCCCCTCCCTGGAGATATTTGAAAGACATATGTGGCATTTAGGGACTTTCTGAAGTTAACAGCTAGGTTGATTGCTGAAGTGATTTTGGAAAAGGTCTAATTCCCGTTATGTAATTTATTAATTTGATTATAACCATTTTCATTGCTGTTTTTTGGAATCTTAAATCTTTAGATTACTCTAACAAAGTGGGGTTTGGGCAGTTTCAGTTGTTTTATCTATAAACACTCTGACATATAGCAATTGGTAATACACCCCTCCATTTTTCTTTCACTTTACTTTTTTTTTTTCCCAAATAGCTGAGGATTTAGATGACAGTTACCTTTGAAACGGAACTTCTCTGAATTTAAGATTCCACATCTACCAGTTCTGCATATGAAGTTAAAAGGAACAATAGACATAAAGCTGACTAAAGTGTTTCTGCTTCAGAGTTGTGTAAAGAGAGAAATCCATAGACCACATGTTTACGTAAGGGGGGGAAAAAGGGTAAAGATAAGGTCTTTATAATATTCTACAGAGAAGTATACTACAATCACATACTTAGTTTTAAATCCATTTGGAGTCCTCCACAGATGATGGGACTTTTTCAGATGCTTCAAATATCTAGCTGGATTGAATCCTAAATGGTTAATTCCTATTTTTCAGACCTGTGTAGTTCTATATTTTCTTGATTTTGCTGTGCTGCCCTGCAGTGAAATTAGGTTAGATACCAGCTTTTCAGCCAGAGGGTGGTTGAGCACTAGAACAGACTCCCCAGGGAAGTGGTCACAGCATCCAGCCAGTCTGAGTTGTGCTCTCAGGCTCATTGTGTGGTTCTTGGGGTGTCCTGCACAGGGCCAGGAGCTGGACTCCATGATCTTGATGTGTCCCTTCCAACACAGCATGTTCCATGATTCTGTGAAATTCAATATGCAGTTTCCAAATAGTCATGAAAGTGTTGTTTTGATTTTTAGTTAATTATTGTAAAGTAGGGTTTTGTTTTCCCTTCACCTTTCTTCAGCTGTATGCCCTCATCTCTTCTTTCTCTGACAGCTTCACTGCTATGAGAGCATAAACACGCGTGTGGTGACTTAGCTTCCAGTCTGAGTCAAAATTTTATCCAAAAGGATTACTTGGCTTGTCTTTTCTGCAGTAACTAAGAAATAAAGTTCTGTATTTTGGGGATTAAAGTGTCAGGCCCTTATGTCCCTGTTTCTTTCTAGGAACTATGAGAAGTACTTTGTCAAGGCACAGAAAGTGAGACGTCTCATTGCCAATGACTTCGTGAAGGTTTTCAGGAGCGGCGTTGATATTTTGCTCACTCCCACCACTCTGAGTGATCCAGCACCATACAGGGAATTCATCCAAGAAGACAACAGGACCCGCAGCGCTCAAGATGATGTCCTGACACAGGCTGCAAACATGGCTGGTGAGTAGGGACAGGAATTCAGTTATGTTTTCCCCTGCCTAGTCATTTTAAATGTCCGGTCCCTTTAGCTATGTAACCTTCCCTTTAGAATCAAGGTAATTCACCCCCATGTTGTAAGTCTTACAGTGATAACCAGGTATAAGGACAGTTTATTAAATGCTTGAAAATGTAAGACTAGATTTTAAAGTGGGGCACCTTGAAGCTGAGTGTGGGCTGCAGGTAAGATGAATCAGTTCCAGAGACAGAAATCTCTTCCTAAGGAGAGCTGATTATCTTTTTCAGAGGATGCCGACTCCTTAAATCTCTCTAATTAATTTCTTGCGATCATCTAGCATTCACTTCATTGAATCAAATTATTTTAGCTAATCTTTTTTCGCTACATAATTTTTTTTTCTGGTTCTCTTAAAATTAATACAAAAATTACTCTAACTAAGGTTTAATAGTAAGTCTTCGCATGTGTATTTTTTTTACTTTCAGGACTGCCAGCCATAAATGTTCCTACAGCTCTTTCAGAGAGAGGCTTGCCAGTTGGGCTTCAGTTCATTGGACGTTCCTTCCAGGAGAAGGAGCTTCTCACTGTAGCCAAATGGTTTGAAAAACAAGTACAGTTCCCAATGATTCAACTAGAAGAAGTGGAGAGGCACGACAATGGTGTCTTTCAGCATCAGAAATCTGCTTCTTTTTCATAGCACGGGACTTGCTAGTCAGCTAGAGCAAGAAAGCTGTGAGGATGGTCTAAAAATGTATTTCTGCTGTTAATTGTCTTTTGCAGAAGTAATAATCTGTTTTAGGAAGACATTATGCAGTAATGCACAATGGAATCATGGCAGGTTGTTACTGTGTAATTAAGGCAAAGTGAATCATTAAGTAAACATATGTTATTAAGAGCTATTTCTTACTGATATTAAAAACACCAAGTTGAAATTACGTATCTTACGGTTGGGAAGCTGATTTTTTTTCATCCCCAGAGGGTGTGTAAGGTATCTGACCAATTAACTAACCTGAACATTTGTGTGAAAAGTTCATGGTTGCCAAAGGGCTTGGTTTCCTCCTGGAGTGTAGATTTTTGTAATGACACCAACCAGACAAGCTCTGTTGGAACAAAGGTATCGAGGATTTGTTCACCAAGAGTTAAATACAAAAGGAAACAAGAGAATAACAGAACCATAGAATCCTTTAGATTAGAAAAGCCTTCTAAGATCAAGTGCAACCCAGCACTGCAAAGTTCACCACTCAGTCATATCCCTAATGCCACATCTACACGTCTGTTATGTGATGTGATTAAGGTCATTGTGAGAAACCTAAATCACACCTGCATTTAGATCCCTTTTTTATCAAAATTCAAGATGTGGAAATGTTAGTTCATTTTAAAAACCCGAAATATTCCCTACTTCTAGCTAACTTTGTGCAGGAGGTGAAAATAACCTCTGGGTTTACAAATCATGCAGATTACCTCCATGAATGATGAATTCCAGGTACCTTCTGGGGAAAGGTGTGTAGTAGTAGTCCTTGAGTAGTTATTTTCTTTTTCCTTCATCACTGTTCTTTATAATCAATACTTAAATACTTACTAAGAAAGAGATCTTACTCAGTGTGACTCCCTGTAGGAGTAATGCCACCTATTCCTTCATGGACAATCATTCAACAAAATAGTAATTTGGACTGAATTTCCAAACCATCATATCTTGTAGACTGGAAGACTTACTAAACAGCTATTAACCTGTTTCAAATGTTGCAGTTTCCATTTCTTGAAAGTTAAAAACATGAAGGATGACGTTTGTAGACGTTTTTGCATCAGATTCACTTTCAATCATAGTCTAGAGCATGTACAAGCACAGATGTAAAAGGTATAGAGGGGAGAAAATGACTGTGGTGGAATCTCCTGTGGAAACATAAAGAATCTTCCCGAATTACATCTTGTCATATGCTGTATTGCCACCCATATAAAAAAGAAAAACCTTATTTCTAAAAGGTGCAGATGCATTGGTGAATTTTCCATATGCCAGAGTGAGCTTTTTCGATACCTTTTCCACACGATTAAAATGGTACAAAACTAAAAACCTCACATTTAAAAAGCTAAATTAAATTTTTAAATACTAAAAATCAAGGTGCAGCCTATTTGCAGCCTCACTCTATGTGACTTTTTCCATCGAACAGTCTTTAGGGAACTTGCTTTTTCTATTAGTGGGTGATGATGAATTGAAGATCCTAATAAAATATTTTCACTATTGTCTTGTTCAGTAATTTAGGTGTGCTGCAATCATGCATCTTGTCTTACAGCAGCTTGCTGACCAGAGCTCTCGGTGAGGTTATCCAAGTTGCTATGCCTGGATATATACTTGGAATAGCTGCTCTTTGATGTGCAGTCATGTCCCAAACCCAGACCTACCACTGGCTGTTTCTGAAAGTAGAGGTCAGTGTCTTTGGCCCAGAGTTTGAGATAAAATCCTGGCTGTGGAGAGCATTCCTGGAGAGACATGAAGCACCTTGGAGTGTTACAGAAGAGAACAAGCTGAGAACTGTGCTTTCCCTTGGAAATTAATTCTGGACTGACTTCTGACCCACCAAAAGATCACTGCTTATGCTTGGCAATCTTTCTCTTAAAACTTCCTCTGATGGGAAAACTGGATCGAGGCATAGATCCCCGCTCCATGTTTCCCAAGCAGTTAGAGGAGGGGTAGGTGGAGGGTCCCTGTATCTGCACTACCTTATTTTGAAGTGGGGCTCCAATTCCAGTCTGCAGAAGCCTCTAAAGGAGCATTCAGAAGATCACAGCGATGACCTGTTGTGACACAAGTCCCTCAGAGTTTCTGCTGCTGGCAGATTTCTGAGCATAGACCGACTGTGTGGCGAAATACACAGTGGGGAAAGTACCAACCAACCAACCAGACACCCATTAAAAATGGGTGGCATTTATAACTGGATGTTAGCAGTTGAATTAACAATTGTAGAGACTTAAAAAACAATCTCCTGGGTAGATACTTAAATTTCTGGACTATCAGATTCATAGCAGCCCCAGCAAGGTTTCTGTCCTCTTCCCACTCCTAGCTGGTTTGCATTTTTAGGACAAATGCCTATATGCCCTTTCTGCCCTCCCCTTTCTAAGGCTGCAATTTCATCAAACCAGAGGTAAGAACTTAGGAACCGGTTTGGTCAAGCTGCTTGAGGATGTAAGCAAGAGTTCCTTACACTGTGCAGGAGAATAGCTAAGAGACTTTTGCTGCCCTTGTATTAGAAAAACTGGTAATTGACTCTGGACCCCTCAGCAGTTCCCAAAGGAGCTCAACACCCCGGCCTATCTATAGGGATTGTGGCTGTGAGGGGTATCTTGGAGCAGAGCGTTGTGCAGCTGCTCCCCGTGCCAAGTCATGGCTCCAGAGTAATGAACAGAAAAGTTTCTATGCCAGATAATTAGACTCTCAAAACCCCTTGCTACAGAAGTAAAGGAATTCCAAGGAGCAGGAAGGTCTGGAAGAAAAAA
>VZTA01015458.1:0-27757 GCA_013398855.1 Mohoua ochrocephala | reverse complement strand
AAAAAAAAAAAAGAGGAAAACCCCCAAACCCTGCCTATGCAAACATTTTGTACAGCTGTCTTGAAAAACAATTCACTGAAATAATAGAGTTGGAAGTTTCATGGTGTTGCAGCACAGCCACAGCAGGAGGTAGGTGTAACCTTAGCACTCAGCGAGCCCAGATAATTCCAGTGTTTCCTGAAAGAAACAAAAGCTAGAGCTTTAGCAAACAAGCCATCTGGGTTTTGGTGCAAATTGTTTTTTCTTCAGGTAATGAGAACCCGTAAGGACATTGTATAGTGGAAATGTTATTTTTGAGAGGAAAATTGTTAAGAGCTGTTGCTTAAGATGCTTTTAAATACAATTGCCGTCCGATATTGCACTTCATGCAGTTTCCACATACGAGTTTTTCCCTCGCCCTCTTTAAGAGCACTCATAAAAAGGAGAAATTCAAAGCAAAATTTAACCTGAGTGCTGCTGCTTCTCTGTTCCTGCATTTCTAGTTTTCAGGTATCATGCACTTAATAGTAACTGCAAATTCATTGTAACTTCCCCTTCCACAGTGCTAGTCATTTCTCCAGGAGTTTTATGATTCACACAGGAACGAATCTGTCTGGAAAGCTGCAATGGGGAATGGGCTTTGTACCCTACCTGGGGAATCCCACAGGCCTCCCCCTCAGCTTTGCCCCCCAGAATACTGACAGCAGTACCACTGGACTCGCATGCAGATGGGCAACTGAAAAGGGAGGAAGAGGTGTGCACAGCATGCCTAAAAATCTCAGCTGGAGTTACACGGCAGTCATACTTCATGTTAAATTGATGCCCACGATGCCACCAGAGAGGGCAAGGAAATAAGCAAAAAAGTCAGAGGAGCAAAAAAGGTTTATCTAAGTTTGTTATTTTTCCAACTGTCTCTCAAATGGAAAAGAAGGTATCCAGTTACAGGAATGTTAGAAAGAGGCAGCAAATGAAAACCACAATCTTCTTAATTAGCTCACCACACCTTCGAGTGACTAATGTCCAGATGCAATTAAGCGATTCCAAGCTAACCTTTCTTTGTAAGCAGAAGAAAGGGTTTTTTCCCACCCAGCACAGGCATCCTCATGTACTGACTGTTGAACAGCAGTAAAAGGTGCCTTTAGCTCAGGGGAGCAGGGCACACAGGGAAAGCAGCAGGAACGCAGCCAGGGCACTTGGCCATGTCCTGTGCCATTTTACGGCGTGGGCTCTGGTCCGATACCCACACAGTAAGGGTGAAAGTGCTGTAGAGAGTCACAAGCCAAGTCTGCAGCACAATATGTGATGAAAAGGACTTCAAAGAGCTGGAAACGGAATCTTTTTCCGCCGAAGAGACTGTTCTTGTATGTCACTCTGTGTGCCAGCCAGTGATGGAAGGGATTTGTGTGTCCTGCCTTGCCGCACTGATAGTGACGCATGGTGCGCAGGGTACTGTCACGTGTGCCAGCTCAGACACCCGGGGCACAACGGGGACTCCTCGGCCAGAGGCCCCTTTCAGGGGATGGTGCATTATGGTGGAGAGGAAAGGGCAGAGGACAGAGTGTCTGAAAGGCTGCTGCAGGAGGGTGTAAGACAAGGGAGCAGGAGCAGGGGCCGGAGGTGGTCAGTACTGGCTGGCAGCAACTGGGCCCCTGCCCACACTGTACTGTGACCTGGGACAACTGCTGGGTTGCAGCTGCTGTCTGATAGCACCAGTCCCAAAGGGGAGACAAGCTCCTGCACTGCAGCGTATGGAGGAAAAGCACCAGGCACTTCATTGTGCCACCTGGGAGGGGACGTTTCAGCTTAGGAAGTGACACTGAGAAGCACAGAAACGTTGTCTAGACAAGCTGAGAAACATCAGGAGGTAGAAAGCACACAAAAGAGGGAAAGGATTAAGTGTCATAAAAGCTGATAACTCATTCAAGTAGCCAGACTTGGGAGAGGAAGATTGAAGAGATAAAGGACATGGGGATGAGGAAGCACACATAATCTCAGAATATTCTGAGTTGGAAAGGACCCACAAAGCTCATCAGAAGTATTCTGGTGAAGGAGGGGCCCTGACTTCATGTTCCTAAGTTGAAATCTTTGGAGGTGGGTACCATTTATAAATTGTACCTCTCTGAACAGAGAGGCAGCTTGATTTAGTCCATGACCAGAGTATTTAGGACTTGCATTGGCAAGATTTTAGTGCCAAAGTATGTGCTACTCAGGCACATACAGTGTCTGACATGGACACATAAAATACATGTTTAACAAAGACCAAAACATGTTATTATCAATGTACTTCAGGAAGCCTAGGAACACACTGCAAAAGGCAGCATGTGGGCTTGATTTCTCTTCATAGATAACCATTGCATACAGTCCTCTCCATTAAAAAAATCTAACAAGTATTTTTTGTTTCTTTCTCCTATTAATATTCAAGAACATTTTGTTTAGAAACTTGAATCACAGCCAAGCCACACACCCCTATTTACTCAAGGCAGTATTGTTCTTTTGTTTAAATATGCCTTCTCACTTGTTGTGTTTAATTCGCTCCTGTATTTATAGAGCACAGTTACATTCTTCCTTAGCCTTTATTCTGCTAGAACAGTTTACTCCTGTATATCAGAGTGCCCTGTGCTAATCCCTGTAGCCATCCACTGCACCTGCTCCAGCTGAATCCCTGTCTTCCAACATAGGTGACAAGTATTGTAAAGGCAATTCCAGGTGCAGTTTTACGAGCACAACAGCATTAATATTTCCCTGCCACTCCTGAAAAGTTCTCCTCCAGAACACTCTGGAATCACACTTGTCCTTTACTCAGCCACATTACACCATACTCATAGCTCAGAGCCAATTTACGATTAACCAGTGCACTCAGGGCTTGCTCTGCCTCCGTTGCTTTCAGTGGATAAGCATTTCCCGTATGAGCTGGGAGCTCATTATTAAGCCTCTAGGTTCATGACCTTGCACTCCTCCTCATCACTGCTATTCAGATTATCGGAGTTTTCCAGTTTTTCCTGTAGAGTCCGACTCTCCACTGTTTTGACAGTAACTCCCAGCTTCATGTCATCAGAAACAAAGAATGTGTCCTTCAAATAACTTTCCTTATCACCATAACTTTACCCTCATTGCAATCATTTTCCAAGCCACTGCTGCCAATGGACTTAGAGGACAATAAAATCTATCTTCTCCTGTGTGGCCTCTGTAAGTCTCACCTGTGCCCTGATGAATCGTGTAGATGCAACCACCTGTTGACAAAGCTAGATACAGGCTGAGGAGCTGCAGCCTTTCTTAACAAAAACTTGGGGTTTCAGCCCTCACTCTATTCCATCACTGGCTTGCTTTGAAGGCTAAAATCTCATAGAGTCCCATTGCAATAAACACTGTGCATGGATATCAAGAAAAGAACTTGCCCCTGAAAAGGGCTTGCATCTATTATGCATCTATCCAAAACCCCCATAAAAACCCCAACAAAAAAGCCACCCCAGGATAATGAGCTATTGTATCCACAGCACTGGAAACATAAGAGCCTGAATGATCTACTCTCAGTTGTGGACAATGGAAACACGCTGAATCACTAAAACCGAACCTTCAATAGGCAAAATGCAGCCTTGTCACTAAGACAAACTGCTAATAGCAACAATGAGGCTTGGAACAGCTTGTATGGAGCCAAAGTGGCTCTCATACTTCAGCTGAAGTTCATCCAAAGTTGAACGGGGAGGTCTCCAGATGGTCACTGCAACTGGGGTTGGAAGGAGGGACCATTACGTTACTTTCTTGTTAATACACAAAGTGTAGAATTTTGTTTAGTGATGAAAATTAAGACTTACCCCCAGAGGAGTGGATAGGACAAGCCACAAAGGAAAATGGCATCACTTACACAGGGAAGATGATACTACTTTAAAAGGATATTGCAGTGATATAACTTTGGCGGAAAGGCAGAGGGGAAAAGCAGAGTTGTGTCACAAAGTTTGTGCTGTGCTTTTTTCATGCAGCATGTAAAACTATGTCATTTCTTTTGTAGAAGAAAACATCTAACTTCACAGTATTTAAACAGACGAGCAAAATCCTCTATTGCAGCCCCAGTCAGGAATGTGACAGGCAGAGGGATGTCCCCATTGTTGAACTGAGCTGTAAGCTACACTTCATCCCAGTTCTTCCATTTAGGGTGGTATTTGTGTCTGTCCCCTGTGCTTCACAACCACGCTGATGATGTGAACTTTGCCAGTACAGCCTGGCTCAGGGAGAGCATGAAATACCTCAAAGCACCCTTCAGAAAGAAGCATCCTCTCTGAGCCAATCTGCCTGCTCCCACAGACACCAGCTTGCCTGCTTGCGGACAAGTGGAGGTGGGAAGGTGCTGGACTCCACCTGCTTGGTTACACAAGTCAGAGAACACATTTAGGAGGAAAAGCTGTCCCTGAGAGGGCCACCCAGCACACCAGGGCAAAAGCTGTCTTTGGGGAGGTTTGAGGGCAGACCTGGTGCCTCTCCAGAAGTATTGGCTTCCAAAGACTCACGGAGAAATTTGTGTTTTTTCATTTCCCATCCCAGTCTTGAATCTTTAAATCAATCACAAGGTTCTCGGAGCACCACAGCAGCATGCACATGGAGAGTGTGAGGAACTTATAAAAGCCCCAAGGGCTGTGTGAAACACAATTGCAATCAGCATTAACATATCCCATGGCCTGCCATGGAGAACATGCCTAAACATTATCAGGGTGGAACAAAACCCCAGCTCTGCTCATGCCTCTTTGATTTGGGACTTAAAGCATCCACCTGACAGAGCCACTTACAAAGCCAAAAAAACATTCACTCTGTGTTGTAGCCAACAGTGCTGCACATCTTTGCCACAAGACCATCTCACCTGAGGGCAGCCCAGCAGGACCACAGCACATCCTGGCAAGAGAGACTCCCTTCCAGGACAAGCAAAGAGGCTGTCCTGATCTTCAGCCAAAGGGAGAGGAGATTACACCTCCTAGTATCTCTCTTGGGGGAGGAACTTCGTGAAACACACTACTCTTAAACGAAACTACTCTTCATTTTGTCCCCAGAATATATACTGAGACATTGCAGGTGCCAAGTGTATTTCTCAAACACAGCATGTTTTTCTCTAAAATCAAATTCCCCTTTTCGAGTACACGCCATGGGAGGGAAGAATGGTGGTGAGGAATTTGTAGCATGCCTTAAAAGATGAGAGAAGACAAATGGAATACCTAAGGAGGAAATAGCTTCTGCAAGCAAGTCAGCAAAATATTCTAATGCATTTGCTCTTCAAGCACAGTTACAAACAGCCTGATGAAGGGGAGGTGTGTTGCTCCAGCTCCATTGCCTCAGCAAGAGTGAATTGGAGCACTGAAGGATTAAGACTAGATCTAACATACTTTGAACCTGGTGAAAAACAGACTTCAGCTGAACTTGCACTGACCTAGCAACACAACTGAAAATAAAGAAGATAATTATTTTCCTTTCTTCTTTAAAAGTGAGACCCTAAGACAAGTTATGGCATAGAGGAACTTTAGGTAACTCTTGCTTTTCTCTGTGCAACCTTAGCGCTTTTCATGTAGAGCACTTTTGACTCCTGCTCTTCATCACCACTAAATTTGTTCCATTCAAACCCAAGATTTCCTAATGAATTTGGCCGACAAATATGGAATTCATTGACAGACCTGAGATGGTGGAGAAAACCTTTCAGAACTCATTCTGCTTGGTGTAAATGGACTGGTCATGCTGTTATCGAGAAGAGACAGCACCGAATGTAGCAATGGGTACTCTTCCCTATAGACTTGTCCAAAATTTCCTTCACCTGGTATTCTTTACTCTGAAAGCACAGACATTTCCTAAACCCCTGGCTCTGGCTCTCGTGAGCAAACTCACTAAACAAACATCACATTTCCAGGCAGTCTGGTATTACCAGAGTGAGTGTGTTATTGAATTAACAACACCTTGAAGCCATTTTAGAGCATTCTTCAATCTTATTAAATACATGAGAATTTAACTCACCTCAAGCTCCAGTTCTTATAGCCAGAAATTGCTGTCATTGCCTTAAGTATCAGCACAATGTATGGGTGGGGGACAAGAAGACTAAATACTACTTAATTATTCTATTGATCTATTCCATTTTTAAGTCTTTTTTTCTAGGACCTGCTGCAAGCGCTAACCTTTTTCTATAATTACCACTAAAGAACATTGGCAAGAAACAGTTCTGAAAAATTATGAACTCTCCGAAGATAAAACCTGAAAATTAGTTTCATTATTCATGAATATCCCTTGGAGATATCTAACTGTTTCTGTAAGGCTAACATTGTCGAGTCCCTACCCATATGCCACTTTTAAAACATCTGATATATTCTTCTATTTTCAGCATATTAGTCTTTACTGATAGCTGGGAAGGTCTGTTTTTCTCTGCTTCTCTGAGGAAGACCAGCTGCACGGGGACACTGAAGACATAATTTTCAAACTGATCTTTTTCAGAAGTGACTTAGCTCTCTTCTCATGTCTCTACTTCAGAGAGCTTGGTCAGGCCTCAGAGTGGAGGTTGCCCTTCAGGAGTCTGATGAAACATTACAAGGAGAAGGCCAGTACTCAGAGACTGCACTTGAAGTAAATAATTTTTCTTACTACCCTGCTGAAGGAGGCTCTGCTTATTTTAGTGTGCTATACTGCTTTTCTATCTCTCTCAGTTTCTACACAAGTGTCAAATACGGTCCAAGAAAAAAAAAAATCACTCTACAGCTCTAAATATACAGTGGCAACATTATAATATATATCAGCCACCTCTCATAACAGCATTACAGACCTCTCAAGTCTGACAGGAAAATGCTTTCTATCAATCTGTTGACACTCAATATATTGTTTTCAAATTGTTATCAGTCCACTCCCCCCGTCATGGTTTCTGCTATTTTTCCTGTGACTAAGATCCAACAGACTTACGGCTGGCAGAGCCCACTGAAATCCTAATGGGTCTGAGATGCATCTTCCTCCCCTGCTTCCTCAGGGCTTCCCTGATGGCCACACCACCACTCACCACAACAGCTTCTCAGCCCGCTACATTTCCTGGAGGGAAGTTACGCCTTTTCAAATGTTTAGCTGCAATTTTAGCAACCTCCCAATTTATTACCAGAGGGGAAGATACACAGTCATATGAAATAGCTATGACATCTCTGGTTTGTGTCTATAAATATCTCTAAGTCCTTTCTCTGCTATTAGCGACAAAGATTTTGTTTTGCCAACAGCACCGGTAGGTGACCAGGAGCGCAGCTGGGCTGAGAAGGGAAAGTGGATTTACAATCTTAGGAAAGCCTAGGGTTTAAGTGTTTAATATGTTACCTTATTCCATGTATTTAGTATCTTACCCTATGGAAAGAGATGTATGAGCTTTTCCAGTTAGAAATTCATGTCTTGTATTTGTTACTCTCAGCTTCCCCATTCTTCTACTTGTTTAATATTCACAGAGAGAAGGATTATTGTTTTAACAGTTCCCTCTCAGCCAGGATGTTGTCATTTTTCTTGAAACTAATGTACCCTTATTTTTTTCTCAGTTATGGCTTATTAGGCAGCCTGTAAAATATTCTCAGACATTTTACAATCATAATTTACAGTTTTTCCCCCAAATGACTTAGTTCAGAATTGTTTTCCACTTTGTGAAATTGTATCAGCTAAAACTACTAATTTGCATTCTGTTTTCCTTGAACAAACTTAATCAAGTTATGAACATTTTTATTTATTGTACCACTAATTTTTACTACTGTGTTTCCTCTCCTCTGCTGAGGCAAAAGTCTAGAGTTTCCCTGGTATGTGGAGCAATCATTTTTAAGAAAGAAAATTAAGAATGTTATTTAGCGATTCTGAAGATGTTTCAGTGCTGGCAGCATGAGACTGCCAGCATATGGCATTTGGATTAATGTCTCCCACAAAACCCACAATTTTCTTTTTCCTCCTATACATTATAGATAATAACTGAAAGAGCCAGTCACCTGTTCCTCATAAAAAGTATGAGGGGTGGTTTTCTCTCAAGGAGAGAAACTCCTACTCCATCTTGCTCTTTTCAAAATGGGAAATCAGTCCACGAGATAATTTCTTTGTTATTTGTCACTAGTAAATCATTCATGTCTTTTTAAAATTTTTGGTCTTAGTGTGCCATTTCTTATCCCCTTCTGTCCACTAAACCTTTCTTGAGAGATTTTTTACCTGTGAGTTAAAGATTTCAATCACCAGAAATTCCCATCAAGTTCCAGCAATGCCGCCTCTATTGAATTTACATTCATAAATGAGTAATTCCAGTTTCTCTGTTTGTTATCTAGGACCCTCACATTGGCTCAAGCAGCTAAATTATTCCCCCTCATGTCCTTGGGCGTGTGAGTTGGTTTTGTTCACCACGGCATGGCTTGGAGTTAAACGGGGGCCTGTTTGTTTCCGGGCAGTCCCTTTCTCACAGAGGTGGAAGCCGCAGAGTTTTCCCAGCCGGCTCAGAGGCTGCCTACTCACCAGAAACTCGCCAAGAAGAGGGACTTCCCTTCTGCCCTGCAGCCAAAGGCAGGAGACATTAAACAAATTTATGCCTGCAGCCTTTCTTCAGCGTGGACGAGTGGTTTCTGACATTAGTCTGGTTAATACGTGACCATGTGCTGCTTTGCCCACCCCTCCCCCCTTTAAGAAAACCCAAAATCTTACTCCATGAGTAGTTTTTGCACTTATGAGGAAGGCAGAGAGAAACGAACCTTTAAAGCAAAAACAATTTTTGTGTGTATCCATATCCTTGCTCTTAACTTTCATTCTTTTATAGGAAATGTCACTTTAAAAATATCAAAGGGCAGTTAAAGGTTGAAGTTGTTTTATTCCACATAAATTCAGGCATTAATGATGCAGTCCTGTCTTTGATTTCTGGTATGATCCCAAATTTTAGCAGGATGTTATTCTCCATAAATAATCAAGACCACAGAAACCCATTCTTGAAATCTGTACTGTGTCTTACCAGAGATGTATTTGACACTAAATGAGAATGGATTTAGCACTTTCCTGTCGATGCCTCGTAACATGGTCCTTTTATAGGGGGTGCTTTAAAATAGGACCAATTATTCTTACACATTGCAATACAAATGGTAGTGTAATTAGTCCTCAACAGCCACAATGAAAGAAAGTGAGAAAAATAGTGAAATAAAAAGAGACAAAACCCAATTTCATTTTAAGTAATTGTGTTTCCACCTGTTTATTTAAAATCTGCCACTTTCGAATCTTGTCATCTTGCCAAGGCAGGAGCACAGTGTTCTGCTGCTAGCCCTTTATATGTCTTTGCAGAATAAAAATCTCAGCTGCAGTATTCCCTTACTCTCAGAACAGAAATGATTCCTTCCTAATCCAAATCTCCTAATGGCTCAGCATTTTGTGCTGAGAGATCTTCCATCTTCTTGGGAGATCAAATAAGCAACTTTTCGGTTGAGTGTCCTAAAAGAACTATTGTCTATACAGCCACTTTAAAAGCCAAGACTTTTTTTCCTCACACATCTGAAGCATTCTCTTGCTTAGGAGATGTTTTTTGCATTCTCTGTGACCACTTCTTACTCAGTTTGCTCAGCCCAATACAAACCTCACAGTTAATGACCTCCTCATTATTTCAAATGCATAGAGAAACTCGATTCAATTCAAAGTCAATACCACTGCAAGGCTATTGTAGTTCTGAAATATTTCCTTGCCAGTCTATTGGAAGAAAGTAAAAGAAATAAATTTTTTAAAAGTCTAGAAAATAGCCCCCAAGAACAAAGGTACAGTCTGCCTTAACAGGCATGGCTGAATGGCATCCAGCATTTTAGTCTGTCATCATTGCTCCATGGAGCTCAGTGTTCCCCCAGTCCTCCCAAATTCAAGGGCTTGCTTTTGATTTTGGATCTATGTCTCCAGATCTATGGCTATGAAAACATGAAACATGCACAGATCGCTATGGCATTAATTCCCGAATTTGGCAGCCAGACTAAATCAATGGTGTTTGCAAAGCAGAAATCACCTCGCGCATTTCAATGGGCCCCTTGGTCACCAAGCTGCAGACAACCAGTTGGGTAATGAGGTTTTTTGGCTATTTCACAAATAATTGTGTTACTAAAACATGTTCCTCTATGAATGCCAGTTACATTCTAGCCAGGGGTCAAAACCTTCCAGGTTCATCCTTTGTAATTCCTATGGCATGGTCCAAGACTGGCAATATGGACGTTTTAGGTAGCATGAAACCCAGACACTGCATAAAACACTGAATATACAAGAAGCATCAGGAAAACAAATGTATGAACATATTATTCCCAACTGCATGAAACTCATCAATTTTCAGAGTGACTGCTAGGACTTTCCAGCCTGCCCTGACCTCATGTCATCGCAGCCAGGAGCACCGATGGAACCTTCAGATACCAGTTGTCACCAAGCATCCAGGTGTACATGCCTTGTGTAACTTGATCTGTCAGCAAAAGGAATTATCAGCTTTACAGTGCAATGGAAAAGCTTATGCTTTTTTCTGCTCTGCAGAAGTGGACGTGGAAAACTTGAACTTGTTTGCAAAGTCATGTTTTGGTAATATGTGGCAGGAGAAACTTTGCTCTGAATCCTGATTTAAAGCCAAACTGAGCTGGGAAGAGTTCAGTTGTTTTAGTTAAAGTGGTTTACTTTGGGGTTTTTCTGCTTGTGGGGTTTTTTCAGTTGGTTGGGGTTTGTTTTTTTTTTGGTTTTTTTTGTTTTTTTTTTTTTTTTTTTTTTTTTTTTTTAATAAAACCACACACTGCAGGGCTTGCTACCTATGTATTTCCTTTTCCACCTGGGAACAGCTGAGTTACTACAGCACATCTCCAGTGTTGTAGTAACCATGTCTGTACCTGTGGTTGTGTAAGGAGCAGGCAATCTGGGAAAAGGCCCAAGTACCTGAAAACTTCTCTGTTTATTTTCCAGTACACTGGTTGCTGTAACAAGGGCTACTACTTCTCTTTACAAACCTTGCTTTCTTTATACTGTACCCACTTTAATGGGCTTGTACCACTTTATCTACTTGGCAGGTCATAGCAGAATAAGCTGTGCTCTGTAGGCATGTCCTAAGGAGCGTGAAAGGTGAAACCAGAACAGGTTCCCGCATTCTGGAGCTGCATTTAAGCAACAGTAACTCCACAGTGCCTCCTCCACAGTCAGCTCACAGACAGGACAGTTTCTTTCCTAAAGCTTTCAATGATTTCCAAAGAGCTGCTCTGACCAGCCTGCCTTGCCCACATCCTTTACCACAGTTACCAGGGACTGCTCACGTGAGGAAATCTGCTGGCACAAGTAGTGAGTGTGCAACCAGTTCCCAGCAGCCTCCATGGATTCCCCCTCCTGAAGGGGAATCATGGTTATTGGGAATTAATTAAAGAGCTCATGACTTAACAAGCACCGTGTGTACTGTAAGGAAGTATTTTCCCCAAATCTGACTCCAAATCCCCTGTGCCCACTCAGCTCCATGTTTGGAGGTCAGACCCGCCTGACCGCCGCAGCCCTGCGCTCCTCTTCCAGCACCGCTGGCACCTCTGGCAGCAGCACCGTGCCGCAGCCTCTCTCTGCCCCGCTGCAGCATCGCTCATCACTGAGCCCCACGTCCTTGGCCAGGGGAGCAGACACACCAGCCCGGGCCTCCTCGTCGCATTCTCCCACGAGTGACCAGTTGTGCAAGCGTTTTGCCCTTCCAGATCAAATAACCTAACTCAAGGTGTCTCACATGATGGGACACAGGGAAATTGAGAAGTCTGAATTGCTGTGGTTTCACCTTTCTGAAGTGAAGCACCTGAACCAACAACATTTTTATGCTTTTGAAGCCTGGGGACTGCATTTCTTGATCATCCCTCAGTAAAAAAAATGCAGTAGAACTCTTCTCAGAAACAAATGGATGACAAAAGAGACTGATGCCAAACCTGAAATATTAGTATTGAGGGTATACATGTATGATTTGGCTGAAGGAGCAGAAGGAGAAGGTCTAACAGAAAACACCGTGCAGATACCTCCTGATTATCTCCAGACTACAGTCCCAAAGCCACACTGACGTGTAAAAGATTCCATCTCACCAGCAAATGAAAAACCATCCCTAAATGCCCATGGCATACTGCGAGCTAAGCAAAACTGATCTGCTGACTTTGTGAACGTGTGCTCAACGTGATGTAATTATCATATCATTTTGCAGTGCACCATCAAGAATTTGAGCAGAAAGAGCTTTGTCTTCTCTGCTGTGTGACTTAAAAGCCAGCAAAGTACATTGTTCACCTTCTCCAAGCAGCACTGCCACTGTGAGTGTTAAAGTGACAGTGACTAAAGGAATCAATGCTTATTTATTTTTAAATCAATGCTTCACGTTTGCTTGGATTCATGGAAGAAATAAAACTTTTAATCTTCCAGCAATTCGCCCAACTGAAAAATATAAATATACTTGAAACATTTTTGAGAGCATGAAACTGAAATATGCTTTATTGCCACCTCTGATTCTTTTTTCTCCTATAAACTAGAGAATCAGAATATCATTACTGTGATCATGGTGGTTTTTTTCCAGGGTGGGAGGTAAAGTCCCTTGCTCTCATCGACCTGCTGTACTGCTGACGTTCTTGATACCTGAGCAGTTGTGATGAGGTGACAATTTTAGAACAGCAGCTGGCTGTTTATATCTCTTGAACACACATTTTCTGAGAGAAAATCATATGTCTTCTGAAAGTCCAGAATGGTAAATTAAGTCAAACCTTGTTCAGAATGGCTTTCAAAGAAGATGTTCTGCAGTTCCCAGTATTGCCTTGCCATCCCAGTCTCAAGGATAAAAGATGTAATGAGAAGTGGCTGCTCTTTGGGAACACCAGCAGCTGCTTTCCTTACTGGCCCCCGGCAGCCAGAGAGGGCACAAGCTCCCGCAGAGAGCCCGTCTCCCCCGGGAGCTGCAGCGCTGCCAATGTCACCTTACCCCTTGTTTTTTTTTCCAGATCATTAACTGTTAAACAGGGAGAGAAAGCAGAAGTGAGTCCTGCTGCCCTGAGAACAGCACAACGTCAAGGAGGGACGGCCACATTTCATCAATCCTTGCTAAAGCAAGTGCAGCGCATACCTTTGCCAAAAATAAGCAAGAAGAAGGGTGGAAGTAAAAATAAACATCCCTAAAGCTCTTTGACTTTCTTCTGCCAGAATGTGCCTGTGTAAAACAGGCTTTGGCAGCAAGTCCCCGGTGCCTGACCGGGCCCTGCTGTGACCACCCGCTGTGTGCCGGCGGCTGCCCAGAGGCAGCGGGGCAGCAGGCACAGGCTGTAGGACTGGGGTGCTCAATGGGATGGGGCTGCTGCCAGAGAAAGCCTGGAGGCAGGCGTGGGCAGCACGGCACAGTGGCTCGGTCAATAGCTGGCTCCAGCTCCAGATCTCTGGTGGACTGCACTGAGGCCTCCAGGTACCTTTGCCACTTCACCTTCACCCCAAAATCTGATTTCCCACCTTCTTAAAATGCTCTCAAGAACATGGGGGTTTCCCTGCTGTAGTGGATGACTGTCTCTCCCCACACCTCCGCTATTTTCGGTGCAAAACAGTTTCTAATTTTATGTCCCGAGTGGGAATTTCCAGCTGAAACCTGGCTGCACTTTCAGTGCAGCAAGCAAGCAGGCTGACTCGCAGCCACATGATTTGCTCTTGACATTGAACTGTTTGTTCTTTCCACACCCTGGCCACTTCTACTGTGCCTAAGCATCACTCATAAAACGTAAGAGCTAGAAAATGTTACCTACAAAAAGCTGCAGAGCTGCTTGGCTAGGACTTCTTAACCATGAGACCCTTTTGAATGCTGCTAGTCTCTGATTCTGAGGGTCTGAGTATCACAAGCACACCGTGCTGTTGTATTCTGGTCACACGGCTCATTGAGATGCGCGAGCCTGCGCTGTACTGCACCCACTTCCCTCCCTCCAGGTACCAGCAGCCTCTGATGCAGTTGTATTGATCAAAAAAAGATGAAACCAGGGGCATTCCCGGCTGTCAATGCTATCTGACCTGAAAGGAGGCTGATTAGGATTTTAGAAAGTTCTAGGCAGACTTTTCATCAGTTCCCTTTGATTTTAAGGACATCAAAGGATTCAGGTGGAGGTGTAGAGGAGCAGAGCAGGAGAAGCTGGACTTTGCCATCGGCTTCGGTAAAGCCTTATTCCCTCCCTTGAAGGCCAGCCACGCCTGGGTTAATGCTGAGGGTGACAGTGCCACCTCAGCTCCACCTTCTCCCTGAACCATCAAGGTGGTGTGTCCTCCTGGAGGCACCGGGAGGAAGCAGCCTCTGTACTCTCCTTTGCGAAGGCTGCAGTCACAAGGAGCTATCCAGACACTGCAAATAAATTCTTTGGAAGTTTTATTTCCTTTTGGACTGGGCAAGTGTCAGAAATTGCTTCCTGAAATGACTGAGATACAACTCTTCTGGCACTATTCCAGGCTTAAATAAAGATGAGTTATAACACCAAGCTTTGCAAAAAGCATCAAGAAAAATGCTGATCGGGAAGTTTTGTGTAACTTCCTGGCAAAACTTGAGAAGGAAAGGATAGTTTAATCTTTATAGATTTATGGTTGCCTGTAAGAAGGGGAAAGGCTTGACGTGGCTGTGGTTCAAATAACTAATTTTCAGTGAATTGTTTCTGCATCCTATATTTTATCCGATTGATCCCTATACGTCCATCTCGAGTCCTTCAGACAGTCTGTCCTCTCAGACAGTGCCAGAATCCAGTATGCATGTCCAGAATGGAGAGAAAATACAATACAAATCCAAACTGAACTGAATTTCTGCTTCAGTGTTGGTTCCCTTTAAGATCCTATCAGAAGTATTTGTGGAAGTCCTCGAGTTATCTGCACTAGAGCCTGCAGCCAGTCAGAAGGCAAGAACAACCTCTTCCTTCTCTTTAAGCACTCCTTAGACGGCATTAAAAGTCCTACAGCTGTGACATTGTACAACATGCTTATTTTGTTGTTAGTTTTGAGCCACTGGTTAGAAGAACCAGACTGGTTAATCAACAAATCCCTAAACATCTGTAATATATTTTTTAACTTTTCTATTAATATGCGTATTTGTTCTCATTAGGAAGTTAGTGCCTATGTTCAGTTAGAGATTAAATAAGTAATTATACATCAAATTTTATTTTTCCATTTGTAAATCAAGGAGTAAAGCTGTGTTCGTTCTCACTTATCCTGATTTTTCAAAGAGATTGTTCTTTTTCCAACTCTGCAAGCTAGCTATTATTTTAAGTAGTGTTATTTGGAATTAACTACATTGTAAAGGAACAAAGACGATGTCGCAGGCACCACTGATTAAATGCAACATAAATTGCACCAAGCACTGAAACAAAGTCTAAAGAATATCAAGATACCATTGTTTAAAATAGTACAAAGCAATCACAAAACCTTTAGCAAACACACAGAAAGCAAGTGTGTTACCTGACTGCCAAAGAAAGCTAGGTATGACCTGAGAGAATTATAGGCCTCTCAGCCTAATTTCAAGATCTGAAGTGCCCAGCTAATGACAATATAACTATAATCTGACAGAACACTCTCAGTAAAGCCAGATACCACCTGGTGAAATGTGGGTGAAGCACCTCTTACTAATGAATAACATAAAAATGCTTTGGAATGTACTTTAAAATGTGTATGCTTGCCCTGGTTACCCCCTCTTTTTGTCATGCTCTTTCAAAGAGGGAAACAAATGGATTAAAATCTGATCCTGAGGCAGAAAGCCATGACTCTAAGAACGACATCTTGCCAAAGACAAGATACTGTCTTGAGCAGCCATGAGCACTTCTCTGTTTGAAACGAAAATCACTGGAGGACAAGTTCCTTTAAGAAAGGTATATCAGACTAGTTCAATTCATCTAGTCCACCCCATCTCGAATCCAGATGGCCCTTAAAGGTTGGTTTATGAATCTACTTTCCCTGTGAATAAGCCAGTAGTGACTGCCTGGTTTGCCTTGAGGGGGTTGCTCTTGAGTGGCTTTGACTCGGCAAATGGGCCGGGAAGAAAAGCCCACATTTGGGGTTTTCCATACTCAGTCTGACAGTGAGAGGAAAGCATGTCCACAAACAAAGCCCTAGACAAGAACCAACTCCATGAGGTGCTTTAAGCACCTGATTTAATGGTTGACTCATTGCTTGTGATACAGAAACCTCAGGGCTACAACCAAAGTGGCAAAGATTTTTCAGGGATGTCTAGAAAAGCTCACTCCTTTTTTCAAAAGGACTAAATACCAGCTCCTTGATGGGGGGTAGGGGGAGCAGAGTGGGTGGTGAGGTGATGGGAAAGAATGAAAAACAGAAAGCAAAGCTAAAAGGATCCCAGGAAATAATTTACCGGCTCTCCTCCAGAGTTCAACTCAGTACATGCATTTATTGATACTCGTTGAATCTGCTGAAAGTCCAGAAGCTTTGATGGAAAGCTTCTGCTGTTGCCTAAAGTTACTGTGAGGTGAGATGTCCTTTTTGTCACAATCACCCAAGACACAATAAACTATTCATTCCTCTACAAAAATCTATTTCACCGACAACGTTTAATTTAAGAGAGTTTTTAGGAAAATGTTTCTCAACAGGTCAGGTACTTTTCTGGCAAATGCAAGTTTTATGCACTCAAATACAATTATCTATTACTCAAAGTAACATTTATCCATTTTAGAATTTTTAAAAATCCGTTCCTTATACATGCAATATAAATTAGTCCGAAGTTATAAATAATGATTGTACCGATTCTAAGTTTTCCACAGCTTTTCCAAGTCCGTTTACTCAAGGGAAGTAGTCTTTCAGCTATTACAGCAGTAGATACGAATGTAGTACCTGTAGACTTTGAATAATCAAGAAAATAAGTTTTTACTGGTCAGAAAATTATATCATTTCCGAAATCAATACTCTCACAGCATGTACACACATTCTCCTTGGTCTCAGTACAGAACACTGCTCAGACACACAGAGTGTCCAACCTCTGTCAAATCTGTAATCTCTAGTAAACAGTAGAATTGCCTGAAGTCTGCACTGTTTTCTCAGGGAAAGTGATTAAATTAACCTAATGTGTTTGTTTTCTGAAATCAGAAGGAAGTCAGGTATTTCAGAGCTAGTACAGGCATGGGCAATGATGTGTTTGTGCATAGGTACACTTACAACCAAAATATCGATCATCAGTTTTTTAATGGTCTAATGAATTTATAGAAGTTCTTCCAACATATCACAGTCAGGATGTGACTATTTTGATTTTAAGGCTATCAGAAAACATACTATGTGCTGTTAAAGAGAAGCATTATGCAATCACTGAAAGAGTCTCTTCTTCACCCTTAGATAAACAAAGTTTAATTAGTGAACCCTTACCGAATGGACAGAAATAACTTACAGGAGCTGTAAAACACTTTCTGATCCTGTTCCTTGCAAGTTAAACATCTTCCTTACCAAGGTGTACCTGAACATTTCCATGTTTTGAGAGCTGACAGAATCATTTCCAAACCTTTTTTTTTCAGATCCACAGAAACACAAGCAAAAGGTTTTGCCAAATCTACTTCAGAAATATGTTTGTCCCCTGATTTAAGCTGCCTGTGATCTAGAAGAGCAGCTAAAAGCAAGTCTTGCTTCTTCCTGTCTACCAATTTGCAGGAAAACAGTGTTTTCTAAACAGTAGCATCAGCTGTAGCAACTGCAAGCAGAAGTAGCTCAGGTTAAGCCCCAGTCACCTGGTTGTAGTGCATTTGTTACATTTTTGTCTATTCATAAGGCTGTTTAAATGAGGTCTTGAATATACTCTTGTAGAGACCATATTGCTCTTTTCTACCTACCCAACAATAAATGTTGGCAACATTTGGATATTTCCAAGGTTTTGAGGCATCAGTAGCCACTATCTTTAATTGTTTTCTAAATCGAAAGAGAATCATGTTATTCACAGTAAATGGAGCTCTCACTCTAAAAACTTATGCTGCTTCAGAAATGAGTAGAAAATTATATTGAATTTGCTGTCATAGTAAAGAGATTTATGTGAATGGCTGCAGAGAGTATGATCCCTGTTTGCCACTTTTACAATGCTAATTTTTGTTGTTCTCTGCAAAAACCTATTGAGCTTTTATTGTACAGGTTGCATTACAATTATTTTTTCTAATCTATTCTGTTTGCCTGCTCTTCTGCATCTGACAGTACCCCATCAGTCAAAGAAATATTTTCTGTATGTGCTGATAAGCCCTATGTCCATGCACCTAAAGTGATCTGTGCAAAGTCAGTCCTCCTCTCAGGAAGGTGAGAAAGAGCATTTCTTCCAACACAGGCAGGAGAAGATATATTGGGGGAAATGCTGCCTTTGTACTCATGGTCCTGATCCATGGACACCAGTCAAACCAATAACACATCACTAGTATTTCAAACTGATCTTGTTTCACAACCAGCCATGGATCTACTCTGTTAAGTTAATATTTAAGTCATGAAAAATTGAATTAAAGTCACTGCCAAATCCCAGAAGCTCGAGCAGTTAAGCATAATCACAGGTTCTAGTGTTTTATATCTATTTTGGAAACAAAAGTAAATGTAAAGCCTATTTCAGTATGGAACTAATGATGTTTCAGATCCTTTGCAAAGTAAACTCGTTTGATCAAATTCAGAAGACTTGGTGTCTCAACAAATAGCAGGCACCCAACCTTCCAGCATTGTCTGTGACAGGAATTCAGAGAACCTTTCCGGAGGAGTAGAATCCTTCTCTGTTGTTCACTCAGCCGGGCTCTCCAGCCTTCAGACGACACCCATGGAGCCTCCACTCCCGGTCTTCTGAAGGCACACTGCTCCTCATGTCTTTTCAGAGTTCTCGCTCAGTTCTCCTCCCCAGTTCTGAAAGCAACGTTTTTCTCTCTCCAGTTCCACAACCAGGTAATGAAATCCTCATTTTATGACTTCCCTGCCTGCCCAGAAAGTGCCAGCAACCCAGTAACCCTTTACGGGGCTGGTGGTCTCACCTATTTATAGGCTGCGAAATGAACATTTCCAGAGGGCCTTGTTATGACTTCTGCACAGAAATTTCCATGCCATGCCCGAGTGAAATGGCATTCCATCACTCTCTAGCACAACACGCTTTGTGAAATGCTGAACTGACTTGCCCAATAAAGCATATTATATTTACATAGTCACTATCATTAATTTCTCAGAAGTTCTCCTCCTCACAGAAGACTTCTTTACCCGGGATACAGGCACTGCACTTAATGCATAGGGCAATACAGTGATTTCATGGGTAAAGTCTGTCATCCTCAGCTGTGGCTTAACAGGGTTTTCTTTAGAAGACAGATTTTCTTGTCCTTATCCAAAGTCTCAGGCTCCTCACACTACAGAAAAGTGCCTACAGAGAAAACAGATCCTACTGAAGACAGATCCTTAAACCATAACTACGACACACCCCAATGCAGGTGGAGCAAGGGATGCTCCTGAAAATAAGCAGTAGCTGATCACACCCCCTCAGTACACAGAAGTCCAGGCCTGAGCCCTTCCAGCCACACTCTCCTGATCTGCTCTCTTCACCCACAGCAACAACTGCTGTCCACCTCCTGGGCTGGAGACACACAAACAGCACTGCACCCATCTTTGCTCAGCAATGCTGTTCCTGCGAGCAAAGAAGGAATGGTACCACACGAAGGAAGAAAAAGACAGAAGAAGAAGAACTAACCCATTTTTCAGAAGTTATGAGAGACTCCAGATTTTCAAAATTTTTTAATTTTTAATTACTTCTGAAAAACACAGCTGAACCATTGTAAAAGAGTCATGCAGATTCTAAAGAATGCATTTGATTACCTTAATCCAATGAAGCGTTAATCTAAGAGCTAATTTATCAGGGATTAGGGACACTTGAAAGTAGAAGAATCTGGATTTTAAGACCTGTTATTTGGAACATTAAACCAACGTACATCAGACCCTACGAGTTGATGTCAGTAACATTTACCACAAGTAATTATTCACAATTCTTTTTAATGGATTTTAAGTCCCAGAGCAACCTTTACATGAATTCCAGCCTTTCCTAAACAGCAGATATTTTACTAAATTAAAGGCTTTTTATAACCTAATAACCACACACGCTTGTGTAAGCATTTTCAATGACCTTATGCATTTTATTTCTGGTATAACTCTTCTAGTTTCAGCACTGAACTTTCTTATGGCCACCTTCTAAGATGAAGAACTCTTAATACAACAACTCATGTCTCCACAAGGTAATGGAAGTTTCTGGACAGCCCATTTGTTTAAACCAGCATGCCAGGTGCAATGCCACCAATGGCGTAGCCAGTAATAATGAATTACTGGGTTTTGACCAGCTCCAGTAACATTATATTCTAGTTTCATTCAATTTTTGTTTCACTGCCCCCATTCTCCAAGAGCACTGATCAGCTGAAGCACATCCTGACCCTTGTGTCGGAGTGGATACAAAGGTGTCCCCCTGCAGCATCTCCTGCTGGAAGGGACCCACTGCAGAGGACCCCATGGAGATCCTTTGCTGTCACTTGGAGGACAAACTCCTCTTCCGGGAGTGATGAGGGGATCTCTCTCAGCTCCCAGCACATCACCTGGATGAGGTTCTCCAGAGCTTCCTTGTGCTGGTTTAGTGGCAAATGTCTCTTGGTCACAGAATTCTGCCAGCATTCAACAGCGATAACCCTTAGAGGTGATCACAAAGGAGTCATAGAAACTCATCCTGGGCTTTTTGCTTCTGTGTCGTGCCTATTTATACACCTACACATCAGCCTCTGCTCTCATTCAAACCTACATGTTCGTTTTAATTTATGTAAAGCAGCAGCTGAGGAAATAATTTTTTTTTCCTAGCATCCAAAATTTAACAATTCACCCCAAAAACATACCACTTTATAAACACAATATATCTACCCAGAGATCTTCAGACTCCAATAATTAAAACTCAACAAAAATACCCAACAAAACCCCCCCCCCAAACACACATGCAGACGTATCTTCATTCCTGCTTGCATTTGGAGACAAAACCTTCCATCAAGAAGTGCTAGATTCCAGTGACACTAGCCAGTCGATTTGGTGGCTCTCCTGTCACACCATGGAATCTGTGACCATTCCTGTCTTTTGAGAAAGAAGGTACTGAAAATATATATATATAAAAAAGAAAGCTCCCCAAGTGAGTAGAATGGTCTAACGATTGCAGAGCAATCTTCAAAATGTTTGTGCATGAGACAGATAAGAGAGTTAAAAGTGTATCATACCAAGGGACCCTGGAGGTATGGAAAGATCCAGCTTTGTACAGAAGTCCTCAGTAGCTGAGGACCTATATAAAAGTTAAGACGTGTTTGGTATTACTTACTCATCTCCTCTTCTAGCTTAAAATAAGATTCATAACACTGAACAAACATTTTCCTGACATCTTGGCACATAAGACAAACTATTCTAAGAGAAAAATACATTATGAGCAAAGTGAAAAAATACAGATATAATTGATCATACTCAGTTACAATTTAATTCTCCAGCACTCAGTCTTCTTCTTTGCCTCTCCCCCAATGCTGGGATGATTATAAAAATCTCCAGCACATTCAAAATCAACAGGAAGTACTTTGGGCTGTATCTGACCAATGTAGGATTTTCCAGGAAATAAACCCAGTACATGGAATATTGTTGTTGAAATTCTAACTACAAATTCTAACTACCCCTGCTTTCTCAGGCAATGTTGGGTCTCTAATAGAAAATCCAGTAGACAGATTTCTTCCCCATCAAAATCCCCTTACTTTTCCTGTGATTGCTCACTCTCTCCTGGGCCAACTGATTTGAAATCAACAAATGTTGTTTCAGAAAATACACAAAAACCTAATTAATAAATACATAAATCAAGAACCAGAAAAAGAAATTAACAAAATTAAATAAGACCACATTTTACTGAAAATATAGAATTAGGAGCCTAATGCGTTTTCTTAGGTTGCATCATTTAATGGATTTAAACACAGATTGAAAGCACAGTTCTTTCTGCAATTCTTTACAAGATTCCAGTAATTTTGCCCCACAACTCATAAATTTTCCAGATTTCAAAATCTGAATATCTAGTCTTTTGAATTACTGTGACGGATAAGAGACTTGAGGATAAAATCATCTTCTGCTGGCCTTATTTGTGATACACTACTTTCTTCATATAGAAGTCATATGCTCCTGCATACCCACAGTGTGGGAGACCCACTGCCCTGCTGGCACAACACAGGAAGGCTCCGTGTTTCAAACACTCTTCAGTAATAAAGAAATTCAGAGAAGTGCCACGACTGTGTTATTTCCAGCCATTTTGTGGCAAACTAGTTTTCTATTGCTTCCATTCAATTCTTTGCCCCGAAGTGCTTTCTTCATGAAGGTTTTAAGAGGATTACTGCATGCTGAACCTTTCTCTACACTGCTCTTCCTACTTCAGAGAGATAACAAGGGAAAAGAGGGGTGACGGAAAAGTCTGTAAGATTTTCCAAAGCTTGCTGAAATTATTTCTCCCTGAAGAGAGTTTCCAACCTCATTTCACCATCCTACCAGTTTCCTATAACACTATGTCAGCCACATAGAATTGCCTAATTTGCACAGTAACCACCTTTATATCTCAGTCTCCAGCACTTTTTGAGCCTGCCTTTTCATGCACTTTCGGTCAAAATATCATTTTAATTTCAAAACAGAGACATCTTGAGAGACCAGACTCCTCTGTACAGAAGACTTCAGCCTTTTGAAACAGTTTTGTCTCCAGCACAATTCAAAACTCTATCAGTATAAAAAATATTTAGTATCTCCACCAAATACCACCAAAGAACCTTTGCTTGGCCAAGTGCCCCAGAGATGTGGGGCTTGAAAACCCTCCAAGCTATATCACTGGGTACCTGACAGGGGAACCAGTGGAACGAATTGTCTGGAGTCAAAATAAAGACAAAAGCAAACCTGGTTCATGAGCACCCAAGTGTCACAGGCACTCGGGCTTCTGGGTGTTCTCTCCAAGTCCAGCCATACAGGGGGAAGAGGTTACTGTTTCCCAGGATTTTCCTACCTGAGCGCTCCCTCATTCACTTAAACAAAATTTAAACAATCAAGCTTGTTATTCCCCATCCACCCCTTTGATTTGCCAGGACTGATTTTGCAGGACGGGCCTTAGGGAGCACTTGACCAGGAGCTCAGCTGGGGCAGCAGCCTCTGGCAGAGGAGCTGCATCAACCCCTCTCATCAAGTACAGTGGTCCCAGGAGAAAATATCTATTTGTGGCTTCCACTGAATCAGAACCATCTCTGCATAACATTTTAGTTTTGACTAAAAATCAATAAATTCTGCTGAGTAGGTGTAATATTGATTATTTTTTCCCTAACCAGCTGTACAATTGCTAAGGAGCTGATGCACTGTCAGACATTTCAGTGACTAAGTAATGAATAATTGGCATTTAATTCAAGCAACTGTCACACTAGACAGTCTCTGAAAGCCTGTTCACAGTAAATACTGGGTTTGAGTGGGAAGCTGCAGGTACAAATATTCCCAGTGTGAGTTTCTTGATTCTTTCTGCTTCAACTACTGCCTCCAAAAAGCTCATCTCTCCTTTACCTATATTGCAGCATTTTAGTACTGTGACATTTAAATCCTGTGGGATTTTCAGCCTGAAATTTTAAATCCCACAACACCTGCCTGCAGAGGTCTTTATAACAATACTTAAATGTTTGATTCTGCCTAGAGAAACATCTAGTAATAAGTTTACCATGTGATAAATGACTACCTGTCAACTCTCCTCAGATCAAGTTGCATATGGTATAGCCATGGATGTATTCCACAGCTAGTGCCCACAACCAAATTTGTGGCATCATTTGAAACTTCCAAAGAAGAGCAAAGAGACACAGAATTACAGTTTTGGCTCTCTGAAGCCTTCAAATTCACTTTCCCAGGAATATATTTGTTTTAATATTCCTTTCCCTGGGTGCACTAGAAAAAGTGTTTCATGACAAAAAAAAAGTAGTATTGTACTGGAATATGAGTCCAAGTGATTATGTGAATTATCTCTCCAGTTATGCCTTGCATGAAAGAAGATATGAAATGGTAAAGGAAAAAAAAACCCAAAACACCAGAATCAACCAACCTATATACCTCTTAGCCAGAATGATCAATAGTTCGTATTCATGTAAAATACTTAGAATGAAACAGTCCTTGTATACAACAGAGCAAACTTGGTAAGAAAGAAGACTCTCCAAGTTTCTTAACCCGAGACAGTTGTCTGCCACACATATCCAACATATCTTAGGGCATAAAATTTGCCTCCCTCCAGTTTCTGTAAGAATGAACAAGCCTCACTACTTAGAGCAAGACACTGGTCTCACTCCACGCACACCTCCTCATCTCCATTATTTTTACTGCCAATGTTTGCAGCAGTTCATTGCAGAAAAAGCTATTAAGGAACAACTGCTCATTTCCTTTTAGCTTGTAAGGTAATTAGACTGGCAAAGTGGTTCCAGTGTTAATTTATCCCTGGCAGATAAATTAACTGGTTCTTTGCAGACACTGGAGGAATGACTCACATCATGAGCACAGGTTTATTAACCAGAGTCTTTCCCTCTTTCCTGCCTCCCACCTTCTCCTTTGGGCATAAAATTGAGACTGGAAGGTCAGTTTCACTGTGTTTCATAGTGTTTTCGTGGATTGTCTCTGTTTTCTATCCCCAGTCCCAGCGTTCAGCCTCACCAACAGTTGGGAGCGACGTCCGCTCCCAGTGCAATTGGATCAGCTCCGCCGAGAGCCTTAATCCATTCATCGCTTTCCACAGTCATAGCCATCAGCTAAATATCAGCAATACCTTCTACACCACAGCAGCAAGTCTGCCAGGAATGTTATTAGGATCTGATTTTTAGGTGTTTTTACACAAAACACAGCTAGGAAAGTTCCCTACAGACTGAAATTAGAGGGCTGGGTCCTTCAAGCAGTCATTCACACAAGCAGCCCTTACCTGCAAGCTTCATCAATGGCACTATTCACGTGAGATTTTATGGTTTAGAGGATTAGACACTGTATGTAATGTCTCAGGCTGAGACGCAGCCCCATACCCGCACAAGGCTGAAAACAGGCCACACAGCACAGTTCTTCTACCCTCTCTCCATCAGCAGCTGAGAGATTCAGAAATACAAATACATTTTTAAAAGTTGCCCTTTAAATCCTCAATTTCATCATCACTCAGAAAAATCCAACTGCTTGGGATGTGTTTGCAGACTCGCTTTAAGCCCACCATGATGAATTCAGCCTTCAAACAGGCCTGTGTTGTAAATTGTGGTAAACGAACTGCTGCTAGCCCTATATAACCAGTGAATTCATTTTCTAGGCTTGCCAACATGACCTGTTTCAACAAGACTTACATTCAGTTTTTACAGGTATCGTGGTAATATGCTTGTATAATTTTTTTCTTATACAACTCCCAGCATTTTTAAGGACCTCCATCATTGCAAATGCCTCTTTATCTTTGTCACGGGATCCCTGTTTATCTGCAGGCCCTTTGGCTCAGCAAAATTAACCTCTTGCCACATGAAGAAAATTTCAGGTTCTGTTGTTTTTTAGGTTAAACAAGACGCTATGGCAACTCCAAGTAGAACCTGTTATGCTGGCTCAGGTCTGCTGGCAAGGTATGCAAGTTTCAGGTGCTCACTTAAATTAACAGGGATGATGAAGGAGGCACTTGTACCTTAACTCTCTCTAATCCTTGTGGGAATAAAACTCTTAGAGCCTGCATTTTGCTGGTGATACTGCCACGGCATAAATATTAATTCTCAGTAAGTTAAAATCTTGATTACCGTGTCTGTCAAATGACGTCTGCACCTCATCTGCTCTTGGAGAAGCTTCTGTAATAAAGACACTGCAGTGGGATTTTCTCAGTCCATACACTGCTCACTGACACCAGTGCCATGCCAGGCGCAGCAGGTCTCTGACCAAACTGCCCCACCCTAAATTAGGCCAAGGGAAGGAAACACAAAATCTCCTTCATTATTCACAGAAGAGCACTGGGTGCTGGTGTGGGCAGTATCCTTGCTGGGAGAGCCCTTTCCAACCACCTGTGTGTGCTCTGAGGGGTCCAGCAGCAAACCAGTCTCTTCAACACGTAACAGTCCAACTGCAAATCCAAACTTCCTGATACTCTCATCACTGCCCAGAAACATCAGTACAACCAGTGTTAAAGCTTTCTGCCCTACCCTGATACCCAATTCCACCCCCAAATTGTAGTTCTGTTGACCTTGAATGCTAAAACAGCCCCAATCCTCAGTCCCTGCTGTTAGCATAACCTGACTGCTAACTCAGCCTACATGTGCTTTTTATTTGCTCGTTAGCATCAAAAAGAGAATTGGCAACAAATGAGAAAAGAAATGACACTGACTCTAATGACCAGTTCAATTAAGAAAAAAACCCAAACCATTAAGCAACAGGCTCCGAGAAGTCACAGTCATTTGGCATGCTAGATCATGCTGGGGTAACAGGATTACTGCTTGCACTGGCATTAGGGATAGGTTAAAATGTATTGCTTAGGAAAGCAGAGAGTGAAGAGTTTGATTTGTGCTAAAGAGAAGGTCATACGAATAGGACATGGGGTGGAAGGTTTTACTTTAGCTTTGAGGTTGAGAAAGATTTAGGGTTACTGCCAGTATGGTCCAAACTTTGCAGGCGGCTCTGAAAATTGCAAGGACTAGTGTAAGACCCGTGTGTGAGGACTAAAGCTTAACCCAGGTGTAAATAGGTCTCATTTGCCTATGTGCTGGCAGGAGGTAGCAGGGGCAGCAGGGACATAGGATGAGAAGCAAGGGAAAACTCTTACTGTTCCCAGGAGGGATGAGAGGGCTCCCCTCTCACTAATGAATTAGGGAAGGCTCAAAACACAGTGTGGAAGTTGGGGGAGGTGGTTGTATTGCCTGCTGCCCTAAAGTAGCAGGAATATCAGGGCAGAGAATGGCTTATATTTGTGTTGGTCCATGTAGGGCCTACTGGAGTCAGTCAAAGGATATTACTGTGTAAGCCTACAGTAGATTTTTACATCAGAGCTACAACATGCTTTTAAAGTTAATCCACTAATCATTCCCACATACCATGCACTGGGCTGTACCAGAGGCAGCTTTGGTGCACGCAAACAAACTCCTTGCAGTCAAAACAAATCTGAAAGGCCACCTCCAAGTGTATTCTCACCCTTAAAGGGGCATCTGGGTCTGTAAATCTGTTTTGTTAATGCCCCAAAGCCTGCAGGACAGTCTGTTGTTGGAGATTCCTAAGCAGGTTTTAGCAGCGGGTTGCCAGCTGCAATGGGAGGCATTGTTATTCACGTGGTATTGTGGGTCCCAAAACAACCTGGCTAGATAAACTGCTATGCAAGGACCTGAGAAAAAGCTGACCTTGTATGAGAAAAGGTCTTACTTGTGTTTAATCTAGCTCAGTAAGAACATAAACTGGATAGAGGCAGTTCAGAGGCTGCAGCAAGTTAAGAGAAATAAAAAACCAGAGTAAGATATCCATAGTAGATGCGATAAAATCTCTGACTGGGTGTAAAAAAACAGTTTTGCATAGTACAAAGTAACTTGTAAAGAGAAATTGATGAGAAAAGTTGAGTGGCAAAGAAAACTGAAGAGAGATTATTGGCATCCAACTTCGTGGAGCATTACCAGAGCCTGAGAAACAGTGCAAGAACCTGGGATACTCTGTGATGATGCAAAAAATCTGATCAGCCCTCATTTATCTACAGTTTTTCTTGTTTCTTACATGCACAAAGTTAATCTAACGTGTCCCATAGTTGTTGGTGATAACGTCCCCCCTTGGTGACGGGTGGCTGTGTGACACTGTATTTGCACTTTGA
>VZTA01015455.1:5587-20462 GCA_013398855.1 Mohoua ochrocephala | reverse complement strand
AACCAGCCCAAACCCGCGACAGGGCCCTCCATGCTTGAGGTATTTATCCAACTTTGCTAAACATCCCGTCTTAACAGGAATGGTTGATCAATCAGAACTGTTTGTAGCACAGTAACATCCCAGACATGCACTAAAGGGTAACATACAATGCACTGCAAAATAATTCTACCCATCCCTTTCAAACATATGACACACGTCCAGGGCTTTTAAACTCTATGTGACTGCCATATCCATATTTCACATTGTAGAGGAGCATCTAGCAATCAAATGTGGTAGGATCCTGAAAATTAATTAAATCCTTGGTCTTTCTACTCTGATTTCCAATCACTGTCCAATGCAGTGATCGTATTCTCATATGTGACTGAGGTAACTCACTACTGTTTTCCACTAAAACAAATTTCTGCATAGCTAATCAAACAAGGTCCACTAATAGCAGTTTGTTTGATTTAGCCTGCAGTCCATAAGAATCTCTGAAAGGTTAGATTCAAAAAAATTCTAATAATCCACACCACTTCATCATAGAAAATTAGGCTGAAGCTACCAATTCAAATAGGCAAGAGAAAACCAGCAAGTTTGATATTTGATACAGCAGCACAGCAAGAAGTGAACATATGACACACTACCACCTTTACCATCGAAGATCTCAACCTTTATTCTTGTCTTCGAGTTGATTTTTAATGTTTTTTTTTTAATTCATTCATGGATGGCATCATAAACTTTGCAGCTGCAGGCCTCAGCACCAGGTTAAGAATTGCAGAACGATGCCAAAACTGCTTCTACTTTTGTCATTTAGTGCACATAGTCTTAAATCCAAACGGGGTTGTTAAAGATTAAAAGCAAAATAAATGGTCTTAAAAAGCCAGATAAGCTAAATTGTTACAGATTATACACGTCTCAGTTCAAAATCATTAATGGCTCTCAGAGTAAGAGATTAAAAGACAAAAATAACCTAATTAGGAAAGATTTACAGTGGGGAGTTGAATTATTTGTGCTCAGAGCAAGGCAGGATTTGATCTGAAGCACACGACAATGCATTGGCAGTGATGAGGATGATCAGGAATGTTAACTAGCACAGCTCTGCCCTAAACCAATCAAATTTGTGTGAAGAATAGCTGAAAACAATTTGGACATAGCACCTTGGATATAATGTCTGAGAACTTAGCTCACTTTGCATTGTCTGAACAAAAGGAATGTTTAATTATGAGCTTTCAGATATTTCTTTCAGTTGATTTTTAATGTGCAAAGCAGTGAATTTCAACAGCAATTTTCGACAAAAGCATGTATATTTATAAGCACCCCTTATGCTATATTTGTGAAGGAAATGCTGAATAAAAGGTAGCTATACTACTGGGGTTGGATGATTTCTTAGCCATCAGCAGGGAAGCTGCAAAATAATTTTGACTGAACTGAGCACTCAAGGGTAAATTCAGATTTTCAGTTACCCATGTGTAATGCCAGTGATTTGCATTCAAGAAACTGTGGGTAGAATTTGGCCTCGAGGAAATAGCTCGTGTTAGTGCCATAACCTTTGTTTTACAGGGAGTACAACATTTGGCCCAGAGGAAAAATACACCTCTTGTAAACCAGGTAAGCAAATGGGCACAAACCTGCTCAAGACATCACCAGCATAAATCAGAAATAATCTCATTTCCATTTAAAAAGAAACTAACGCTGTATGTGAAAGAGAGGTCTGCGTGGTTATTCTGATTTTGGTGTTAGAGAGGGATTTTGGATTGTACTCTTTGGATGGGTGACTAAGGTCTGTCATTTTCATTCAAATTCAATTGTAATTTACCCATTAGATGTTGATGGTTGGAATCTAGAGAATTTATTGCTAGATTTCTTTAGCTATTAAGTTTTCCTGTAATCAGCTTCACCCATTCATGGCTACAGCAACACTGCTCCATGCTAATATCATCAAGATCTCTGCCTTGGTTAAATATCTCAGAGTGGGGCCAGAACTTTTTTGCCTTCCAGATCTCTTCCAGCTCTCTTGAAAAAGAACAACAACTTGCGACACTGTCAGATAGAAAACACTCGGGGAGTAGATAATCATATCCTTAAGGACAACCTATTAAATTAACAAATGCATTTTTGAATTCTATTTCACTGCAAGATTTCTTACATTTCTGGTAATGTTTATGCTTTCATTATTCTATTCTGCATTTTCTTATGTTCTGTGGGTCATTTTCAGCCCAGTTTATGTCCACTGCATCAGACTATGGTAAGAAAAGCCTTAAGAGCGAGGCTGAAGAAGCTCAGTGTACTTTTTGCCCCTGCCTATGACCAACTTGCAGGTCACAGGACAGCCAAGCTGCATTAAATCCATTGTGTATTTTTATTGCTGGTTCTGGCCAGGAGGCACTGCACGAAGATGACATCCACTGCCTTGCCTTAGCCAAGCTCCATTAGGAATGAGGAACAGAGACATCCCTGTGGGCACGCTTCCCCTTGCTAGCACGCTGCCTGAAATTCCAACTCAAAATTTAGCCGGTATCACTGTGTTTATCACTGTTAACGGCAAGTGAAATGCTTATCTAATTATGCTAGCACTTCCTCCTTATTTCCTGTGGTTAAATCACCTGTAAAAAGTAGTTAAAAAATAATTTGCTTATCATTCTCTAGTTTATTTTTAACACTGCTAATCTGTGCCAGCATATGACTTAACTGCCACAAGGATTTTATGCAGCCTTAAATGTTGCTGTGAATATTCATCTTCTTTCCCAGCTCCTACCTGATCTATAGGTAAGGCTTCAGGTACTAAGACAAGGAATAACTCAGTAACCCATTGTAAACACAAAGAGAATTATAAATTTTTCAAAGAGGTGTTGTATTCAAATCAGTATGAAAAGAATGAAAATAAATCTACAAGTACCATAATTATTTTGTTTAGAAAAATTTTTGGACAGCAAACAAATGGACATTCTGTATTAATAGAGCTGAGCAGCCATAATATAAGGGAAAAAAATTATCTTATTGATCTCTCTGGACTTGCTACTGCATTACAAAGAAAAAAACAAACCAAACAAAAAACCAAGAAAACAAAAAAATCCCCCAGCCAACCAACAAAAAAAAAAAAAAAAAAACCAACCCAAAAAACCCTTAAACAAAACTTCAGTCATTCTACTACCATGCTAGATAAAAAAAACAATAGGGGATTTTCAAGTTAAGTTAAAAAAGACCCCAAACTGACTCTGTTACCATAGCTTTAATACTTGTATCAATATGATCATGAATGACTGAACTTAGGGTAAACAGAAATGAAGTCTGCATTTCAAAATCAAAAGCAAAACACAAATTTTGCATAAAATTTCAGCCTCAGAGGCTAAGTAAATGCGTGTTCTCCTGCTAAGTTTCGCTCCCGAGCCAAGGACGTATCTTGCTTTCAAACTTAAAGTACAAATAAGAAATGTTTTAATGAATTCAAATCATAACCATCCACTCCCTGAGGACTGGGGAAGAATCAATTTGTCTGGTTTAGTCTATTATAAAGCCATATTATTCCCGTTTGAAGGAGATGCATCATCTGCGAGGACACCATCCAGTTCATCCTTCCAGAACATGAGCATCTTTCCATTTTCACGAAGTTGCACAGTTTCTCACACCATGTAATACATTTCCGTGGGGGAAAAAAAAAAAGTAAAAATCTTCCACCGAGAATTCTGTCCTACCGAGATGGTCGTCTGTGCTCCACAAACAAGAGATCTTTGTATTTGCAGAGGTACCTAATTCAGCAGGTTTTTCTTTTGTGTACCTAACCGAATCCCACATGCTTCACAAGCAAACAAAGACTGCGGAACACACAGTTTCGGCTGACAAGGGGGCTCCAGCTTGCCAGGCTGACTGGTCCCATCAGCATACAGCACTGATCCCTGGACAGCCAAATGCAAGTTTGGCTGCAGAAATTTCTCTGTGTGAGAGGAGGCAAAAACATGCACCCGCTTTTTTCCAAAGCGCCGGGAGATAAATTAAACATTTAGTGCTCAGCTACTGCCTGGAGAGCCCAGCCTGGGGACGGGCAGGTGCTGCCTGTAATGGCACGGGGGGACACCTCACCTTGGCTGCTTCCTTGCTCTGCTGAGCCCTGGAAAACTGTAGGTACTGGAGCTGGGTGACCTAAAGCTGGCAAGGCACCCGCGCCTTGCAGCCCACTCACTCTGAACACTGTGGTTTTCAGCACGGCTGTTCTTTCTCCATCCTGGTCACTGATAGTTAAGTGATAATTAGGCATGAGACAAATCACTTCAAGACCAGAAAGGAAAGCTGTATATCACTTTTATCCAATACAATAAATACAATTAAAAGGAACTATTGCTGTCTCTCTTAGTTTTCCTCCATATATATCAGCTGTCATTCCTTGAGCTTTAAAGTGCTTGAATAATAAACCTGCACAGAATTGAATTACTTCAGTAGCAAGTTGATTAGTTCCCACATCCAATAAACTGTCTGTGGTATCTCATATATTTGGCATTTAATGTTGTAATTAATAAGTCTTGATCATGTGCCTCTTACAGCCACAGGTCAGTGACAACAGTGACATTCCCTTTCTCAGCAGGAAATTGAGCCTCCAAGACATTTTCCTAAGACACTTTCAATTATGATAAATTGTCAGATTTGCTTCAGTCATTTTGAGAACTACTTGAAATATATCTTCCCAGGTAAAAGCAGTGCAAAGATATAAAGCAGAGTTGGTTGGAGTTTGTGCAAATCACATTTTGGGGAGTATTTCAGCTTTTTTAGGATCATTATAGATTCCCAAGTGAAAGGTGTGCTTTTTCAAGTACATGTCTTTCCAACTTAATCTAGCATTTCCAATAGAGGGCCAGATACCAAATTGCTTTAAATCTGTGTAGCTCCATTGATTTCAATGGGAACGTGTTCAATTTATTCCACACGGGGATTTGTTCCTTTAATTTAATATGTTTTAAAGGCAATGTTGCAAAGTCATTTACACTCCTTTTCTTTTTAATGATGTATGCAGGAGATTATTATTTTTTAACATTATTTCGTTAAATATCAGGACGTTATTTGCTCCATTTTTCCAATTACGTTGACAGTGTGACCATGAAAATACTAGTGGACGTACAAGGACAGAGGTATTTTTATGCATTATCATCTAAAACGTGTGAGATATAGTCCAGACAGAGGGTTGGGGGAAAAAAAAGGAAAGAAAAAAGCAATGCTATGAAACCAACATTACTGCAGCTACTTCTTTGGCACCCACAGTAAAGCAAAGGTACGCTGTATTTTCCTATGTGCAAGGCCACCAAGGTCACACGCATGCAGTTTTAAAATAATGCTCAGCATATCAAAAAATTGAAATACTGAAGGCAAACTAAGCTTATTAATTTCTAGTTGCTAGTAAGAATGAAAAGTTGCAATAAAAAACGAGAGAAAACGTTGCACTTAACACCTCTGATACAATATGCTAAGGGGATAAGAGAGGCAGAGGAAGAGGAGGGGGAAAAAAGCATCTTTTATGTTGTTTGCTTTTCCTGGAACTTTGTTCAGTTACACTCTCTGATCAAGAAATGTTTCCTCTGAATTGAAGACAAATTGCTGAGAACTCTCTAATTATCAGCTTGGCTGCACATACTTAACATTTACAGTCCCACCTTGCTGTTCAGGTTTGTAATGCTGCCAGACCTGACACAGACACACACCACAGCTTAGACTCCCAACAAATTACTAATTTCAAGAAGGAACACAGTTTAGGTCCTCTTCATTTCTGTCCTAGTTTTTCTTTTAATCTTCAGGGAGACCCTTTATCAAGGTTTTTCTTTCTTGAGAATCAGAAGAGCTAGAAAGTTATTTCAGCTAAAGTTGAAATTTTTATACAGCCATGTGTCTGAGATGCTAAGAGAAAAAGGAATATGAAATATCATGAGACCTGGCGTTACTGCAATAAACAGTAAGAACTTGTAAGACGGTATGATACAACATAAAATAGTCATACTTTGCTCAAAAAGAAGAATCCCCCAAGCTTCAGGAAACGTGTTATTAGTCCTCTAAGTTTTGCAGGCTTAAAACCTCAGGATAGTGAGCTCACTGCTTTGCCCAAAACCATGGAGTCGATTAAAAAAAAAAACAAACAACCCAGCAAACAAACAAAGAAACCCAAACCCCATATGGAATTAAAGATCTTTAGGTTTATGGCCTGCTGAGCGGGAGTGAAAATGCTGCACCTTGCTTTAGACCTGGAGTCGATATTCCCTGAGGAAACTCTGCGTTACTTGCTTTAGGAAGCAACTGCGGGTGCAGGAAATACCAAGCACTGAGAAATGGCAAGGGATGAAATCCTTTCTAGCAGGCTGAGTTCCTGCCCCTCTGCGCAGTTCCGAATGACCTTCACACCCTTCTCCTGTGAACAACCCCCCAGCAAGGTGTGGTGTGAAGACCTTGGAGCTGTCCCCTGCTGGTGGCAGTAACCCCGAATGGCACAAGCCAGGCTGGACGCACCAGCTCAGGCACAGTGGCCGTCGATTATTGCCTCAGGCACCGCGCCCAGGGGACAAAGCTGCTCTGCCTCTGGGCACTGGGCAGGACACACAGTAATCCCCACCCCTTGGAACTTCGGAGTTGGCTTGTGCAGAAGCCACTTGTGACAGTAGAGGGGTGTCCTCAGGCTCATGTCTCAGAGGACACGAACATTTAACTCAGCAGCACCTGTGCTACAATCAGGGCTTGTGCACCACTGAACAGAAAATAAAAACTTACTTTAGTCTGAAGGGTGTCACCACGATTTGCTCACGTGCTAATAAGTACATACAAAACATATTTTTTGCTGCTCTGAAATCCTTCTCTCTATTTAAAATACTACACAGTGAAATTTGTTTTGATGCTGCTCTCTAGCAAGCAAATTTACCAGTTCTGAGAGCATTTAAGATGACCTCTGTTCTCCTCCAGATTCCACCATACATTCACCCTTACTTCAGAGAGGTTGTCAAGGTACTTTATAAATGTGAACAGTAATTTATTTTCCAAATTAAAAAAAAAAAAAAAGTAGCCTCATGAAACATTTTAAAAATAATTGTGTTTGTATTACAAATTAGTAAGAAAAATCCAGAAAATTTGTGGGAGACTGAAACTAATTATCTCCTTGGAAACAACCAGTAAAGAACATAGACACCAACATTAAACAACTCCAAAGAAATTAAAAACAACAACAATATTTAGAAGGACAATTGTTCAAATAATTAAAAAGGAAATGAGATAAATATCATACACTGGATAGAATACAGAAAGCATAAAGAGATGAAATTTAAATAAGGGAAAAATAACGCAAAATCCATTTACTATAATAGCAGAAAAACATGAAGCATCCGTGAAACCCTGATTCTCATAGGTAAATAGCCTGACTGATGATAAGATCCCGCTTTTCTTATCTGTAGGAATTGCACCCAAAGGTGCAATCAAAGGATTTCCTATCCTCTGGCTTTGTAACGTGCTGCTTTCTAATTTGTAAGGTTTTTATTAAATTCATATGATAATCTGAGCTTTTAATACTTTCTCTTTGTAACACACAGAACCTGGGAAACAATTTGTTCATGTAACTAAGAGGTTCTCCATCAACTAACTGTAAATATACTGGATATCTTTTTTTTTTTTAATTTAAAAAAACACCCACAAATTAAATTATTTCTTGAAAACAAGGAAAGCCATTAACTTAAAATTCATGAGGTTTAAATTAAGTGTGGGAAGGAGCTACTAAAAAATGTGAGCAGTCAAAATCTTCGCTGGCTGGTCCCAAGGACTGTCCTTTCTTATAGAAAAATCCGTTCCTGGTATGTCTTGGACAGACATCCCTCTCATAACAAGCTTTGTCTACGCAAAGTCATTTTAGCACCCATTTCACCCATACCAGCGGTACCTTCATCGCATCAATCTTCACTCAGTGCTGTGTCATAAAACCCCTGACTCACCCCTATTCCCCTCATTTGTCTGACTCACTGACTAGCAGGGACTGGGAATTTTACTGTGACAAGCCCATTCAATGGGAATCAAAGTGTCTTGCCTAACCCAGGTGCTTTATACAGGAAAATCTTTATTATGTCAATGTTTTATGTATTCTATTTCAGGATAGAAAGAAGGAAGAAAGGAAGACTTTGGAGACAATTTGATCTGAAACAAAACACTGTTGTGTTTTTAAACCAAACCATGACCTTTCATTTTGGACTGGATTCTCCAATATTCTGTTTCCCAGAGCTGCCACGACACCTCACCAGAGAAATTTGCTCCTTCTAGAGCTCATCTTTACCCTGTAGGCACCTTTGTGGAGCTCCAGCTACATTTACACACCACAACAACCCCTCCAATTAAACTCTTAAACACGCTTTCTGACTCAAAAGACTGCAGTGCCTGAGCGAGGATGTAGTTTGAGCCCAAATCTGAGCCAAAGCAGACAAGGAGCTGATTTTTAGTTTTAATAAGGTGCTGGTCCCACACAGGCAGTGTAACATCAAGCCTAAAAACTTTTCAAAGTTCAAGGTTTTTTAGAGTTTTCCACTCTAAGGATAATTTTATTTTCCTCTTAACCCAGGAGAGAACCACAATTTTGAAATCATGATTTTCAAGCTCCTTCACATCACTTTGGGTACCATCCAACTTTTATGCCCTTACTGTCATTCACAATGCCCCTTAACACACCCATCCTTTTCCAACCCTTCTGTCCTCCCCAAATGCACCCGTTGTCACTTCTCCCACCCATCATCTCGCCCATCCCAGCAAGAATTCCTGGGGGTTGAAGCAGCCACGGGCAGCAACTACAGCCGCACCTCAGCCCGAGTTAGGGCTCTAAGTCAAAACCAGAGCTACAAATCTTGGTCCCAGCCCTCTGGGAGAGAAGGGAAAGCTGTTTTCCCCTGCAGATTGGGGAAGATGAGTAGAAAGAAGGAGCTGGAGTACAAGGCGAACTCTTAGAGGTACTTGCTCGGCAGGGAAGCAGATGTGCTTTGGACCAAACCTCAGCTGGGTGCAGCACGAAGAGAAACCGGCACAAAGAGGAGGCAGGAAGGATGAAGTAATTGCTGATCTTTACAAGCCCTATGTAAAATACCATTCATAATGGTGATGACAGTCACTTTCTGCAGACAGGCACAAAGGGCTTTTTCTTCCATGGCACTCTGACAGTTTAGGCAGGAAGAGAGAGGTGGCTAGTGGAAGCAAATTGTCAGCGATCTGTCACCGAAGAGCAGATTGCTTTTCCCCTCCTGAATTTTCCCTCCTGAGTTAAGATTAGTCTCTATTGAAACCCAGGGTTCTGTTCATCACTGGCCAGCACCCACAGAGATGAAATTTCTTTATCAGATCTCTCTAAATAACTACTTGAAGCTCAAATCACTCTGACCTTAGGAAGAGGAGGAGCGGTCGTTGCCAAATTCCAGAGAACAAAGCACGCTGTAAAATAAAGCTCCATAACGAAAAATCATTAAAGCTATTTTTCTGCATCCAGGCTGCTCTAGCACAAATTAACCCAAATGCAATCACAAGGGAATTAAGGCAAATAAAATTATTGTAAATAAATTACTACTCTTAAAACTACTTCGATTATTCTATATTTAGCCACATGTACAATAACAGAAATTAATCTGAGAAGAAAAGATTCAGTTACACATGAAATGCTGCCTCAGAGTACCAAGAGTTTCTGAAAGCAAGGGAAAGTCTCCTTTGTTTTATTTGACTTTGTTTTGATAATTACTTTGCTGTTTACCCAGGTATAATGTCATCTTCTTTGCAGAATACTAAGATCCATGTGGAAAACAGAAATGGCTGCTAATTATTTCCTTCTAAAAGCAAACAAGAGAATGAAATATCTTGTGTAATTGAATTTGAAAAATGCTAAGAAAGTTTGTTCTCTTTACAGCTGAAGTTAAAAGCAAATTCTTTTGGTGAGGGCTGAGATTGGGGGTGGGAAGAACGAAAGTTTCCATTTAATTTCCAGGTGCACACACACTTTGTCTTTAGTTGTCAAAAGGCAGCCTTTCCATGAGAGGCTACAACAAACAGATGAAAAAAAGCAAAGCCTCTGTCACGGGGGCTCTGCCTTTGTTCTGTATTTGTGCAATGCCCAGAACACTGAAGCTCTGCCTTCTAAGCCAGATATAAATAATCATGGAAGGAAATGAAAGAATAACACAAAAGAAATCAAATACATGGGTAACTTGAAAGAAGGGATAAAACTGTTTTTATGCTGTTTAACCCCTACTTATCTTGCTTTTGATGCTGCCTAAGGAAGTTATTTTATTACAAGTCAGCAATATTTGCATTTTGCATGCTGCCTTCTTTGCAGCATGTCAAAGGTAGAACCAATGGAGCATATTTATACAGCAATCTCACTCTTTAACAAAACGGCTCAGTTTCTCCCTGTGGAGCATGGCCCACTTTCACACAGCAGAGCCCATGAGGGCCACGAGTTATATAGATCAATATATTGAAATTCTCAAAGTACTGACAAGAAATCGAGTCATTTGTGCTTGCCAGAGACCATGGCAGCCTTTGATATCTATATATAGCATCCAGAAACCCAAAATGTCCCCTTGATCTCCAGGGCAAGAATGAGAGCAAGGTGCCAGCCCACCTGCAGGACAGGTCCCTGTGGGTGGCCAAAGAGCTGCTGCTCGCCAAGCCCAGCCCATCAGCCTCTACAAACGGTGTGCCTCAGTGCCAGGACCCTGCAAAGCTGGCTCAGACCCTTATAGCACAGCGTAACAGGGGACATCTTTCTCCCAAAAGTTACTGTTCTCACCCCTTTTAACAGAGCGACCAAAGAAAATGTCAGCGATTTTCCTGCATTGGTGAAGCTCCAACGGCAGCAACAGCGTTCTCTTGGGAACGATCCACCGTCCATGGAAACAAGACAACGTTTAAACTTGCCTAGGTGTCTTCTGTGCACAGGTATTTGCGTGGTGCATAGCAACATGCGGCAATTGGATGCAGTATTTAAGTACAGATCTGTGCAGCCAGCCAACCACCATGTGTGGCAATGAAGGAAGGAAAAAGGTGCTCCAAGTACGGCCACTTCATTTCCATTGCACAGGGAACATCGTGAACTGAATATGTCAGAGAAGAGCAACTACTGTCCACTCAGAGCAGAGCTTGCCCTACACTGTATGATCAGTGGATAAACATGCAGATTTTGGTTTTATTAGATTGTTACTTTTCAACTGGAAATAGCAGAAAGAATTAATGGGATGGCCACAGTCATCCGCGTATTTTGTATCATAGTATCTCAGGCAGCACTTTCAGCTCTTCCTGCGCTTTTGCTGCTTTGCAGGAAAAATGACATGGAAACGGAGACAAGAGAATGAAAGCTGGCTGCATTCACAGGAGTGCACAGACACTTTCTTGAAAGTATGGCAGGAAAACTTTGCCAGCTAATTGTACCAATATTGCTAAGAGCAGAGCTTCAGAGTCAAAATATATTGGTATTGTGATTTTACAATGCCATGTTCCCTGACTGAGAAATACATTCATGACAACATGCAGAAAAGGTGGAAAGAGACACAGTAATAGCTCCGATTTCACCAGATGACTGGAATCCTACAGAAAGGAAAGGTTAAAGTGTCACGGTGGCTTTTTTTTTTTTCCCCCAGAAGAACCTGGCAGAGGCACTTTTGCTGTTGGTACAATTGCTGATCTACAACTGACATGAGGTTCCAATGGAGTTATTCCCAAATCATCCATGTGCAAAGAAAGCATCTGTGTTCTGTTTTCACCAGGCTACAGTGCTAGCGAGCGAGGCGCCAAAGACAGGAAACGCTACAGCATCATCACTTTGCATTGAAGACAACAAGGCTATTTCAGAAGACAGCAAGCCTGATATTAGTTCATATTATAATCAAAACAAATCAAGCATGGACAATTTGGATCACCGCACCCGGCTTTACACATGCAGGAGGAAAATTTGGTGGTGGCCAGTGGTAATACGATTCTGATGTGCTGTGCTGAAAGGCTACATTCGTCATTTAGCATTCAGAGCTCCCAGACTCCAATTCTGCAATGTCCTCTGATTGCTGATTGTTTCTGGAGAAGTAGTCAACAACTTAGCTAAATAAATGATAATACAGTGGCTTTTCAATCTACAGTTTGTATTGGATTTCAAGCGTTTGAGATGGAAATACCAACCTGCTTGCAGCTGCTGCACTTGTTGAACAGCAGAGATTAACAAAGAATCAACACTGGCACTTGTGGCACACAGTAGCATCATAAAAGTGAAGATGTACATCCAAGTGTTACATTAAAAAAAAAAATCCTGCAGAAATAAAAAAATAGCCTAAAAATCTTGAACCATGAAACAGTTCAACATGAATGGTTACAGCAACACAGCCACAAAATCTGTAACGTAGGAGAAAAAAACATGACAGGTATAAAATGTGTGTCTCTGCATGGATCCCAGATGAAAACAAAGAGAATAAGATAATTATATTTGACCTATGGCTAAAACATAAGAATATAACTAATCACAATAAAATAATCTATGCAGGGAAAAAAAAGAGCTAAGGAGAGAAATGAAGACAGACACATAATAGATGAGAGAAAAAGATGATAAATCAAAGGGTAAATCAAAAACCCTCACACAGATCTCTTAGCTCAGCAAATTCAATGAACATCTTTGAGTTTTATGAATTTACCAAGGAAACACTGCTGAACATCTGAGATGAAAACACTTCTAAGTATATTATAAGCCTAAATAGTGTGAAGGAAGCAGTAGAGGAAGGCAACAAAAATCCAACGAAATGCAAACTGTGTCCTGTGAGGAGCTGCTAAATGGAGCTGGAAGCTCAATGTGATGGCTGCAGCACAAGGGCCTTAATCCACATTTGCTGATGCAAGTCTTGAATTCTGAGTGGTGGGGTCAGAACGTTTGTCTGGCTCTTTTGAAATTCCCACTGTCAGTCTGTGGGCCTCTGATCAGGCAGGGAATGGCATTTTTCTAACCGAGTCGCTAAGCCAAAGACCCATCATCGTGTCGGGGGCTGGGAGGGGCTGCTGCTGATGCAAGATGTGTGTTTGGATTAAGAAACCCAGCAATTTCCCCTCAAAATAGAAACACTGGCCCAAATGCTCTGGCTAAGGGCAAGTTCCTAAGTGCATTCTTCCTACCTCAATTTTCCCTGTGGTTTTAATTGAAAGCAGTATTGCTTACTGTCCATCCTAAAATATTGACAAATTCTGCTGTGCCCTGCTGGACAGCTGCTGTGTTATGGCCCAGAGGTAATTGATGGAGAGATCCCCCTGTTCCCCACACTGGCTCTGCCACTGGGGAACAGAATGTCTTGCTTAATGCTTGCAGAGCACTCGGAGATCCTTAAATGAAAGGCATAAGAGCACAAAATACCATCATCATTAGCTACAAGGGCCACTGCAGAGCAATGGAAAAATACTCCTTTTCCCTGCCCATCTGGGGTTTTGCACACTGCCCAAGCAGTGCTCCCATCCCCTGCCAGCTCAGAGAGCGAGAGATCAAATCTGTGCCTCTGGCATAGCAGTGCAGAGCGCTAATTACAGAACTACCATAAAACATCTGCTGTAATGCATAACTATAATTCCTTGGCATGCACAAACACAGCACCTCTGTGCTCAGAGCACAGCGCTGGAAGCAAATCCTGGGGTCCAGAGCATGAGTGGCCCTCGAGGGAGCGTCCTGGAGCCCAGGTGAAGGGAGGCAGAGGAGCAGGGAGAGGGACAAACCCCCGGTGCATTCCCTTCCTGCAAAGGAATCACAACTGCAGGCTCTGCACTCACAGAAATGCAGCAGCAAAGCCCTGGAAGCTGCCACCTATCCCTTCCCAGAGCAAAGTCAACCACCTAAGAGGGAAGTAGGGCTCTGCTGAGGAATGTACAGAAAGGCACCTTCCACTCACAGCCCAGCGTCACCCAGCATTAATTGTTCGTGAGACACTGTGAAGCCTCGCCCTGCCAGGGGATGTCTCAGAGAGGTTTGGTATGAGAACTAGTCTTCCCCAAGGCACAACCTCTCCAAGGAATGCCTGCCCATGGGCAGGCATTCCTTGTTGCCACTGTGCAGATGTGCATAAATAGGATGTCTTTGCCCATCTGCAGGAGACATAGACAAACAGCACACTAAGAATTAAAATAAAACTTTTTCTCACATTTGTTTGGAAAGGGCTACTTCTCATTTATGCATTGAGTCAGCAGTTACTGACTGCAGGGACCAAGAGTATTTATACACCAAATACAATGCTTTCTTGTTCTTACGGTTGGAAAGATGTAGACCCCATCCTTCCAGTATAGCACTCTGTTTTAAAGGACTTTGAAAGGCCTATCTAAAAACTCATCCAATATATCAGGCTTAGAAACTGGAAGATGAACTCCATCAGGATAGAGTCCCTAGGAAAGTTGTCAAATGCTCCCTTATTCCCAGCTGATGTACACGGATTTGAAAAAGTGACACAGAACGTGCCTGTGCTCTGCAGCAGGGTCACAGGGAGAAATTATCTGCTGCAAACTTTTTGTTAGCATGAAGCTTCTTTACGCTGCATCCCTGATGTGTCAGAAAATACGTGCTCCAGTGCCTGCAGGAAATACATGTCCTAGCCTATTACATCTCTCTTTTCATCAAAGAAGAAACACTTACAGCAATCATTGCTACTATTTTAGAACAGTATCACATTTCAAGCACCAGCACTAAAGTAAATGTGTAATAGGATCCAAACCCGGACTCTGCTTTGCAAGAAAGTAAGAGACAAATGAAGCCATTCATTCCACGATAACAATTCATGTGCTAACATGACTAACCCTGAAAACAATAAGGCCAAAAAAAACCAAACCCAAAACCCTAAAAACAACAACAAAAAAAGACCCAACAAAACCAATCAAACAAAAAAACCCCAAAAAACTCCCACCCCCCCCCCCC
>VZTA01015451.1:12005-42808 GCA_013398855.1 Mohoua ochrocephala | reverse complement strand
CCTTTTCTCCGGGCTAAACACCCTCAACTCCCTCAGGTGCTCCTCACAGGACTTGTGCTCCAGACTCTCCTCCAGCTCCATTGCCCTTCTCTGGGCACCTCAATGTCTTTTTTGCAGTGAGGGGCCCAGAACCGGACACAGCACTCGAGGTGGGACCTCACCAGTGCCCAGTACAGGGGGACAATCCCTGCCCTGGTCCTGCTGGCCGCACCATTGCTGATCCAGGCCAGGATGCCATTGGCCTTCTTGGCCACCTGGGCACACCCTGGCTCATGTTCAGCCGCTGTCACCAGCACCCCCAGGTTCTTTTCCATTGGGCTGCTTTCCAGCCACTCTGCCCCAGCATCATAATGTGTTCAGAAGAGAGAGCATTACATGCCCTCTTCCCACAGGTCATCATGATTATGGACAGGTGAATTCCTAAGCACCTAGTGGAGGAAGATTCTGTGCCTAAACTAAGTTTTTCCACACAGATGAGCTGCAGCTGAAGAGAATGGCTGTCTGCTCCACCGACCCCTGCATGGAGAGTTCCCATGCTGTCCTCTCAGCTGCAAGGAGCTTCTGACAGGGCTTACACCTATATGATTTTGTGAGTAGGCCTTCAAAGGGTGAATTGAAAACACACTGCTCTATACTTTCCCCTAGAGAATAAGCACATAATTTCTGCTTATTTTGGCACTTAAGTCTACCAACAAAAAAGTCCTACTGTGGCAAAATAGGCTGTCATTCTCATAGCAGGCTGACTTGATTAATATAGTTGCAAAGCTTGTTTTGCAATTCAAACCTTGTCAAACCAAATCCAAAATGATTTTCCTGGATAAATCCAATTAAAATATAAATACCGAATCAGAACACATTTTCTTGTAATTACCAAGCAGTTCTGTGAAAAGGCTATTAAAGTAGGCTAGATTGCTTCTCTTACCCTGCCAGCCCTTCCTGCCCTCCCAGGGGCACCTTTCTGAAGCAGTGCTGTGCTTGGCAGGGAGGCAGGAGATCAGTCTGCATCCGCAGAGCTCCCCATTTTGGGCTGGTTTGCAGGCAGCTGTGCTCCGTGCAGCCCTAGTACTGCTCTGAAGGGAGAAAGGATTCCTGACAAGACGGTGTCTAATGGAAATGGACACCTCTCCTACCCTCTTTTTTTGTTTGAAGTCCTCTCCTAGCTGGATATGCTTCTGTCAGATCAGTCAAAGCATCAGCAGGCTTTGCTCTGCATTTGCACAAAGCCAGCAATATTTTAAATTATGATAGTCATTTGTCATATGCTTCTATTTAAATTTTAAAAATATATATATAAAGATTTCCATGGGCAAGTGTTGGAAGTTTCCTATTTCTGTAAAGCTGGCAGACATGTCATCAGCACTACTAATTCTGAGAAATCTGTAGAAAAAATGCCAATTCTTTTTCAAAACTGCTTTTTTCGTTAGCTGGCCACCTTGATGTCTGTAGGAGCTTTGTGTTTATACGGTCTGATTTCTGAGTGGCAGCTTAAAGGGCTCAAAGAATTCATAACAATCCCCCTCAGTTCTGTGCTACTATTTTCCCCAATTAAAATCATGGGGCATCAGGCCAGGTGAGGGTTCCACAAAAACCAACTGCTATGAAAAATCCTTCTGAAGCAACAGGGTTGTGTGCAGGAGTGAGTACGTGTCCAGCACAGCAGGTAGAAGCATTTTTGAGGAAAGCTTTTTTCCATCTAAAAATGCCAGTTGGTTAAACTGAATATTTCCCAGGAATGGCGTGGTTTTGACAGCAGCAGCAAGAACACAGATGTGAAGCGCCTAGGCCAGGGCAATTTTGTGGGATGAGAAAGAAGGGCATGTACCCACACCAGGCAGATGCTTTGGGAAGAAAAGGGTTTCCCACTTCCCTGGGCAATGTCTGACAGTGGAGCCATGCTCCTTGCTTTTCTGCTGGAGATGCTCCACTTCAGAGAAATAATCACAAGTTGTCTGGGCTGGGCTTGCAGGCCGGTGCCAGGGCTGAAGCTCCGTGGTGCAGCCAATCCAGCTTCGCCCCCGTGCCTGGAAACACCAGTGCTTCTGCAGACCTGGTTATTGAGGAGTCATCTCACTACTCTTTCCTGCTTTTATCGGAAAGCGCAATTTCACACGTTAAAATGTGAAATTAATTATCTGGTGAATATAGAAATAAAAGACCTTGTGAATGTTTCCATAGACGAAATTGTTGTTTTCTAGCCAGACTCCAACATGACAGAAAATTGACAGGCTGTTGACATGACTGAAGGCCTTCTGGAATTCTCAAAGTTGAGATCGGATCCCCACAGCATTTTTAGTGCTATATTTCACTTTAACCGAACAAAGAGAAAAACAAAAAAGTTCCCTATCTCCAAAATGTTTCTACCCATGCCAATAAACATCATTGTACTGGTGATGCTTAGACTAGGAATTTATGTATCATTATGTTTCAAAGATGCACTTCAAGGATTTATGTGTTATAACTTCCAGAGTCATGCAGGCTGTACTTGTCCAGAGCTGTTTCTACAGTACATTTTATCAACACACGATTACTCCATACTCGCCTCAAGATAATTTGTGGAAAATTTTATAAGAACTGCATTTTTACAAGGTGTTCTTAGAATCAAAACAAAAGTTCATTATATAAATATACACTGTCTCTATGCCAGTTTTGCGTCCTACTGTGTCTATACCATGCACAAGTTTCACATTTCTGATTCTTCAGTCGTCTCTCTTATTAATAAAACAATAATCTTTAGACCTAGGAAATACATAGAAGTGTGGAAAGTGATGCTAAAAATCCCGTGACTTTCACATGAAAATCAGAGAAATAAAATTTAAAAACACCAGGAAGAGATCATTAAAAGCATCAAATCAATTACTGTATTTCCTTACTTCTGGACTACACAGTATCCCAGTTCTCTGGTGATACAATGGAGGAACATACTATTCTTGATGGACACGTTTCAGGTTCATTGTTATTTTTAATGGTAAAAAGGGTGAAAGGATGATGAGGTGAATCTAACACATGTAATGATGAAAAAAATACTGCTGTTCTGGCAAGAATAATAATGATGTATTCATCAGTGAGAACCTGCAAGCGAAACTGGTCTGCTCTCGCTATTCCAGTCAGACATACAGAGATGGGACAGAGCCATGCATTTAGGAACAGCAGCACAGCAAGTACAACGACATTTTAGTATCGCTTTTAGAACATGGAAAACCCAAAGCAAAGTGTTAGTATTTAGAGTCTGTTCAGGTTTAGCTGGAAGAAAGCCCAGCACCAGTCAAGGGCCCAAGTATAAATAGGCTAAACATAGTTTACAGGGAAAAGTGTCCACCGCAACACAACCTGTCCCTGTTCCTGCAGTAGGGTGGGCACTGAGGAGAAACAAGCACGCAGGGAGAGAAAATCGTGAGCAGGAATGCCCAGGACAGTGTCACTTTGCACAAGTCATCCAGTGAAGGCAAAGACAGTCTGGATCCCATAGCCCAGTTGCCTGAGATGGACCCATGTTATATCATATCATAAATGTGGTACATCTACAGGATAGGATGGGAGCTGGCATTTTACTTTTTATTTTGTGCACTCGGTGACATTCAATTCTGATTTTGACCCACAGGTTCTGTTAGAGTACATATCACCATAGTGGAGAGGAATTTGGCTTGCCTGGGGGCTGCAGGGTGTAGCTGGTGTTCAAGCCTGGTCTTCTTACCTTTGCTGTGGTCTCTAGGTATGAAAATATCTGCAAACTGGTTCGAGATAATTATCCTTATGTGATGTAAGTATCTTCTTTCTCCTTTTGGTTAGAGGTTTTTAGAAAGAGATTTCTCACAGAAAAAGATGGAATTATATATAGTGTAAAACTAGTGCTGTACATGAGGAAAGTGTTTCTTTAGTAGTTAAAAATAACAGAAAAAAAATTCCCAGAATTTAAATTCTTCACATTTTCAGTACTCCTTGCTTTGCCTGCACTGCAGGCATTGATACTACTAAGCAGCAGCATTTATTTAGGATCAGGTATGCTTAGTTTACATGTTGTAAGCACCATCTTCTAGCAATATTGCAAATTAATTAGAACAGCTAAAACACTCTATTTCAAGTGGGAAAAAAATGTTTGATTGTATCTGCATTACTGACATATGAGACCCAGCCTAAATACTCCTTTAATAAATGTTTAAATGTAGGTGTTCTTGTCTGATCGCTTCCATATACAGAGATTCAGTTCTAGTGCATCATCTTACCAACATTTCAGCAGCAAGTTTTGGCCTAAAGCATCAAATAATTTCCATTTGTGAATCATCAACCACTTTCATGATACTTAAAGTACAGAAAATCTTCCTAAAGCTCTTTGGCTTCTTTTTTTTTCTTTTTTTGAGAGAGAAAAGTTCTTGATCTGGGATGGAATATGGTAAGTCCTGAGAAAAGATCCAACAGACAATAGATGAAATTATTCTACTAAGGTTTGGTTTTTGTCATTTCCTTTTTCTCCTGACAGGAACAAAGAAGAGGAATCAGAATAATTCCCCTTTCCTTCCTTGCTCAACTCCAGATTTGTTGGTAAGGAAACTGGAATTTTATAAATAAAATAAAGTAAAATAAATAAAGAAGATCCATAAGATGATTGTACATAAACCTAGTTGAACTGATGCACAAGCTGGTAGTGTTGGAAGAACTTTCATCATCCTTCCTACCACCCATTGTCATTAAAAAGGTTTCCTATTTAATAGAGATGGTGGCTGGTTGGTGCTAGAATCCAAGCCCACTTCACCTTTGGATATTGAAACAATGTGGATGTCAAGCCATGTAGATGACTCAATACCTTACAGTGTTAGAGTGTCTTAGTGTCTTTTGTCTTTCTTGCCTAGATAAATACATTTAAAAAGCAGTTATTTGCTCCTTCTTTCAAATTTGACGATCACTGGCATCCTATGCAATCACTTAATTAACAAGCGAGGTTGATCTCTTTGGTGTAGATGAAAAACAAGTGCATATTCTATTGCCCCAAATGGAAGTATTTTAATACTGCATTCCTCACTGCACTACTTGGTGTTACCCTTCTCTAGTCCCGCTTTGCCAAGACTTCGGTGGGGATTCCATGGACCATCGACTTCTCCTAAAGACCAAATAGGCAAGCAGTTCATTCTGGAGAAACAGAAAGCACCTCTCTGTGGTGGCAGCCCATGGGTCCGAGCTCGCCAGCTCAGCTGGTCAGCCTGGATGTGAAGGGTGTCAGGCTACATCCCAGCACACACGGTAATTGGTAGGTAACAACAAGACAGGGCATCTCTCTGTATTTTGCAGGGAGTTCAAACCCTATTGTTGCTCTTTTTAGGCTCCTGCAATCTGCATAATATGCAATTAGAATAAGCAGTTACATTTTTTTCTTAGTGACATGTTTCTTTGCATAAATAAATATCAGGTGCCATTTATGTTGCATCACTGATTTATATTTGTATGGTAATTGCCTAAGCTGATTACAGTGCATGAGTAAGCAGAAGGGGAATGGAAAGAGGATTCCTCACCGGGATTGAGGAGTTACAGTTTTCTTTTTGAGGATTAAAGTTTTCTATTACCTGCATAACACAATTGTATCCCTGTGTTTGCCTTAGAATAGATCTTGCTGACCCACGAGCATGACACTACATTATTTGGTGCAATCAGTTGGCTGAGGTATCCATGTCACTGGCTGTGTGGAAGCACCAGAAGTCCAGAAGTAGCTGACTACCTCCATGACTGGAAGCACCGGCTCTTTCTGTTTTCACCCTCTGCATTCATCTCCATCTGTGCAGGATGAGTTCACAGATTTCACCTCCCAGCACTTCGTAACAGGGAGCACAGAGGTAAAGAAACCACTGTAACTGAAATTGTTCAAGCAGAGTTTGGAAGGTGTCCCACATGAAAATCAGATGGTCTTCAGATCACCTCTGTTATTGGGCAAAGAACAGAAGAGTAGGGAAGAGAGACTGGAGTTAGGCAAAATGCTTAAATTATTTCACTGACACTTGGTCATTGCTGAGTTTTGTAGTAACAACAGTTTACAGGTGAATGTGGGTAACAGTCTCAGAGGAAAACTGCAGTGTGATATCTCTAAAAAGACTTCCTGCTAATTTTAGCCCCAAAATTCATGCCACTCTAAGTCATGTTGTCCAATCCAAACTTAGTGTCACCAATAATGGCAGCAATATTCATATTACAAAAAAGAGGCCTTAAAAGATGATTCAACATTTCCTCTTAAAAGGTTTTCAAAATTATTTTCAACAGATTTTGCCTGTTTGAGTGCACTGTTTTACATCTCTTTAGAGCTGTATTAATGAAGACATGGAGATCTACCCCTCCAAATGCCTCTCAGATATTAAAAAAAAAACAAAACAAAACAAAAACAAATAGAGAACTTCTGATGTTCTCTTGGCACTAGTACACTGTCATTCCAGCTAGCATTAATCTCTGTTTCTCTTGACACTGTTCTGTTAGGAGGCTTAAAGTGTGCCTGCTAGAACACTGTGCAAGGGTAGATGAAAAGGAGAGTAAGGGGAGGAAAAATAGCTCTGTAATGAAAATAAAACCAGCCTTTGATGCAGGCAGAGTTAGGATTAGCAGATTCATACACTCACAAGTCACACCACAGAAGGCAGTTTATGCAGCTGGGCTCACACTGAGACTTTTTGCACAAACAGCATCAAAGCGTTGACAACTCTGCTCCAAGTTTTTCTCAGTTCTTACTTTTTTGTTTCATTCAGCAATGAAACTTAAGGGTGGGAATGGGCAGCCCACAGGAGCTATGAGGTTGTCACAGGACCTGGGAAGAGACTAGAGCAGGTAGACAGGTGAGACAGGCTGGAGAGCTGTGGGAGCTAGTGGATCATCTCCAGAAGGAGCAACGAGAAAAACTCCATCAGGGAAACCGTAGCTAGGGTGGGGAGTAATGAAGTGGAGAAGGAGGCATGACATCTGGAAGGCAGATCTAGAAACCATTTGGTTTCAAATGTGCTCTGACACCCTTGCTAAGATAAGCAGAATGCTCAGGTGGCTGACAACGCCTAGGAACTCCCAAGGTTTTCTCACCATATGGTACATGCAGTTCTAATGAAAGCCATGGGCAGTTTGTTATTAGCTCACCTATACAAAGCATACAAGAATGCACACCAACAAATTAATATTGAACTCTGAATTTGTAGAATTTTATGCTTTTCATATTCGGTCTCTTAATCCCAATATTACTTTTAATTAATGTACTATGTATGCAAACACATGTAAGGAAAGTTAAGCAAAACCACTACAACTTATTGAAAAGTCATATTCTCAAGTTGCCATCAGAGTGCCATGCTAAATTTTTGACTTGCTCAGAAAACTAGAAATGTGTTAAAAATGCATTCAGACTTGATTAGATATGGTATTTCTTTTATAAAGGACAAAGCTCAGATTGATGTGCTCACATGAAAATACAAAATGTGATTTTTAAAAAATTTTTTTAATCATATCCTCTTGAATTTGTTTCTTTTATCCCATCAACCGGCATAGTTAGCAAACATTAACAGGCAGTGTGCTCTGCGGTAGCTTATTTCCCCTAAGCAAAAACAGAAGCATCAGGGCCGCCTATATCTAGCAGGGTTTTTTACAAAAGCTTTTTTGGGGAGTGAGGCTGCTCTTCCATTCCATGGTCTCCCACACTCCCCCTGCTTTTCCTGCTGTGAATGTTTTTCCAAATAGTCAGTCTCTCTCTACTCAGTGTGTCATTTGTTATCCCGTGTTTCTCCATGAATAATGGGCAGTGGAGTGTAAAGTTCATAGGGTGCAAAGTGACTTCTCTTCCTTTATTAGTAGCAGATGCAAGAAAGGAAAGTCTTCCATATTAAAGCCTATACACTCAGCAGAGCCATTCCCACAAAACCTCCTCCCAGTCTCAGGCAAGAAGGTCAACTATGAACCAGAAAATATCAAAACAAAGTCCACACATGAGAGAAATTCAGTTTCCCAATCCAGCCAGCTCAGCACAACTGTCTTTAGGAGTCATATCCACAAGCTCCGACCACCCTCCTTTGCAAGCTTGAACAGATCCCATTCTTGGAAGCTACTTTCTGCATATCTCCCCAGGTATGAGGGTAAATGTATTCTCCTTTTCATGAGTTTAGCAGAAAAACTTTCTGATTAGCCACTAAAGCAAGACCAGGCAGCCAAGAACAGACTGTTTTCTTCTGTAACTGGCTAGTTACAGATATGACTGTGTGCAGAGTGAATACCTCATGCATGGTATAAAACTTCTACCCAGCCATGATCCTGATGGATCCCTCCAGTTCCTGCACCATGCAACCCAAAGCTACAGTTACCACCAACAACCAAACAGGGGAAAAACAGTATCTGACAGCTCATTAAATAATGTGATGAAAAAAACCAATAAGATTTTACATGCAAATAAAAAAGTTTAATTATAAAGTATAGTTTATAAAGTTTATAAAGTATAATTGCCTCTGATACCTAAACTACACCTACAAAAAACTTGGTCTGTGAAGGTTAATGAAACAAGAAAGAAAACCCACACAGCTGGTACTGCCTTACCTTTGGGAACCTCTGACACCATCAGCCATAGTCTCTTACCTACAGGAACTCTTTTTACAGTCCCAGTTGAGCTCCTCTCTGTGAGTAGCCACAGGACTTATGTGCTGGATCTGCCTTTTGGATTGCAGTTGCTTTCAAGCCAGCTCAGCTGGAGTTGCACCAACAGAGTGTCTAAGCCTTCATTGCCTTCATGGACCTTACTGAGGAGTGGGAACTCTGTCTGGGGACTATGCAGTCAGTAACATGGCTGTTCCAGCTCCCAGTTAAATTGTCTGAGAACTGCATGATGAGTAGAGCATTTATAGCCCTCACAAACAAACTTTCTATCAAGCAGTCAGCAACAAAAACCAAACCACAAATAAACAAAGAAAACAAAACCAACAACCCTTAAGAGAGCTCAGACCTTGACAAAAAATGGAGGTGTTCTGTGACCCTCAGTACCTCTAGGTAGTACTACTTCCTCTGTGTCTGTGCTCACTCTTCCAGGATGCGGTGGAGAATGGCTTCCCCTTTACTGGGTGTTGCCATTCTCCCGCCTCTTTTAAACTTGCTCCCTGATACTTCTAAGTAGCTTTCAGCTGTCATTACCCAGGCAAGACAGCTTCACTCATTATTTCTCTCGAGGGAATATCTCCTATTCTCGATCTTGCTTTGCTGACATTAAATGGACAATTCAGGTTGCGCTGAAAATGATGGGGAGGGAGTTTGTAGTGTGCAATGAGTGCACACTGCAGGCTCCCCACAGCCCTGGCTCCCTTTGCAGCCTGGGTTAGAGCCCTCTGTGCTGCCTTGCCCAATATGCAGCAAAGAAAAACTGCCTGGAGAACAATCATCCGGCAGCCAGTGTGTAGTCTTTGCATCAATCACCTTTGAGGAATGTGAAGCTACGTCCACGTAATCAGGGAAACCACGGCACATTCAGTCTTATTCTGGCCCTACATCTCATGTTTGCCTATTTTATCTCTGAAATGCAATTATAACTACACTGGCATATTTGTTTTGTTTTCTCAAACCTGTTTTTCTTGTTATAATAGCATGTGCTATATCAACTATTTAATACAAATTAAGAAAAAAACACCAGTAACATTGCAAATAAATAAGACTGCGCACACATTCCAAGGCTGTGATAGCATCACAAGTCATGAGAGCTTTGCTTTTTGAAAGTATCACCTTGCCAGAATGACTAGGTGTGGGTACCTTTGGGTTAATACTTTTGTAAGGTTTTTTAGGCACGGTTTTTGATTCCCATGACTGAGTTTTTAAGACAGGAAGGAAGCTTCCTAGTGCTTCTTAGATGCTAAATGCTGCATCTAAATGTGACTAATTACACCACAGAGACAAGCAGAGCTAGTGTTGGTAGGAAGAACAGTTATGAGAATGATCATCTCTAGGATCACCCCAGCATATGCCTTTTGGCTGTCTGATGGTGTTTAAAACTGCTTATTCTAGAAACTTTCTTTCCAAAGTTCCTCATTAGGTGACTTGAAGTGATTGTGTTTCCTTTGATTAAAGATTTATTGTTTGCTTTCCAGAACAGTTTGCAGCAAGGAAATTTGACCCACTTGTGATGACCTCCAAGCTGCAACTCTCATGACTTGCAGTATTGATGGATTTCCCAAATAACTGTATGTTCCTATCTTATCCTGAAATCTCTTGAACACCTGATGGATCAAGAGATATGTTTCAGTGGTTTTATCTCCGCTGGATGCATTCAGGATGGTACCTCTACAATAATTTCAAGGTCTAGCACTTTTTTTGTTTAAACTAATGAGGCCTCATTTCAAGCATCACTTCAGTGTTTTTGTCTCCCTTCCTTCTTGGCTTTTCCATGCCAGGTATTTTTTCCTGCTGGCTATTGCATGCCAACTAACTTATCGCTATGGCACAGAATATACCCCATCTGTCAGAAGCATTTTTCAACAGAGTCTAAGCTGAATGTTGAATGAAACCATGCTTTATGTAGAGGAGTTTTAATTATTCTTCGGTCTGTGGAAGTGGAAAGTAAGGCCAGGATGAGGAGGACTGGGTTGTCAGGAAGATAGCTGCAGGGAATCAGAATATATCATTACCTAAGGGAGTGGTATCCTCAGTCTTCATCTACTTTAATTCTCTCACCAGACACATCAAATGACAGTGCTGTAGGGCTTAAAAAAATTGGGGCAAAGCTGGGGCAGCGGATGGCTTATAATGACAGCCTGTCTAAATGTCTGAGTGGCAGACAAGCGGAGAGAAAGAAGTTTGTGGTGCAGGCTAGCTAAGGTGGAGTGATAATGCATTTGGATTTTATCTGCTTTCTTTCTCTAGCTAGGTTTGACAGTTGGTTAAGCTGGCTAGCTCTGCATGAGCTTCACAATGATGTTTTTTAAATTATTTGCTAAGAAAATTGAAATTTGGCCATCTTCACAGTTGTCCAGAACTAATTGTTACTTCCTTGAACACAGGATCTAAGGACTTGAATGACTCTTGCTTTATTGGCAGAAGTGAGAGGCAGTCACAGCCTGATTTCTTTCCATACCTCCTAAAAGGGACCCAAGTTAAGAGTCCAGTGCAAGTGGAATCAGTGTAAAGAAGGAGCTTTCCAGGAAGGAATGTAGCTGCATTTCTGCCAGTCTCTCTTTCCCATGAAAAAAACAATGTTTTTCCATTTCTGTGTCACTGTTCACACATGAAAATCTATTTCTCACTCCCTAGGCAAATCTGGCATGTGTTCCTCTAGCTCATTTAGCTCTCGTGGCACATGCACATGTACTTGGCACAATAGCCACAGATAACCTGGGAAACCCCTCCTGATCCCACCGTGAGCTTGTGAGGCCAGCAGACCCTGGGTTCACCCAGCACAGCTAGGAGCCCTGGCACATCCCATGGACTCTCAGGGAAGAGGAGGTGTCTCACCAGCCCAGGGCTTCCCTTCCCTGCCCAGACTTGATGATTACAAGAAGCTGACAAGTGAGGGACAGTATAATGCTACCCCATCTCTTTAGCACAGGAGACTTAACAAGCTTTTCCATTTCCTGTGGAAGAGAAAAGGTGGAAAAATGAGAGTGCCCACATGGAAGGGTGGGGTTGCTCTTACCCAGAGGTGTGTGTTTAACAGTTGGGCTTTTAGCTGGGGCAGTCGCAAGCCTCCACTAACAGACGGAGAGAAACAGGCACTTCCTGAGACACGTTTATGTCATTTGGGAGAGATATCGAAAGAGGCCAGCCCTGGCAGGTGATTCATCCCATCTAGCACTTTCTCCACAGACTAGAGAGGGAGACTAGACCTTCAGGTAGCAAAAATTAAGTCAGATGAGTTCAATATAGATAAAAATAAACATGGTGATACTGTCCCCCAAGTGTTCTTCTAATGTTGATTTTTTTTTTCTTTTTTAACGTTTACTGTTATCTGGAGCCAAATATTTATTTAGTAGTGAAACAGGTCAAACCAGATTTTATAGATCTCTCTCTTGATTAGCAGCAGTTTTTTTACCACATAAGACACCCTAATGCACCATTTCCATCCTGTGCCATGATAGCCTTTTCACCAAAGTCTGTTCCAGATATCATAGCCTGTGACATCCCAGGGGAAGACACAAATATTCTTCTCTTCCACTCCCTGCTGTTTGAGCAGACAACAAAGAATTGCTCAGACATAAAGGTGGCTAGCCACATATAAATATAGAGTGTGTAGTATTATGAACATGCAGTATGTAGTACATAGACTCTTTGAACTTACACAACACTCCAGATTTACAAATTACTTACCTGTGATGATGGTCAGCAAGTGTTGCCTTACCAAGAAACAGTTTGCAAACAGCTCACCACCAACAGTCCTAATTTCTGCTCTCCTGGTTACACATCAGCTGACGCTGCATCTATTTCCTGAACAGATGCAAGAATACACACAGAGCAAGATCTGTGTTTCTTTCCTGGTCTAGGACCACAATGAAAAAATGTCATGCAAGAGAAAAAAGAAAAACCAAGAACAAAATGACATATCCTTACCTAAATGCCCTACAGTCCTAATACTAAATTTTTTTAAGAAAATACACAATAAGCAGGCACAGAGGACTACTGGAATAATGTTAGTAATAGACAAGTTATCAGGCAGTACATGTTGGGCTTCTGCAGCATGGCTAATTCAGGCCTCTGCAAACATCATGGAAGAAAAGAGCTTGATGGAGACAAGCTGGCATTGTGCAGAGACTTGTAGTGGGCTCCAGTGAACAAGGCAACATGGCCTTTCTCAAACCCAAGCATGAGGTTCTTCTCTAGTCCTTTGGAGGAAGGATAATGCTCAGTAGAGTGATTAGAAAATGGCATCTCTTGCCTGGAGTAAGAGTGTCAATTCTCAGCAAGGGATGCAATTTGAAACATATCCTTATCCCCTTGGCAACACTATTGCTCAGCTTTGGCAGGTCCTCACTCAGCTGCCTTCCACAAATCCCACTCCAGGATGCCAAATTTCCAGCATACTCACGGATCAGATTTGGATGTTAGAAATGCCACTGGGTGTCTACAACTCGGGATCTATGACCTTCAGCATTATAATGTCCAAGTGTCTTTGGCTATAGGCCAAAGATGCTGAAAGGCCTCACAGAAAGAGAAACAGAGAGGCTGTTCACATATGTTTCAGCTAGCAATAGCATATCTCTTTCCAGGTTGTCAGTTTCCAATCTGCAGTGCGCTTGTTGCTCAGTCCAACTCTTTCTAAAGAAATAAAAAAGACTCCAGTTTTACAACAATATCCATAGGGCATGTGCTACATTGAGATGAAGGGCCAAAGGCACACAGAATTCAAACAAGCCAAACTGCTGAGTGCAATGGACCCTGGAGGGCTCCCTTGATCCGGAGATCATTGCTAAACAGGGAGGCTTAGCTTTGTAGAGGAAAGGTGCAGGAACTATCCTGGCTGCTTTTCATTGTCCCATACTTGCATGTCGGGGAGAAACTCTCGCTCATTACCCCTCCTCATTAGCCCTACTTGTTCACCTCTTGTGGTTCATGGCCTCCTCCATGGTGGCTCAGACTGGAGGAGTGGGAGAAAGGTGCTGGTGGCTCATGAAGGGCTCATTTGCTTTTTTTACAGACTCAGTGAAAGGGTTTAGTTGCTTCTTGCTTAGCATTAAACCTTTGCCATAAACAGAGAGCATGGGAATATTTGTTAGAAGCAAACAAAAAAGTCATAAACATCTCTTTCATATTTAAACAAACATTTGTTCATTTCCTTATTCCCTTTGCTCTGGCTTTAGGTGTGTATTTCCTAGCAGTAACATTTATCTGTGCTGGATTGATTTATTTATTTACATGCTTAGATTTACATCTCATAGGGGCCCATATTGCCCAGGTCAAGGCAAAAGCCAGGAAAAGATGAGGTTGTGCTTAAAATATAACTTGTAAGTCATCCAAATAGTTTGGTATAGGCTTTGGTGACCTGTGAGTGGCTGCTGGCGCTGACTGTACTTGGTGGGAATTTCATCCTTCTGTCCCAGCCTACCACCCTGTAAGGGTGGTGCTTAATCTGCCACGGCCTCCATGACAGCACGACCCAGGGCCACCAAGGGCAGAATATGATGTTTCTTAACTTCAGTCTCTGACAGACATCGACACTGCTAGTCCCTTCTGCCTTTTGCCTTTGCAGTGAAATGAAACGCATATTCTAATAACTGAAAAAATACATTCTTAGATCATTTGCGTTTTTCCTTCCACATTGCAGTGCCAAAATGTTCAGAGCCAGCCCTATCTGTTAAAAAGAGTTGTTAAAGCATAGAAACGGAAAAGCATATAATTGTCTAAGCCATAGACCAAAGAGCTAGATGGTAGACCAAAGTCTGCAGATGAAAACATCATCAGGGAACATGTACTAACTCACTAAGGTTTCAACAAACTCTGCTCTATCCTGTTGTTCTTTGGTTTACACAGACTAAACCTTCCACCCTGATACACATCATACACAAAGGCCCATTTCTGACTTAGGGATCTAGGGACTGAATTGCCCTTTGTTTGGTCCTAGACCTGAAAACAGAAGATTTAAGTTAGGGATATTACTCATTTTCTGAGCAGTAGTAAAACCGATCTGCACTCTAAATACGGCATTCAGGTGTGTTCCACCTCTTCAGAAGTGTAGCTACTTGGTCTTGTGCTGCAGTGTACTCCTCATTTGTGCTGCACTGGACTTTCCTGGGCTGCACTGTCAGCCAGGACAGAGGACTGACATTGCTTAAATCCCTCTTGCTCCCGTTTCTGTCAGAGCACACAGATTTAGGCATGAGCCTCTTCACTTTCTGGAGGGCTTCAATGAAAGGACAATTCATTCACTGGCTGCTGGCCCTCAGCCCTGGATTTGGTCATCCATTTGGGCCAAATTCTCCCTTTGGGCATGGTCTAACATGATCACACAATGCTTTCAGTGGCAATCCTGCCCACTGAGCTGAGAGCACAATTTAGCTGTTAAAGATGACACAAATCCTGATGCAAAGTCTTTCCTTTGTTCTTTGTGATCTCCAAAAGAATTTCAGTCTCCCTTGCAGCTGTTATTTTTCTCCAGTAAAAACAACACTTTTGTGGTCTTTACAAAGAATTAATAACTGTCAAAAGCCTCTGCTTAAAATAGCTCTGTGGAGCATTTAAAGTGTCATTTCTCTTGCATTACTACTTTTAGGCATTTTGCTCAACTCCATAGGATGCCTTTTTATGAGTTGACTTAAGTAGTTGCATTTCCTGTTGCAGGGATGAAAGTAACACATACATTTCTAAAAAATACTCTCCGACTTCCAGTGGACAAAACTATTTCTATTGAATCAGTGAAAGTATCTGTGGAGTAAGGCACCATTTGGGAATAGTGAAAATTCTGATATTTAATCCTTCATTACAGCAGTGTCTCTGGAACTGCAGCCATGTACCAAACTAAATACATTGCCTAGGGTTGTGACTACAAAAAACCCTAAACAAATTGGCAAACAAACAATAAACCATCCCTCATGGTTACCTGCATGCTCTTACATTTAAATGGCGACAAACTACACACGAATTCTTGGATTAGCATTTTCCAGATATAACAGCTTTTATGTCTCTATTTCTAAATAGATATATTTAATTAAATACTCACTTAGAAATATTATGCAGCAAATGGAAGTCTGTTGACATGCTCTGCTCTTCCAAGATGCTTAAAATATTGCTGAGTTTAGGGGAAAATGGGTCAAGAAGTCAGGGAAATGTGAAGTACAAGCTGAGGTACTACCAGTTTCTGAAGATTACACACACACACATTTAGGCTCACGACGAGGTAGAATATCTCGTTCTAGGGCATCACACGCTGTATGCACACACACACGCCAATATTTAGACTCATGATAATGCAGCATATCTTGTTCTAGGCCATCACCAGGGTTCAGATGTATTATCTGTGTCTCGCTGAAACAACAGTTTTGTTGCTGACGATCTGTGCTGGCGATGAAGTGGGCTGGAAGATCAGTAATTTATATAGTACTAGAAACACTGTGCAGGCTGTGCAGGACTCTCAAGTCCTTGCTGCTTACTCCTTGAGGGCCTTACTGTGGCTGATTCCACACAGGAGCTCCCAGTGTGAGGCAGGACAGCTAAGCAACAGAAGCAGGGGAGGAGACGCCATACAGAAAGAAAGGAAGGCAAATGGATGTATTGTCTATCTGTGAGCAGCATGGAAAAAACCGGCCCTGTCATTGAATAGACGTCTGAATTTGATAGGGGATATCACAAGACTTCTTTTCTTTCATAATTATATGGCTCAAGTTTTGAAGAAGTAGAGATTTTATATTCCACTAAACTTTTTCTGCATGTAAAGTAATTCTGTAGAAAACAGATGATCACTTCTTAAATTTTAAAAGGGCTCTGGTACTATTAAAAAGCTCCTCTTCAAGGCCAAGTCAGGTTTCTTGTCTGTCTCAATTGAAGGGAGCAGAACTGCTAACTGCATCCTATATTTCAGGCAGTGGGGTTTTGCTGAAGATGGGTAAAAAGTGTGGCGTACAATGGGGATCATGGGAGTCCTTTGCTTTGGTAGTCAACCATTTGCCCTGTCCTGAAGGTGTGCTTTTCATTCGAGGATGTTTCAGGGAAAGGAAAGATATTGACTTTATTTTTCGTGCTTAGGATGGCCACTCGGGGTTTTTTTCTGTCTTGGAACTAGACTAAGTTTGTTGTACGTAAGTAGAGAACATGATGTATTTCACTACAAAAGTACACACAAAAACAGAAACACTTTTGCAAAAGTACTTCACAGACATTGTGGAAAAACAAAGCTGTAATTGTCATAGCAAGAGGAAAGACAGTGATCAAATATCTTGACATTTTAAAAAAGAGCACTTTATGCACACTTTTTGCTTTCTAGATTTTAAATCTGCTCTGCCTCCTCTTTTACTGCCACCTGGACTGTAACCAATTCAAGACAAGAAAAATACGTATTATGACTCAGGATGACCTCTATTCCTGATAATCAACAGTGAATCAGAATGGTACCAATGAAGGAAGAGAGTTCCTTAGTAAGATTTGTGTCTAGTAGGAACAGTACATTTCTTTTCAGGAGAACCCTTGTACAGAGAAAGATAAGACTTGAGAGCAAGGTTGGCATCGGGCACTAAATCTTCAGCACAGAAGACAGGAGGATCTGCTGCACAGAGCTCTGCAGTGTGCAGGCTGGCAGAGCAGTACTTGCCACAGAGATCAGGAAAGGATGGCAGCAGCAGAAGCTGTATACTAATAACCCAAGTTACAGCTGAGAGTCTGCTATAATAAAGGCAGAAATCTCTTCGTCTCCCCTGGCCCTATAAAAACTAGGCATCCCATCCAAACCAGTCATCTTGATTCTTTCCCTCTTGTCAACAGTGAGAAACAGACAGTCTGGAAAGTAATTTATCCTTCCTCTTACATGCCTTAGGATAACATCACTCACCTTCTGAAAGAAATCTCGAATAGAGGACAGGTTACAGTCTTAACACCTTGCCTCTTTCCCAGATTTTAGCAGCTCCCAATTAAAAATAGCAGCGCTGTCACAATGGTGGAAGCATCTGTGAAAATGCTGAAAGAAAACAATATTTTTGGCTGCTGAACCTACTTCATGTGAACCTACTTCAGGATGCTGCTGGTAATAGAATATAAGACTCATAGATAATATAATAATAATAGAATCATAGACTCATAGAAAAAGCTGAGTTGGAAGGGATGCATAAGGATCACCGAGTCCAACTCCTGGCCCTGCACAGAACCAGCCCAAGAATCACAATATGTGCCTGAGAGTATTGTCCAAACACTTCCTGAACTCTGATCAGCTTGGTGCTGTGACCATTTCCAACATAAATCTTCCCTGACACATCTTCAGGCCATTTCCTCGGGTCCTGTCACTGATCACAAGAGTGAAGACATCAGTGTCTGTCCCTCTGCTTTACCTCATGAGGTCTCCCCTCAGTCTCCTCCAGGCTGAATGAACCAAGTGATCTCAGCCACTCCTCATACAGCTTCACCTCCAGACCTTTTACCATCTCCATGGCCCTCCTTTGGATGCTCTCAAACAACTTCATATCCTTATTATACTGTGGCACCCAAAACCGCACAGAACATTCAAGGTGAGGCCACCCCAGGGCAGAGCAGAGCGGGACAATCCCCTCCCTTGCCCGGCTGGCGATGCTGTGCCTGATGCCCCCCAGGACACGAGTGGCCCTCCTGGCTGCCAGGGCACTGCTGGCTCATGATAGTGCAAATGTCAGAATTTTTCAGAGCCTGATCTATACCCCCGTTTCCTCTGCGAGTAGCCAAAAGGGAGCAGTGCTGACAGTAGGAACAGCAAGCCATTTCTACCATGCAGCATAAAAGGGTGGGGTGACACTTCTCCAGCTAGTACCAGAATTTAACATTGTCCATTAACAGAGTGGATGACAATACAACAGACACAGCAAACTTGCCAAAGAATTCATTATAGTGGATTACTGTGGTGTGGAATGCATTGCCACACAATGATCCCTTTGTTAGGTTTAAGCTGCATACTCCTATATGAAAGGTGTGATCAAATGTTTAATTGTTTTAAATTTTCATCTGAGAATGAAATTGCATACAGATGTAAATACTGCCTTCTGTTTCCAAAAAAGCATCTAACTCTTAACAAAGGGGGCACATTGCCTCCTCTGATCTCAGTATGCAGAAGTCGCACTGTAAGGGAATTTCCACCGAGGTCCTTGTTGCCTACACCTGCCATATTTTCTTCTTAGATGTGTCTATTAACCTAGTTTTGCTCCACTGAAGGCAGTGAAATAATTCCAGCTTTTTACCGATGCAGAGGAGTCCAGCATCTGCTGGCTGCAACATTAGCCTTCAGATTGCCTGTTCAAGCAAGTCCCACACCATTAAGCAGGTTTTTTTGTACAGAACAAACTGCTCCACAGAGAGGGTGGAGGTGGCTACGCAGTTCAAGCTCCAGCACTGGTTTAAGGCCTCTTTGTACTATTGTGTAGGAGATTTAAGGGATAAGCAGCTATCCTAAGCCTGCAGCTCTGGATGACTTGGACTGGGAGACTCAGGAGCCCAAGGGCTGGCTTATTGTCCCTTTTCTAATAAAGCGTGTGGGCAAGGAGGGAGCAATTCCCTGTGAGAACAGAGATCCCTCCACAATGTAAGCATTCACAAAACTCAGAGCTGCCCTGAATGAAGAGCACAGCTAGTGTCTGGACTACAAAATCCTCTCCAGAGATTGTAATTCTGTTCTGCTGTGTAACCAAAACCTGCAATATAAATGCAAAGCGAGCAGTTGAGTGCAGTTGTGTCGTTACATAAATACATATCTGGGTATGGTTGAGTTTTAATGTACCGTAGATATAATCACAAATAGGAAGGAAAAGCTGGCATCTGGTGACCCCATAATTTCAGAGATGCCATAATCAGAACAAGAGAGGTTATTTGGAGGGCTTCAAAGAATCTTTCCCGTTCCAGAATCAGACCTCTTGCTGATGTCTTAATTCCTCACCCAAATAATAATGCTGAAGCTTTATTACTTAATCAATAAGACATGATACAGGGTATGGTTATCATAAGATAATCATACCCTGGAGCGCTTTGAGGCACGAGCCTTATGCTTCTAATCAGATTGGGTGAGATTATCTTTTGATAACCACGCCCTTGGGGATTGGCTCATTTCTATTATGAGAAAATTTTATGGTTCAGGAAAATGCGCATTCCTGCTGTAGAAAAATGAAAATGGTAGCTTAAAATTAGCAGCCATTTCTCTCAAGCTGAAAAAAAAATCAGATTTACTTTTGGAATGCTTCAGGGAATTCCTCACTATCCATGCTACTTCAAGGCAAAAATAACTTTGAAACAGGTGACATGTTTGGGAGTCAGTTTTAGCCTACCACATATATATATATAATATGTATATATAAGCACTTCAAAGAAGCACATGGGAAAAAATCTTCAATGACAGGTTTGCTGTAGAGCTGCAAAACAAAGAAAGGCATTGCCTTGTTTTCTTTAACAGCAACAACAACAACAACAACAAACCAACCAACCAAGAAAACCCCCAAAAACCAACAATAAAAAACCTAGATGACTACGTATTGTTTCTGAGGTCACATATGCCACACATCCAATTGGTGTTTGTATAAATTAGAAGCCTATCTACAGTCATTTTTTGTCTACTGTTTACTAATATAACATTGCAATGTTGGTAAAAGTGTCATTTAAAGTGATGAAAAGAGCATATTGCACTGAAACAGAAAATAACCTTTTTCAAATAGGATGGTTAGAACATTGTACTCATACACTCTGTTTTTACATGCAAACTCAGTGTTGACACTGAAATATTTTGGAAGTGCTTTCTATGAGTGTTCAAAAGAAACATTAATGAAAAAAGTCTCAAATTTAACTTGAAATGCGATTGCAAAATGCGATTTTTAGATGTTTATGAACATAGAGCTGTATGAATTGTCTGTGCACTCAATCAATTCATGGTCAGTATTCATGGTCAGATTTCATGACAGAACTCAATGATTTTGCTGAGTAAGAGTAAAATTAATAATAAAACCTTAAATAATAACAATAATTTCAAGACTTCGGACTTCAGCTAGTATTTTTTTTTATCATTGGAGCTCACCTCTGTGTTCCATACCAACCTGCTCCCAACAGAGTGGGAAAGGAAGGCACCAAGAGATGAAGTGCTTAGTCCCAGCTTGTCCAAGACACCCATGACAGAGTCAAAAGCAGAATCCTTGCCTAAATAGAGAGCAAATCTCTGCACCATGACTTGGTACGGGCCTGAGGAGGCTCAGTCACTGAACTGAGCCCATATCAGGGGTCTTGTTTATGCCAGCTGAGGTGAAAGAGTTCCACCGGTGCGAATAGACAGACGGCCTTTCACATTCTGGCCTCTGAATATGAGCCCTACTGCAGAAAGCAGATAGCGCACGAGGCAGGCTGTGACCTTTCAAAGAAGATCCAGCTGATAAGAAGACCTCGAAGCAAAGCAACAGCCGTTTTCACAGCTTGTGTTCACAGCCGCGCTCCTGCTGCCACCATGTTCTTCTCTGCTCACACTCATCCTCTCTCCTTGTTACGGTTTTTCTAAATTTTGTCTGTAGTTTGTGAGGGTGTGTGATATTCTTCCATAAAACACAAGAAGATATTTTTAGATCAGGATGTTTCTTGCCCTTCCCTTCAGCATACACACCTTTTCCATTTTATTTGCTGCCATTATTCTTGGCTAAACTGTCTGCACAGCAGAATAGCATGAGATTTTGTGATTGCTTTGAAAAGAGAACAGATACTAAAACCATTGCAACTAACTCAGGACCTTTTGTTAATCTACCAGAACAACACTTTGTTCCTACATATTTCAACATGCAGCTACTTCAATTATTCTGGTATTTTGGTGCTTGTGAACAGAGAAGGAGTCATGGGAGATGTGATGGTAGCAGGCTTTTTGGGCACAGGGATCATGAAATTGTTGAGTTTAAAATTTTCAGAGTAATGAGAAAAAAGGACAGCATAGTTGCTACCCTGGAATTTAGGAGAGCAAACTTTAAGCTTTTCAGGGAGCTATTCAGCAGAGTACCCTGGGAACCTGTTCTTGAGGGCTTAGGAGTTTATGAATGCTGCTCAGTCTTTAAGAATCACGTTTTAGACACAGGAACAGGAAATTCACTGTGTGATAACTCAAGCCAGTGTGGCAGAAGACCAGCTTGGTTGAACAGGGAAGTCCTCCTGGAGCTCAAGAGGGAAAGGAAACTATATGATCTCTGGAAGCAAGGTCAGGCCTCACAGGAAGGTTACAGACCTGTGCTTTGTAGGCACAGGCAGAAGACACGAAAGCTCAGAGTTGAAACTGGCCTTTTTTTGTCAGGCAGCAAAGAGGGTGTTTTTATGTATGTTAATAGTAAAAGGAAGTCTAAAGAAAACACTGGACTGAGACTTGTTGAAGGTGGTCATCCGACTAACGGGAGGGAAAAAACAGCCGAGGTATTCAATGCATTTTTGCCTCAGTCCTTAATAACACTGATTGGGCTACATGGTGCCCCGAGGCAGGGGACCACAAGTGTAGGGACAGTGATTGTCTGTTTCTGGACACTGATACTGGAAGTGATCAGCTGGATCAGCTGCATGTTCACAGTCCATGGCATCTGAGGGCATTAGCCCCACAGTATTGAAGGAGATAGAGGATGTTATGTCAGAACTCCTCTTGATCATCTACCGAAATTCTTGGGAGCCTTTGGAGGGCCCAGCTGACTAGAAGCTATCCAGTGTTATTCATTTCATAAGAACAGTGTGAAGGAAGGCCCAGGAAACTACAAATTTGTTAGTCTAAGGTCAGTATCTGGAAAAATTATGTGGAAGATCACACTGGCTGCAGTTGAAAGACTCAAAGACACTTAAAGAATAATGCAATCATCAGGCAGAGTCAACAGAGTTTCACAAAAGGAAAGTCTTGTTTAACTGATTTGATATCCTTCTACAGCCAGGTCTCCTGCCTCATGGGTGAAGGAGGGAAGTGGATGTAGTTTTCCTGGATTTAGGAAGGATTAAGGATTCTTAATGGATTAAGCTTGGATTAAGATTTCTGATACTGTCCCTCACAGCATCCTTCTGGACATCTGTCCAGCTGTGGGATGGGCAGGTTCATGGTGTGCTGGGTGAAGACCTGGCTGAAGGGCAGAGCTCAGAGNACCAGCCACCAGCGGTGCTCCTCAGGGTGCAGCTTTAGGGCCGGTTCCATTCCACGGGTTTATCAGTGATCTGGATGAAGGATTGGAATGCACCGTGACCAAGCTGGCTGATGACTCCAAACTGGACGGTGCTGTTGACGCTCTTGAGGGACAAGAGGCCTTGCAGAGGGATCCAGCTGGCTTAGAACATTGGGCAATCACCAATGGCATGACATTTAATAGCAACACATGACGGATTCTGCATCTGAGACTTAAGAGCAATGCCGGGCACAAGGATAAAATGGGAGAGGAGTGGCTGTAGGGCAGCCCAGCAGGAAGGGATCTGAGGGTGCTGGCTGACAGCAGCTCAGTGTGAGCCCTCAGTGTGCCCTGGCAGCCCAGAGGGCAGAGCCCCTGGAGCCTCGAGCACAGCACTGCCAGCGACGAGAGGAGATTATCCCACTGTGTTCAGCGCTCTGCAGCCTCACCTGGAGCGCTCAGTGCAGTTCTGCACCCCACAACTTAAAAAGGTTGTGAAGGTCCTTGAGTGCATCCAGAGGAGGGCAACAAAGCTGGTGAGAGGGCTAGAAGGCCACGTCCTGTGAGGAACTGCTGAGGACTCTGGGCGTCTCTGCTTTGTAGAGAAGGAGCTGAGGGGTGACCTGCTTCCTCTCTGCAGCTTCCTGAGGAGGGAAATTGAAGAGGGAAATGTTGCCTCTCCCCGGGATCCAGTGATAGCACACATGGGGGTGGTCCCATGGAGACACTCTTTCCATTGCATCCAAGAACTGTAATACCTGACAAATTACATATTACACTATCAATTAATCATAAACTGTCCATTGCATGTGAGGAGAGAACTGTAATGCCTGGCAAGTTAGTTATGACACAGAGGAGGTACAACAGAAGTTCATCTCATCCTGAAGAAAGGCCAATATGCACATTGTTACACCATGTGAGTTGAGACAGGCATATGGGTGACCCTGCTAGGATCCTTCCCACGGATTTGTAGCTTATACGAAGGATCAACAAGGGATCATCTTGCACAACTGCCCACAGACTGCTCATGGCCCGGGCTCCTGAGGCTGCTCTGACTTTTCCATTTCAACATCCACTATATTTTCCTGAAGCAGAAAATGTTTAAGATGTAGCCCACAGTAGCTCTGCCCTGGCAATATTCCAGAATTGCTGTTATATTGGCTGCTGGCGTTGTAAATGGACAAGGCTGTAATGGATCCAAAATCTGAGCCATATATTGTCCAATGAGCTAAATAAATTTGAATTTTAAAAAGCAAATATTGCAAGAGGGTCTTTGACATGAATACTAAAGTTGCATTTGGCATTTGTTAGTCCTAGGTCTATAATTCTTTTTATTATTCTTCCACTGTGAATGTTACTATTAGAGTATTTATTTTTAATTCCTTGTTGACTATAATACCAGAAAAACTGAAATTAACTTGCATTTGTTTGTCACACTGACTATTCAGATATGGGATTTTTCATTGAAATAATGGAACGCCCCTTAAAATCATTTTTGTCTGTTAGCTATATGACACATGGAGTAAACGTCAACATGAGTGTTGAAGGCTAGCATTTGTATCTAGACTCCACAAATACCTAAAACCACTAGAGTTATGGGAAGAATGAAGAAAAAATACAATCTCATAGTTTTGTCCTTAAGTCTCTCTCTCTGACACGGTGTCAGCTTGTATGGGATGTTTCAAACTTCTTACATGAAACTTCCATGTCCCTCTTAAGTATAAACTAAAGTAATTTTTTTCACTAACAGCCACTTCCAAAGTGAAAGCAGATCCATGTCCCCTGCTAGGTTAGGGTCAGCTGCAGCAGCTTGCCCAGGACCGTGTCTAGCTGGGTTTTGGGTATCTCCACATATGGAAACTCCACAACATTTCCGGGAAACCTGTTTCAGTGTTTGATAGTAAAAAGTGTTTTCTTGCATTCAGCTAGATTTTCATGTGTTTCAATTTGTGCCCACTGCCTCTTGTGCTGCCATTGAGCACCAAGGAGGAGAGTCATGTCCTTCTTCATTCCCTCCCGTTAGGTATTTAGGCACATTGTTGAGATACACCCTGATCCCCTCTGTTCACAGGGACATACAGAGCTATGAAGAACACCCAGGATAGACCTCAGATTAGAAAAGTGAATTTCTCTCTGGCAATTCCTTTAACTTAAAGAAATACAGCTTTCTTTAGAGCTGCACTCTTCTACCAGCACTTCCTCAGATTTTTTTGTTTGGAGGGGAAAGACTAGACAATTGAGCTTTGAGTGTGTAGTTTTCAGAATGCACTGTGTTTCTCAATTTTAAAAGCATTTTCAGAGCACAGGGGTCTGCCACAAGCTGTATGTGAAGATGAGAAGATTGGCTTCTCCCAAATCCAGTCATTCTCAGCAGCCATTCTGTATAGCTGGTCAAGAAGTGGCAGTGGTTTCTGGTACAGAAATACAAGTGTGATAGGAACTGGAGCAGACCAGCACCCTTTCATTTCATGGGCAAAGGCTGAATAAAGGAGAGAATTCATCAGCTCATTTTCTATTGAGAAAACTGATATTAAAGAGAAGGTTCTGATCCACACGGATTTAAATGTCCGAAGGGATTTAAAAATATAATACCACTAAGACTGAAATGAGAATAGAGAATAATTGTGACAGTGAAAAACTAAGGAAGTCAAAGCAAAATAGTCAGCTCTGCTGTTTGACATCTGTGTCCCACACACTCCAGAGTATACTGGTTGGATGGACACACCTGGCTGGTTACTGAAAACGTGAAGTATCTTAGAAACTTTCTATTGAAGACTGGTTCTTTTGTGGTTTTGGGGAGGGTTTTTTTTGTGTGTGTGTGTGTGTTGTTTGGGATTTTTCTTTTTGTTTGCTTGTTTCTTTGTTTGTGTGATTGTTTCATTTTGGTTTGGATTTTTTTGTTAAATACTTTCCGTGCAGGGGGGAAAAGTCAAGAGACTCAGATCCTCCAAAACAAGTAACTGGACTGGAATGCAGGGTGGTGGCCAGTCTTGTCCCCCAGAGAGAAGATCATGAGCAATAATATTTTCTTACCTTCCTACAATTTTTAATGAAGATTTTTCATTAAGTTAGAATGCCCCCCTTTCTCAGTGTTCACAAGATTTGTAAACACTTATCACAAAGTCACTACTAATTTGCTTTTTATGTTAAGATCTTGAATGCGAGAAAACCAGGTTGATAATTTTGCTCCCAGTCCTTTCCAGTAGTCCTCCCCAGTGCACAAAAACCCAACCTGCTGCAGTCAGTGGCAAAGCTACAGTGACTTGAATTGGCAGGATTTTGCTCAGTCACTCTTAAACACTTCATGGCAGACATCCAATATCTTACTGTAAACTCTACAAGCACACACTTTGCAACTTGTTAACAACTTAATGTTTTTGCTCTCAGAGGAGCATATCCTTAATCGGTTCCCCAAGACCAGTAAAATCACACATTGTAATCATTAATTTTAAACCTGTAAAACACAGAATGCCTTTGTCCTAGTGAAATGGACACACAGCTAGTAACCCAAGAACTGCAAGGGAAAGAACGAGGTGGTTCTCCTCTCTTGGCACTCCTCTCTTGGTTTCTGTGTTTGCCATTACCAGGACTGGTGTAATTATTTAGGAATCCAGAACAGCACTTGTCATTGTTTGCTCTTCATTACAGTGTAGCGTGTATTTTCCACAAAATTAAAAATAAAACACAAAACCAGTAAAAAATTAGGAGAGAACTATTACTCAGAATAAAGATGGGCTTCCAGTTCAGCTGGGATCAGCAAAGATTTCATCTGCATTTCCAGCTACGTCTGCAGGGTTTAGGTCAGGCATTTTCACAGAAAGGAACTATTTCTTGGGTGGTAGGATTCGAGGCCCCACAGAGCTATGAATATGCTAACTGTGGCCCACAAAACTGTGAACAGAATGAAACCCCTCATCACTTATGATTGGCAAAAAAGATCTGAATTCACTTGTTTCAGAGAGAAGAGCACTAAACTTGACTTCACTTTTAAAAAATGTTGTCCTATAAAGTATAATTTAGTCAACGATGTGCATACTTTGAAGCCTCATTTAAAACCCAATCCTTATCCTTAGTGCTATTTTTAGATCCCCAAACAAAGACGTCTTAGCACATTCGTAAAAGTATGGCACTCTAGCATGCGAAATGTCACTCCAAAATCTTTCCACCTGAGGCTGGTTATTCATGTACTCCACTGGCAATGAATCAGTTATTTTTAATGAAATCATATGTCATACTTTGCAACTGAAAATTTGCAGGAAAGGCAAATACTTCCTTCTAAAAACTTATTTTCTCTCCCCTTAAAATTGTGAGAGGTTGAAATGCTAGGGATAAATTGTGTTCCGTTTGGGTGACACCCAGAGTTTCCCCGCATTCGACCAGCTCAGTGGACAGCCTGGGCCTACTGATGTTTTTGTTTTTCTTTGATGTCCTTAGGAACCAAAATCAGAAAAAGTAAATGTCTTGAAAGAAAGAATTCATTTGAGCCTGATATAATCCATCAAATCCCTATATTAGCCAAACAGGCTGTTGAAGTAACTGGGAAAATTTAAGCACTGAGACCTAAATACACAAGATTTGCTGAAGCATGGTTTTGAGAAGAAGAGTTTGATGCAGAGAACACCCTGGATCTCTGCTCTCATCTTTTCTGCCTGCTATCTCTTGCAACCTTAGTTAGATGAATTTGAGCAATCAGAATCAGATATAGGCATGACTGAGCTGTTTTAATTCTCTTTCTGTGATGCCACCCTTCATCCACACAGTGTTCATTTTATAAGTTAGTCTCACAGCCTCTGGGATTTAGAATCCCATAAGAACTACCTAAGTCCCATCAGAGCAGGCTACAGAGTCACCATGAGACCTAGAAACTCATGGAGTGACATGTAAGCCCTGCTCAGTAAATGTTCTCCAAGCACACCTAACTGAAGCTGACAGAATGAGATCCTTCACTAAATGCAATTGCATTTGTTATCCTTTTCAGACTGCTCTGTTAATCCTTTTCAGGTGCTACTCCTGATGGCACAGGTAACTCACGTATCCACTCTCAGGCCTAGAGCACTTACCTGAAGTGAAAAAACCAAGTTCAGATACTTCTTTAGCCACAGTGAGTCCACAAATCTTCCTTCACAGAAGGCAGTCTAAATGCCCAGGAAGGCTATGAAGCAAAGAAGTAATTTTACTAGACAGCAGAGTAGCAAGTAATGGGCATGATTCTGCTGTGGGTTGCAGGTCTTCTCCTGAGAAAAATGTTAGGATCAGCCTTGTGCTTCACCTCCAACTACAAATTCCAAACACATTTGGAGAGGAAGGAGTGAAAAAAGCATACACGCTGTGCTAATTTGAAGGCCCGCAATACAATATTCTCACTATTCTTCTTCGTAAATATCATACCTTTATCACCAAAGCCTCCTAAATGGCTTCTGTACCAGAGAATTTCTAGCTGGCTAGGTTAATTCTGCCTTTCAGTTTCTGGGATATGTGTGTCCCATTCACAAACACAGCTCTGCCTAATTTCACGCCAGAAGATGTACAAGATCCATACACAGGGAATCGATTGTGTTGTGAAAGGAGGTAAGGGTTAAAGGCAAGCCATGGCAGCAGTAAAAATGAGGGCTTCGGATGCCTTTACTGTTCTAGGAAAGCACAGAGACAATGTGCCAACTCTAAAGATATTTGCTCTGACTTAGCAACACAGAACAGAAATTAAAAAAACAGAGAGCATCTTTGGTGAGGAAGCACAAGCTTCCATCATTCGTGAAAGGATGAAATTTTAAAGCTGGATTTATTTGTAATAAAGAAGAATACACTGGGCATACCAAGTAGGAAACAGAGGTAAGAAAGATGAACGTTATATTGCCCCACTATATGAGTTTGTCTGAGTGTAGCTGCTAACCAGAGTCAAGGGCAAAATATCATGGAAGACTGCAGGTACTTGGGAACACACAAAGGATAAAAGCTTGTAGATTTACAATAAGAAAATTATTGTGGTTTAATTAAACTCTTCTGAAGGCCATATTTTTAACCATTACACTGTAAATAAAACAACAGGTGCAAATAGCGTTAGGGACAGAATGAGTCGCAAAGTATGTGGGAGATGGCAGGGTCTGGCATGAGTATCACTGCACAGGGAGCATGGCTGGCAGGCAGGAGGCAGCAGGTCTATTTCAGACTGTGCCACTGGCTTGTTTCTGAGCGAATCAAAGATTCAAACACTCAAGAGCAGCTTCTAATTCCAGATGCTTTGCTTTAGACACTGAGTCTCTTTTCAAAAGTGCTGGACACCTGCAGGTCTCTCTATAATCAGATGGGATGTTCTCTGGATGAAGTCATGAATGTCTCAAGCCAAGTTCTGAACAGCTAAGAGTGAGGTTTCATGTTATGGCAAAAATGGTCGGCCAGCAAACTGCTGGTACAAGAGCTGCTCTGCTCCCACCTGGTTCTCCCATGAGCTGCTTTTACTTTTCTTGGGATAGGTCTGACCTCATAGACCCAGGGGCTAAATTGGCAGAAACACTTACTTGTGGGGGTTTACATACCTTCTGGATTAGCTCCTTGAGTCATCTTCCTATGTGGCCTCACAAGCATCGGAGGGGTGCAGGGAAGCACAGAGGCAGTAAGGAGAAGTAAGGATTCCCTCCGAGGATGTCACATTTTGAGGCTAATTTGAACACATGTGTCTTATCCTCACAATTCATTTGTTTCACTCTCTCCATTTGTAAAATGGAGATGAATACAGGTTATTGTAAGACCACACTAATGGGAGTAAGAATGAGGAAACACAAAGATTAAAAGCAACTCCATGTAAATACACATCTCAAGTACAATGTTCTTATTCTCGTGCTTCTTCACAACAATATCTGCTGTATTCCTTTTATAGAATCACTTAAGTTGGAAAAGGCCTCTAAGATCACTGGGTCATTCACACCTCTCTCCTTATTAATGTTCTTGAACACATATATTTGTTTCAAATCAAATTTAATTGAAATATGCTGGCTGTAGAGTAGTTTAAATCAGCCTGTATGTTGAAACTGGTCCTATCACTCTTACGTTTCATTTCATCTGTGCTGCTGTTTCTTGTTCCCTGAAACTCCTCAGTCAGTGTCTGTTATCAGAGCCTGACAGGAGGTGCTGCTTCCAGTTCGTCAGCGGGGAGGAAAGGGCTTGCAGCAGGAGAGGGCTTGCATTGGCTGGTCTGCCAATGCCTCTCTACGAGTCAGCCTTCGAGAGGGATTACTACTTCAAATACTCAATTAGTGAAATCTTGGCTCTGCTGAAGAAGGCAGTGGGATCTTCGCCACTTGCATGTAGTGAAGCCAAGATTTCATCCGCTCTCTATGCAGTTGCAGTGCACTGAGGCTCAGGATTTTCAGGTTCGCCCGTAAAAGGTTATTCCCTGCTTCTAAGTTACTCAGGAGTTGTTGCAGTTATAGACCACCCATTATTTTATCATGACAGCCCCCACAGAGACATATGTCAGCATGGCTATGAGAAAAGGAGGGTAGATGTTGAACATGAAATCATAATTAGAGCTAACGGGGCTTGAAAGGAATGATGGGGATTTTTTCTCATAAATTTCAGACCAAAAGAGTACCTGGAGAAGAGCACAGGAAGCACCAAGCTGCATTTGTCAGCATCTAATCATAAAAAAATCCACAAGAACTTAGCTCTTACTTTCCACATGAGTAGGTAGTCTCATTAAGCAGCTCAGCGATAACAGCGACAGCAGTAACCAGTTCAGTCATATTCATTTTGATTCCTGTTGCACTTATTTTATAAGCTGATTTATTGACTGAAACACAAAGTATGACCAATAATTAAAAGTCAGTGATATGTGGTTATATTCCCATAGCATCCCTATAGCCTGTTAATATGGAAAAAATATGGTGCCTACTCCAAAACATATACCATTATCCACAAAATTATGCTTTATTTATAACTGATGATACATGGCTGTTATTAAAGATTAATATCTATATATTATTCTGAAGTTTGATAATGTTAGGTACAAACACGTTAGGGCTTCCTTAGGACCATCTAGCTGAAATCACAGCAATTACTTGTGTACTGAGTGCAGTACATTTGGTAAGAATGACCTTC